>KK899413.1:130211-153140 GCA_000696445.1 Aquilaria agallochum | reverse complement strand
TTTTTTTGCATTCCAGGGGAATGCTAAAATCCCCCTTTTGGTCCCTCAATATAACAATTTTGCCAGAGTGGTCCCCAACTTTTGCAATCTGTTGGAAACTTTAGAAAAAAAAAATAGACGGTTCATTTAAATTTAAAATGATGGAGCCTTAAATGAAAATGAGAGACATGCTTTTATTAACTATATTAAATACCAAAAAAATTTTCTTTTACATTTTTTTATTCAAAGGTTTAGTTAGATATGCTAGATTCAAAGTTTTGGTTAATTGAAACAGATGCACATTTTGTAGAATGCACGAATGTTTTTACATGGGATTTGATTCAGAGTTTTGATTAGTTAAAACAATGTACAATTTGTACTACATATAGGTGATTGTTTCTTAAAAAGTTTCATTTTATCACTAATTCATTAGTGAGTAACAATCTGAAAACAGTTATGCATATATATTATGCAATGTTTTTCTACATTATAAATACTAGAAACTTTTTCTTTCTCTTGATGGTTTTATTTGAATTGGTTAATGAAACTGCTTTGACAATTTTTCTCTATCATCTTTAATGTTTTTTTGACAATATGTAAACACATCTTTATTTAGTTATTTTGTGTGTATACAATTATCTATACTCGGATTTTATTTAATGTCAAAGTATATCTTATCCTTTTATATTGTTTTATCAATGACTTGCATTATTATGCAAGTCTCCACATATCTTGCTTACTTGTAGAAGAGACCAGTGTTTACTACTCATTTATGGTGAATTACATTGTACATTAATAGTGCCTCATTTTTTTTCCCCTTTTCCTGGATGCCATTGACTTTTTTTTTTTAATTTTGATTCCCTTTTCATAAGGCATCCACCTTTTTGAGAGCATGTGTTGCAATTTCCCATTTTTTTGTGTGTTTCATGTTTTGTTTTAGCTAAAACTCAATTTCAATCTTTGAATTTTTACTCTTTAAGAAGTTAGTCTCTAGAGTTCCACCCGTGTTCTATTTTGGTCCCCAAATTTAATAACTATTGAACTAAATTTTTTCTATTTGCTCTCCTGGTTCCTAAATTTTTTTTTTTTTTATATACTATCCTTTAAACTAAGACATTAGTTGCTATAGTTTATTAGTTAAATAATTTTTTGTACTTTATTAAATCAATTATTAAAACTTTAATAAATAAATTTTTTTCAATTTTTATCTTGGTCCAAACTTTTTTTTGTCATCTTTCTTTATTATTGCTTTCTGAAATGAAATTTTAATAATTATAATTTACCTACTTTTGACTATGATTCTGGTTGATTTGGCTTAAGTCATTTTTTTTCTTTTTATTTTTATTAATTTAATAGTTAAACTATTAATTGATTGACATAAGTTAAACACAGTTTTGTGTTTCCGGTCATTTTTTTCATACAGTTTTTTATTATTGGTGATTGAATTTTGTAGCATCAATTATTTACTTTAAGGTCTATAGTTAACTAAAATAATTTGGTCTATAATTGCTGAAATTTAAAATAAATTTTTCTAGATAAATTTTTCATTGATATTAAAAATTGGAGTTTGAATTAATAAGAGATAAAAAATTTTATTAAATTATTTTTTAATAACAAAGAAAATATGTATAGATTCAAAGTACGTACAATTTTTTGTTTCACGGTATTATGTTTATATCATAACTAATCATTTTAATTATAAGAATATAATGTAAAGAAAACTCAACTCAAAATTGAAATAAAGTAAAATTTTAGTTGATCAATATAAATTTATGAATGATAAATTTTTACTTACTTATAATAAAATTTTATTTTAATGCTAAATTTATTAAATTAAATTTCCGCAACAAGGTGCGGACCATCAAAACCTCATACTATATTTTAATTATGGAACAAAGAACACTGTTTATTGAATAGTGCCGAAGGATGCAGGCCTCAGATGAATACTGGCAGCTTGGCCCAGCCTTTAACGACATCGTTCGGCTCTTTTAAGCTTTTACCTACCTTGAGAAGAAAGACCTTCTTCCTGCCTTTCGATTGCACTCTGCCTTCCAAATCCTTCTCAGCTTCAAATCGTAGCCTTACTGCCAACGAGCTTCTCTCTCTGTCAGCTTCGCCTTCAACCCAATTGCTGTATTGCTCCTTCCCGTATAAGCCGCATCTCACAAGTGAACACCAAATTGTCTGTTGCTGTTTCTTTCCTTAATTTGATTATCAAACCCTAACCTGTAATTGATAAATGTGTTCCCTTTTTTGTTTTTTTCTTTCCATGTTTGGCTTAATTTTCACTGGATGCAGAGACAAAAACGTTCTCTGACATTCTAGGTTATCATCCCCCTAATTCGGTTATGCTCTTCGTTTCGCCATCCCTCTGAGCCCGCACTAGATTAACAGTGCCGATGAAGAATTCGAAGAAGAGGAAGGCAAATAGGACGAAAAGCATGATGAGCTCACTATGTTGGACAGAGGGATGAGAGTGTTGAAAGGTATGCCAATTAACTCATTCTTGCTATTTTTTTTTCAATTTTGGTTCAGAAGCTATAAAACTATAGCATTAGACTTTGTTAGAAGATTGACTTTGTCTGTCCTATCTATCGAGCATCTTTAGTCCTATCTATCGAGCATTCTCTCTTGAAATGTATTTAGCTTCACTTTGCTTTTTATTATTTTTTATTATTTTAAGAAATTATTGGAATATGCAGTGGCCATTGATTTTGTAGGTTATTGCTTCCCTCATATAGTTTTGATTCTTGCATCTATACTGGCAGATTTTTGTGCATCTGTAGGTGAGCTGTTTGCTTAATTAATTTTTCAATTTTAAAGGCAAGAGGAGTTGATGGCCATCTTAATGGTTTCATTTGAATTAATTAATAGAATAAGCTCTTATAATTTTTTGTCCTCAATCTATCATCTTACGATTCTCTAGGTGGCATTCCTTTGGTTGTTTTCCATTTGTTATCTTCCAGCTGGGAAAGGCGTATAAAAGTTTACCTATGCATGTGTGTCTCCCAGGTGGTAGAGCTTATCATCCTTTCAAAAAATTTTCCTTCTAATTGTTTCTGCTTCTCTATGTCGCCTTTTTTTATACTCGCAAAAAAAAAAAAAGTAATTTGGAAATGGATTGTGATTTTGGGCTGCAAGTTTTGGTGTAACAAATGTTGATTATCCAGGTTCGAAAGAAAATATATATATATATATATATATATATATATATATGCACCGAGAGTCTAGACTTTTCCACTATATTTGTTTTTGCCTTAGTTTTAAATAGATCACATACGAAACTTCTGTCCGATCATTGTTTAGGGTTTATAGTTTGTAGATATATTTGTGCTCAAGGATTTGTATTGGCTACGTTGCAGCTAATGTTATCCGCCACAACGTACGGGCCTTATGAACCTCATAACTTCTAAAGATGGACATGGTACTGCTGAATGAATAATAGCAATTACTTTGGGTCAAAATGAACAGTTTGCTTCTTGGCCTAAGAACGTGTCCAAGATAAAAATTGGACAAATTATAAAAAAAAGTCCCTAGGATCTCATGCTTTACTTGAATTGTCTTTAAACTTTTCTGTCTTCTAGTCGAACCCCCACTTGGCAGTAGCAAACTTTTGGGCCAAACATGAGCAATGCCCTTTTCGGCCATGAAAAACATCTAGGGAAAATGAAAAATTTCAAGAAAGGTCCCTAGAATCTTATGTTTTACTTTAATGCTCATCATACTTTTCCATCTTTCAATTAACGCCCACTTTCTGGTACAAGTATTTTTGTACTCCAGCCTTCACCTAGCAAAATGCAAACATTATTTTATACTAAAATTATAAGGCCTGAAAGCTAATTTTTTGATTATATTAAGACTCTACATTTTTCCATGATACTACACTTTTCCCACAAACTTCAAAAAGTTTTGAAATATGTAACCATGACATTATTTTGCAATAAAGTGCGGGCCTCCAAGTTTCCATGAATCTATGCAATGATTATGAACATGAATTGTTACAGCGTGCGATCTTCATGAACATCGTATATGCTAAATAACAGTTTCATTTTACTGTAGATCTATAGAAACAAGATTTCATAACTAGCCCAGTTAGGATATGCCTAAAACAGACAAATGAAAAATGCCAAAAAGCTTCCCATAATATCTCACTTTATCTTTTTAGTCCTAACACTTTTCTTTCAAACAAATAAATACCTAATTTGTAGTATTTGAGTCCCTAAGATATTGTTCTTTATCTTTTTACGCCATAAATTTTACTTATTTATAATCAAGTGTCCTAACAATAAATTACAGTCACAATGTGCGGCTGATCCACCTAGTGATCAATTAAAGATGAGTCTATAACTAAAGGGAAAGAAACCTTAGGGATTGTTTAATTTTAGAAAATTCTCTAATTTTTCTGAAAAATTTTATGAAGATTGGAAATGAAAAAAAAAAACATGTTTAGTTAAGTGATTTTTTTTAGTTTTCTTGGAAAACAGTCTTCCATTTTATGAATATATGTAAAACATTATTTCTATTGTTTTCCTAATTTTCTCACCACTCTCTCTTATGCCTCTCAACCTTTTGATCTCACAATCTCTACCCTAGCTGTTGCCACATCTTCCTTGCCCCCTGCTACCCACAAAATCTCCCCTTTGTTATGCCATCCAACTAACCTCCCTTTCACTGTCACCACACCAACATCATCAAACTCCTCATATACCGCTTGGCCAACCTCTCTATCTTTTCGTAAATCAGATCGCTAGATCCTCTCATCTTTCCTTCGATTACAAGTGACTAAGCTATCATCGGTGAATGAAGCAAACTTGGAGAAGCAATAGCAGCGTCATTATAGCTTTGGGATCGTGGAATTAGGGACGGAAAGTGAGATGGTAGTAGAAGATGGCAGCAATGCTGGAATATCACATGTTGGTGTTGTAGATGTAACGGATAGAAATTTTGGGAGCCTAAACGGCAACAAGCAAAATGTTAGGGTCTGGCTTCCACAATTTTACATTTTTTCTTATGAACACTTAGGAAATACTCTATTGTAGCACAGAAACTTTCCTTTAACTTTAAACTAAGGCATCAAACTTCTCCAATGTAGTGTGTGTATATAATCATATTTACTTACTTTAGAACATTTGAACATATTTCCTAAGACACACTTTAGAAAATTGTACATAAAAATGAAAATATATAATAGAAAATAAAAATAAAAATTATTTTCTATATCCAAACAAAGGTTTTAAATATTGTACCATTTTCACTAAATTGTCTTAGTGCCGTATTGACAATTTTCAATAAATTTTAGACATACATACATATATTAAAATCAAATATACACACATAACACATTAACACTTTAAAAGTTTCAAGTTTAATTGCATAAAAATTCTATTTTGAATAAAGTTCATCAGAAAAAGTAAAAAGAGAACAAATTTTCAAACAAAAAAACAATGCAACAATTGCCATTATTTAAAAAAAAATTTTATTTCTCTCTTTGGTTCCGAGAAAGGACCATTTACTTTTTATTTAAGATATCTTCTCTATTTTAGACCTTGACTCCAGCGCTCTGTTGTCCCTTTTTCTTCTTTCTTCTTTTTTGGTTCTTTGTTCTACTTCTCTTTTCATGTGCCCTTTTTTCTCTTCTAGTTCTTCATTCTAGTTCTTTGTTGGCTTAAAGCCTCTTTTGCCCCTTGAACTTTGTTAACTCAGACCTTTTATCCCATGAACTTTAACTCGATTTAACTCACCCATCAAACTTTGCAAACTGGGACCTTTTACCCCCTTAGTCCAATTAAATGAAAAATGTGTACTGAAATAAAAATAAAAGAAAAATTGAAGGGGTAACTAAATTATTTGTCCAATTATTGACTCTTGTGAGCAAACAATTAGAGGCCTTAACACAAATTTATAAGCGAAAGCAAGGGAAATCTGAGCAATCTTAAATGTGAAACCGAGGCATTTATGCTTATTATTTTCTCACAATGGTCAACTATTGGACAAATGATTTAGTTAGCCCTTCAGCTATATTTTTATTTTTATTTTAGTATACATTCTCCATTTAATAGTTGGCTTTAAAAACTCATCTTCCTTGTATTGTTGAAGAGGCAAAATGTGTCAGTTTACAAAGTTTGAGGGGCGAGTTAAACCGAGTTAAAGTTTAAGGGGTAAAAAGTATGAGTTGACAAAATTTAGAGGACAAAAAGGGCTTTAGGCCTTCTTTGTTCCAATGCCCTTTTATCTTCTTTCTTTTTTTCTGGTTCTTCATCCATCATTTGTATTTATATATCATTACTTTATTCTCTTTCTTTTATTTTCTCTAACCAATCTTTTTTATTCTTTCCCATCATGGTTGGTTGCGTATTTCTCAGTGATAGTGTTGCCCTTTTTCTTTCTTAATTTTTTTGTTTTGTTTTAATTTTTTACTCTTCTGGTTTTGTTTTCTTTTTCCCCTATGTACGCCTAAATTCTTTGTACTGCTGAGATGGTGAGACACCTGAGACGTGTTTACCAGCACGTATAGTTCAGGATAAAGGGCATGATAAGATCGGCTTACTTGGTATCGTTTTACTGTTGATACCGATATGTCTTAGTCATTCTAGATGATACTAAATGATTATTAAAACCCTGATCCAAACACCCCCTTAGCTTGTTCAAATAATTTCTCCAAGTTATTTTTCTAAACCAAATCCTTGCATTCTTTGCAATGAGAGTGACATAGAAAAGCTTTTATATATATATATATATAATGAAACTTAAAAAAAAAAAACAAACATTTGAGATTTTTTATAATATAAGGGATAAAATTCATTTGTTGTCTTTAACCTTATCTTGTTATCTTAAATGGATATTTAACCTTTAATGTGTGCTCTTAAAGTCAGATCGGGTCCTAATTATCACCTTTTTGTTACATTCACAATTAAATTTAATAGAATCTCAGTGAAAAATGGCAACTTTGATCCCTACATTTTCTTCGTCCCACTCAAAGCACCATTCAGTTAGTTGATTTAACATTTTAACCACCATCTCACCCTCTGGCCTTTCTCACCGTCTCGACCTGCCACCACTTGGTCATTGAAAAATTAACCATCCGTCTGGCTCTTCACTACTCACACTCAAACCACTAACCGCAAAGGGATTTTTACTCATTTGTTGAAACTATCAAAGTAGTCAATAGTAGTAGAAGGCTAATTACTATGAGAACAATCTCTCCCTCTTCTCAAGCAACTATTACCTGCATCATATAACTCACCACTCATCTGACCTATAATTTACAAACTATAGTACACCAGAACTACTTAACTCATATAGCAGCTCACAATTATTTCTCTTTTCCACCCATCTTTCCTTGAACCCAATAACAAAAGTTGGAGAAATAGTAGCTTTAGAACCTAATTCAAGTTTCTTCACAAAGCTATTATCGACATTGACCACAAACATTCAAGAGATCGAAGGGAAGTGAAGGTTTGGTGTATTATACAAGGAAGGAGTACTAGACCTCATTTGCACACAATTTGCTCTATAGTGACATTGTCTAGATAAAAAAAATTCAAGTTTAAAACCAATAATCGTACTTGGAGAAGTCTGAAAAGGGCTAATTACTCTAAATAACAAAAAAAAAAGCTACATGAATCCTTATTAAAAAATGATAATGTTGGGTCTGTTGACTCAAATTCAAGAAGTTCAGGAATTTTAGTTTGTTTAATATTTGATTTTAATTTTCTTATTTGTTTTAGGATTATGTTTATAAGTTATAATTGGTTTGTGAGTTTGTTTCCTATTTTGATATGGTTTGAGTTTGTGTTTAGCCTATAAAAAGACTTGTTATGTTGGAGTTTTGAATATAAAAGAAAATTTAATTATTGTAAAGAGATAAGATGTGAGAGTTTCAAGAGGAAAAAGTGGTTCGGAGGCCAGATAGGACTAGGACAATAAGTTTTTTATGATTCTCATATCTTATAATTATATGAGAGCAGAATTATAGAGCTATTAGTAGTGTGTAGGGGATTCACAGGCCAGTGTGAGCACCAGGACATACCTCTATTATAGTTTATATATTTTGTTCAAGTGGATTTATTTCGTCCGTGGATGTAAGCTAATTAATAGTTGAATCAAGTTAAATTTGAATGTGCTTGCTTAATTATGTTTATTGTTCCACTACACTTGATAGGTGATTGGGAAAGTTTTTTTTTCCAACAAATGGTGTCAAAGCTTGGTTCAATGCCTAGCATGACGGAGCATATAGTTCAATAATTAACATGGTGAAGCATTTGGATTGTTCGGTGAAGCCCTATGGAGTCGTCCTAGAGATGTTGGACAATAATTGCATGGTGGTACTGATGGCTCAGTACAAATTTGAAGATTGAAGATTTTTTGTTTATGTGTGTTGGTCATCGTGATCATTTCCATTCATTGTTGTGTTTGCGTCTTAGTGTTTGTTATTTGTAATAATGGTCGTTAGTTCATGGTTATCGTCATCTGTACTTGTGTTGGCAGGATTTGAGCTAAAATGGAGATTGTTAGGTTTGTTGGCTTCAATCCAATAAGCTTAAGAATTTTAATTTGTTTAGGATTTGATATTAGTTTTCTTATCTATTTTAGAATTAGCTTTAGAATTTATAATTGGTTATGAGTTTATTTCACATTTTGATATGGTTTGGATTTGTGTTTAGTCTATAAAAAGGCTTGTCATGGTAGGATTTTGAGCATAAGAGGAAAACTAATTATTATGAAGAGGTAAAGTGTGAGACGAGAAACCTTTTATGATTTTCATACTTTATAATTATGTGAGAGCAAGTTTATAGGATTATCAATAATGTGTAGAGGATTCATAGGCTAACATGAGCACTGAGGGCATACTTTTACTGTAACCTATATATTTTATTCGAGTGAATTTCTTTCATCCATAAATATAAGTTAGTTAAGAGCCGAACCACATTAAATTTGTGTGTGATTGGTTGAACATGTTTGTTCTTTCGCTACACGTAATGAGTGATTGAGGAATTTTTTTCCAACAGATTAAAGATGACTTTGATAGTGAAGCAAAATACTGCCTATTTCCGGTATAAGACAATCTAGATTGGAACTTAGAAATAAGGGAGCAAATGGGTATTTGGGAATGAAGAAAAAATAAAGAAAAAGAGATTTAGGGATGGCTAGAATTCAGATCTAGCTAGATGAAAAAAGATCGAACAACGGCAAGCTGAGAAGAACAAACTTGTAGTGATGAATAACAATAGGGTGATAGGGACAAAAAAGTGGTGATGATGACGCTAGCCGGCTTTAAATTAGACGACAGTAACCAACTAAAGATGGTAAGACCACATGAGGTGTAATTTGAAGCAAAGCTATACTACATTCCACAATCTAAGGCGGTCGGTTAAAAGATGTTTAAGGCAAGATAAAATGAGATTTAGGACAAAAAAAATGGGGGGATGTGGTTTAAGTGTTAAATCCACTAACTTGTAGGGGCTTTGAGTGGAAAAAAGAAAATGTAGAGACTAGAATTGGCACTTTCTCTTGAGATTTTGTTAAATTTAATTGTAAAAGTGATGAAAGGGCGATAACTAGGACATGAACTGGCATGTTGAGAACTTTAAGAGAACAAACTTAAGGTTGGGGATCCATTTAGGACAACATTATAAGGTTAGAGATGACAAATGAATTTTACCCATAATAAAAGACACAAAAAGGCTTATAAAAATTTATTACATTTCTCATAGGTTTCCCAAAAGATTTATGACACCTTCCCCCATTTTCAAGCTAGTACAACTAAATTTCAAAATTTTTATCACTTTCTATATTTGTTGTATCTTAAAATATTTGTCACTTTTATCTAATTATGCATGTTATTCCAAATATATCATTTTCATTATGTAAAGCTTATGAATATCTATTATTACGGTTACACTAATTGATAAAGAATAACATTGCATAAATATGCCTAATATGTTTATATTGTACAACATTAACAGTACTATTTACAAAAATTTCAAAAGTGACAAAACATTTTTAGACGCATGTAGTATAAACGAGATTTATGGTGCCTGCATGTTATTGCGGTTTAATCCGTGTCAACATTAAATATGAATATAAACAATGGTGATCATTGATGAAGAAAAAAAGTTTTATAAAAATGAAAAAAAATAATAAACAAAGATAAAAAGTCATGGTAAAGTTTTAGAACCAAAAGATAAAAAAAAAATCTAAGTATCTAGAGATAAATAGTGGAGACTAAAATTTTATTTTAGAAAAAAGAAATAATATGAAAAAGTTAATAATATAAGACAAATAGTGGAATTTCAGTTACAAAAGTAGGGTTTAATGATTAATAATTAAAAAAATAAAAAATGGTCTTTAGGCCAATAGAGTAAATATAAAAGATTTTAAGAATTAGAGCTTAACTATCAACTTAATAAAATAAAAAAATTAGCTGAAATGAATCAGCTTGAACCATACAAAAAAGTAAATAACTCATAGTAACTAAAGTTTTGTTTTAAATAATAATAATAATAATAAAATAAATAAAAGTTAAACAAAATCACTGTAGTTGATTAAAAAAAGAAAGAAAAATAAATCATGATTACCAATATTTTTTTTCATAAGATAATAAATAAAAAAATGACCAAAAAAAATTAAAGACCAAGAGAACATATGCAAAGGTTTGGTGACCTGCACATTGTTACGGATATTTTTTGTAATAAATTTTAATAATATCAATGCGACACAAAACACATTACATGTTTTAAAACAATGCATATTTTGTTTGTTAATTAAAAACAATTCAATAAAATTTTCATCTCTTATTAACACAAAATCTAATTTTTAATATCGATGAAAAACTTATCTATAAAAAATCACTTTCAAAGTTAACAGTTATAAACCAAATTACTCTATTAAACTATAGAGCTTAAAATAAATAATTGATACTACAAATCTTAATAATTTCTAATGATAAAAAAATGACAGAAATATAAAACTATGTTTAATGTATGTTAATTAATTAACAGTCTAACCATTAATTAATAAAGATAAAAAGAAAGGAAAGTGAAAAAAAAAACTAACTAAAGTCGAATAAATTAGAACTAGGCCAAAAGTAGGCAAATTATAATGACCAAAGCTTTATTTTAAAAAACAACAATAAAGAAAATCAATAACAAAAAGTTAGGATAAAGACAAAAGAAAAAAAAAACTTTAGGTATCAAGGATTTAACAATTGACCTAATGAAAATAAAAAATGGTTTAACTAATAAATAAATAAATTATGGTTATTAATGTCTTACTTTAGAAGATCGTACATAAAAAACAACAACAAGAAAAGCTTGGGGGCCAAGAGAGAAAATAGAATATCTAATTAAATAATTATCAAATTCGGGTACTAAATGTAAAATAGACATAGCTCAGAACCAAAAAATAAACATATTAGAAAGTTAGGGATTGAAACCGCATTTTAACCAAAACAAACGTGAGATAGGCTAAAACTGTGAAAATGACAATATAGTCCCTCATAAAGGTAAACACCTTGGGAAATGAGAATAAAAGTAAAAAAAGAGCAAATTGCATTCTTTAAAAAGAAAAAGAAAAAGATGTGGACCTATTCATCAACAGTAATCACTATTGATGAACAATAAAATCCATTCATCTTTTAGAATATAGTGTAATACTACAATATGAAACTTAATGAGTAAAATGCATCATTGATCTTATAACTTCAACTGTTTTTGCAAATCGTTCGCTAGTCTATTTTCTATTGTAATTGGTCCCAAACATTTTGTAATGGGAGTTGCATTCTGTTCAATAGCCTTATAAAATTCTTAACTCTAGTGTAACTGCATAACATCAATTTTTTTTAATTCTAATTTAAATGATTTTGTAATTGTTGTTCAATAAATCAAACTATGACAGGTAATAGATCATGTTACATAAGGTCTCTACATAAAATAGGAAAGTAGATTTATCATTTATTATTTAGATATCAATCTTATAGTTGACTTTCCTTGTATGATGGTTCTCTCATTATATAAAGGCAATGAGGGTCTTGTGTATAATCAAGCCCTTTGTTTTTTCTTCTGATATTGTGTAACATGGTATCAAAGCCAAGAACCTTAGCCTAACTTTACTACAGCCAGCACTAGAAAACCATATCCAGCTTTATGTTTCCGCTGCCCTAACCAATACCCTTATTTATACTTTAACCAAACCAAAAACCAATAACACAACCACCTCAGAAGTCACTGGCGACTAGATTGGTACTGGCGGTGTTGTCGTAAAACCTCCCACGTGCCGACGCATGGGCGTCACACACAGCTATCTGCCAACCTCCGGCGACGGCGTTATAATAGGTGTGCTCGCCTTTCTGTCCTAAACAAGTTTCTGGTCTTGTTTTATGTCAATTACAACTAGAGTTTGAGTTTCTTTGCCATCCAATTAGTCTCTCGTATGTTGCAGTGCATCGTCAGTAAGGACTGTGATTTGTTTGTTCATCTCATCAAGGAGAATGTCAAATCCTGATAAGAAAAATTCCCAATCACATGTTCTAACAATCGTCTCACCAATGGTTTTCTTTACCCAATTCAGCAGTATTCGAATTACTAAACAATGTTTGAATGATAATAATTATTCTTCTTAGACCAAGAAGGTGGTATTGTATTTTACAGGTTAGAGGAAGATGTCACATCTCACTGCGGATCCTCCTACCGACCAAAGCCAATTAAAAAATTGGTAAGCTGATGATGCACAATTGTTGCACTTGCTGTTCGAGTCCATGGAACCTGAAGTGTCAGATTTATTCCCTCACGTCGTCACCTGTAAGTAGGCTTAGGATTATGCCAAACTTCTTTACTCTAGTAATATGCTGCCCATGTATGATGTTTTTGTTGAGTTGTTTCATACTAAACAATAAGGGAGTCTTACCAATTACTTCACAAAAGTGAAACAAGGATTCGAAGAGTTGAATGCTTTGCTACCTATTTCATCTAATGTTAAAGAAATGCATCATCAAAGAGAGCATCTAGTAATAATGACGTTTTTAGCTATACTAAAACTAGAGTTCAAACCGGTCCGTGCGTAGATCCTTAGGGGAGTAAAACTTTCTTCATTACCTAAAGTGTACTCCCGACTTTCTCATTCTTTTGCTAAGGAGAATTTGACAAATTACAGTTCTGATCTGTCTGTTCTTACGGTTTAATCCAGTCCACAAGCAAGGTCTGGCTCGCAAGTTAGGGGAGGCCTTGGAGGTAGTCATAAAGGACGTGGTGGTCGTGGTGGCGGAGGTGGACGTGGTTGAGGTCCACGTCTTCATTGCACGTACTATGGAAAAGATGGTCATATTGATGATACTTATTGGGATAAGGATCCATCATTGCGAGTAGCCTATATGGCATCAAAAGATGACCATTTTTCAGCTCTGGCCTCATAATTGTCTGTCACTTTATCTTAAGAAGAGTATACTAAATACCTGCAGTATCAGTCTGCACAGCAGGCCGTTTCTCCTCCTATGGTGTCTGTCGTCCATCAAGGTAATCCAACAGTTTGTTATTCATCTAGCCTTTCTAGAAATCAGTCTTGGGTGTTGGACTCTGGTGCTACTAACCACATTTCAGGTAAAATAGCCATTTTTTTATCAAATATCTCCTCTAGCTTCACATCATAGTAAACTCTCCATTGCTGATGGATCTACCACCACTATTAGAGGTGTTGGATCTACTCGACATTGTCCTTCTCTTACTTTACCTTCTACACTCTATGTTCCAAGCTTTCCATTTAATCTTATATCTGTGAGTAAATTGACCAAACAACTAAACTGTTCTGTTTGTTTCTTTCCTATTTATGTAATTATCCAGGATTTGAAGACCAAGAAGACGATTGGAGAAGGGCGTGAATCGAATGGAATGTACTATTTTGATGGATTGCAATTATCAGTTGCTTGTCCTGTTTCAGCTTCTCCTCTTCTAATTCATAGTCTATTGGGTCATCATTCTCTAAAGAATCTCAAGAAATTAGTCCCAAATTTAAGTTCAACATCTATTTTAGAATGTGAGTCTTGTCAGCTTTGGGAAGCACCATCATGTTTTTTATTTATCCCGAGTCAATAAATGAGTTGATAAACCTTTTATGCTAATTCATACAAATATTTGGGGTCCTAGTCATACTAAGTCTAAATTAGGTTTTCAATATTTTGTAATTTTTGTTGATGATTTCTTTTGAATGACTTGGTTATATTTAATGAAAGATCGTTTAGAGTTATTTTCTATCTTNTGGCAAAGGTGGACGTGGTTGAGGTCCACGTCTTCATTGCACGTACTATGGAAAAGATGGTCATATTGATGATACTTATTGGGATAAGGATCCATCATTGCGAGTAGCCTATATGGCATCAAAAGATGACCCTTTTTCAGCTCTGGCCTCGTAATTGTCTGTCACTTTATCTCAAGAAGAGTATACTAAATACCTGCAGTATCAGTCTGCACAGCAGGCCGTTTCTCCTCTTATGGTGTCTGTCGTCCATCAAGGTAATCCAACAGTTTGTTATTCATCTAGCCTTTCTAGAAATCAGTCTTGGGTGTTGGACTCTGGTGCTACTGACCACATTTCAGGTAAAATAGCCATTTTTTTTTATCAAATATCTCCTCTAGCTTCACATCATAGTAAACTCTCCATTGCTGATGGATCTACCACCACTATTAGAGGTGTTGGATCTACTCGACATTGTCCTTCTCTTACTCTACCTTCTACACTCTATGTTCCAAGCTTTCCATTTAATCTTATATCTGTGAGTAAATTGACCAAACAACTAAACAGTTCTGTTTGTTTCTTTCATACTTATGTAATTATCCAGGATTTGAAGACCAAGAAGACGATTGGAGAAGGGCGTGAATCGAATGGAATGTACTATTTTGATGGATTGCAGTTATCAGTTGCTTGTCCTGTTTCAGCTTCTCCTCTTCTAATTCATAGTCTCTTGGGTCATCATTCTCTAAAGAATCTCAAGAAATTAGTCCCAAATTTAAGTTCAACATCTATTTTAGAATGTGAGTCTTGTCAGCTTGGGAAGCACCATCATGTTTTTTATTTATCCCGAGTTAATAAATGAGTTGATAAACCTTTTATGCTAATTCATACAAATATTTGGGGTCCTAGTCATACTAAGTCTAAATTAGGTTTTCAATATTTTGTAATTTTTGTTGATGATTTCTTTTGAATGACTTGGTTATATTTAATGAAAGATCGTTTAGAGTTATTTTCTATCTTATGTGTCTTTTGTGCTGAAATTCAAAATTAGTTTCACACCCAAATCAATATTCTTCGCAGTGATAATGCAAAAGAATATTTCTCTAACTCAATCTCCAGTTACATGCAGCAATAAGGTATACTCCACCAATCCTCTCGCTCACACACATCTCAACAAAATTGAGTAGCTGAGAGAAAAATCCAATACATTGTTGAAACTGCTCGTGCCCTGTTAATTCATATGAATGTACCCAAAAGTTTTTAGGGAGATGTTGTACTCACTGCATGTTTTCTTATCAATTGTTTGCCATCCTCTATCATTGCGGGTAAAATTCTTTTTTCTATCCTTTTTCTCCGTCAAGCTCTTTTTCCTATTATTTCTTGTATATTTGGTTGTGTCTGTTTTGTTCATCAGAACTAGCCTGGCACAGATAAACTAGACTCCAAATCTCTAAAATGTGTTTTTCTTGGATACTCTCGTTTGCAAAAAAAGGTACAAGTGTTTCAGTCCTTCCCTAAATCGCCTTTTTGTTTCTGCTGATGTTACATTTTTTAAAGTTACACCATATTTTTCTGAGACTCAGTTCGTGTCTTCTGATACTGATGACTATCTGCCTTTGCCTTCTTTACCTGTCCAAATGGCTTTTACCAATATTGATGTTCCAGTCATTGATTGCGTTCTTTTAGAACTCATTCTTAATAATAATCTGGCTCTTTTAGAGCATTTTTCTCGTCCTGATTTACAGGTTTATACTAGACGTTCTCATTAAGAAGCACAACCACAAGATTCATGCGTGTTTCCACCAGCTTCATCTTAAACTTCATTCACTGATGATTTAAATATTCCAATTACCCTTCACAAAGGAAAAAAGGTCTTATACATTTCATCCTATCTCGAACGTCATCTCTTATAATTCATTATCACCATCATACTCTGCTTTTGTATCTACCTTGTCTTCCATTCCCTTGCCTAAGTCTATTTCAGAGCCTTTGTCTCACCCTAGATGGAAGCAAGCCATGGAGGAGGAGATGTCAGCTTTGCGGGCTAATAATACATGAGATTTAGTTCCTTTTCCACATGATCAGACAGTTGTGGGTTGTCAGTGGGTGTTTAATGTTAAAGTTCACCCTAATGGTATAATTGATCGGTTGAAAGCTCGTTTGGTGGCTAAAGGATATACACAGGTATACGACATGGACTACTTGAAGACGTTTTCTCCAGTAGCCAAAATGACTTCAGTACGCATTGTTATTGCGTTGGCAGCTACAAATCAGTGGCCTTTACATCAATTAGATGTAAAGAATGTCTTTCTCCATGGTGATATTGAGGAAACTATCTTCATGGAGCAATCACCCGAGTTTGTTGCTCAGGGGGAGACTGATCTTGTATGTCGCTTAAACAAGTCTCTGTATGGTTTGAAATAGTCACCACGAGCATGATTCGGTCGCTTCAGTGTACTTATTGTGGAGTTTAGTTTGCAGCAATGTGGAGTGGATTACTCTGTCTTTTATTGACACTCCCGAGTTGGTAAAATTATTCAAATTGTCCATATTGAATGATATTATTATCACTGGTGACGATAATGTTGGTATTCAGTCCTTGAAATCCTTCCTGCGAACGAAATTCCAGACAAAGGATCTTGGTTTGTTAAGATACTTCTTGGGTATCAAAGTAGCAAGGTCAAAAATGGGGATAAACTTGTCCTAAAGGAAGTATGTCCTTGATCTTCTAGAAGAAACTGGTTTATTGGGAGCCAAGTTAGTTGATAGCCTCATAGAACCAAATGTTAAGCTTGATGCTGATAAGGGAGAATATTTGGGAGATCCTAGTAGATATTGTAAGTTAAACTATTTAATTGTCACTAGGCCCGACATTTCATTTGCCACTAGTGTCGTAAGTTAGTTTATGGAGTCTCCACATACTGGTCATTAGAATGCAGTAATCAGAATTTTGAGGTATTTGAAGGGTGCTACAGGATAAGGCCTTTTATATCGAAATTATGGTCATACTCAGATTCAAGGATACACAGATGTGGATTGGGCAGGTTCGTACGATCGCTGGTCAACTTCAGGCTATTGTGTTTTCATGGGAGGAAACTTGGTGTCTTGGAAGAGTAAGAAGCAAACTGTTGGTGCACGATCTAGTGCTGAGTCTGAGTATAGGGCAATGACATATGCTACATGTGAGTTAGTATGGTTGAAGCATCTTCTCCAAGAGCTTGGTTTTAAACCTTAATCGCCTATGAAGTTAATGTGTGATACTCAAGCAGCTACTCACATTGCTTTTAACCCAGTTTTCCATGAAAGAACCAAACATATTGAGGTTGATTGTCACTTTGTCCATGAGAAGCTTCAAGAATGATTGATCAAAACTCCCTATGTCAAATCAGAAGATCAACTTGCTGATTTGTTTACTAAGTCTTTGAGAAGGTCACGAGTAAAGTCTATATGTAGCAAGCTTGAAGTTTATGATATATATGCTCTAGCTTGAGAGGGAGTGTTACATAAAGTTCCTACTTAAAATAGGAAAGTAAAATTTTCATTTATTATTTAGATATCAATCCTATAGTTGACTTTCCTTATATGATGGTTCTCTCATTATATATAAAGGTCATGAGGGTCTTGTGTATAATCGAGTTTTTTGTTTCTTCCTCTGATATTGTGTAACAGATCATTTAATTTTTTTAGCATTTTTTCATTATAAATTGGGTTTTCTGTGCTAACATAGCGTTTCTATAAGACTAGATGCTAATATACAACACTTTATAAAAATTTGAACTAATATATAATGAAAATATAAGTTAAGAATTCAACGGTAATTATATATTTAGGGTCAATGTTGCAACATCCCAGAAGTAATGTAATGGGAAAAATACCAAAAACCCCCCAATGAGGTATAGGCAAACCTACACTTATGCTCATTGTTTCAAATATCTATACTTACCACATTTGAAAGTTAGCATACCTACATTAACCACCTCCAAAATTAACTCCGTTAATGACCGTTAAAAAAAGAAAAATGCCTGATTTTGCCATCTTAACTTTTTTCATTAGAAAATTTGGCCCCCAACTTATGCATTTAATAAGCTACTCATGTTTTTCTTTATTGTCTGAATCTACCCAATTTTTCCTTTACTCAATTGAGACCAGTGTCATTTTCGCTGATTTGAAATTTGCACGAGAAAGATGAGACATGACATTGATCCTTTGATTGCCAAAAGCATGCTTTTCCTTCATCATCTCCCTTACCTCGCCTCGAGATGTCTATAGTTCAGCCCTCGTTTCCTTTTTCTTCATGTCGGTTACGAATTCCAAAGGCAACCAGGAGAAGTTTTTACCGCTCAATTGCTAGTGCATCCAAACGAATAAGATGAATTATCTATGGAAAGCACGCCTTTAGTTTTGATCGCTGACCTGACCCCGACACTTTTCTTTCCCAGCCCTAAATGGCATAAACTACTGGTGCAACTAGACCCCGAACCCCAAACCTTACAAATACTTCCTATCTTAGAAGAATACCAAGACCCAAACAAAAGTCTGAGTTCTGAAAAATGGCAGTCCAACTTATCATGGACAAAGCCCTCCATGTGTAGCTACACATAAATGGGCTTCCCTACGAGTGCCGAAATGATAATTCAGAATCAAATGCAGTGGGTTTGGGGAGACCGGGAGGAATGAAGGGAAATGAGGAAGGATGAAGAGGGGGAGCAATATGGTACAATGGAATCAGAGTAGGCGACGGTCAGCGATTATGAACGGGCAGTGTTGGTGGTGGGTAGTGATTTAGGTTTGATAATTGTGAGATGAGTTTGATTGGGGGATAAAACGAGTTTTGGGAAACATGAAGAGATGGAAAAGTCAAAGTGTAGAATTTGGAGGGTAAAATTATCAAGTGAAGATGTTTAAGAGAATAAAATAAATTTTTTCTTTTTTCTTTTTAATAGTTATTGACAGAGTTGGATTTAGATGAGATAAATGTAGGTATTTGAAATAAGCGGGACACAAGTGTAGGTTTATCTATACCTGAGTATCTTGGCCGAATGTAATTTGAGTACACTTTCTAACTTCCTAAGCGTGGAAGAATATAAACGGAGATCCTATGGTCCTTATTATGATCAGGCCCGCACCTGAAAACAGGAGGCCGCCGACCAGGGCCCGGGCCGCCTCCATGTTCGTCTCCGAGCAGGGTTTAACTTTTAAATATTCAAAACGAAAATCGAAGACTCGTGATGTGAAAACCAAACCAAAACAAACTTCCGATTCTTCTATTTTTTTTGTTCTCCTGCCGGAAAGAGGAAGGAGCAGAATGGGAAAAGCGAAAGGAGAAGCTGCTAGAAGCAAAGCTCGTCCCTCAAGCAGCAGGTAACATCTACAATCAACTATTGCATTATCTTTCAATCTCCTCCTCTCTTTGACCTCTTTTCTGTTTTTCCCTTTCCGGGAACGAATTTCAGTCTGGCGGCTTCCTTATTGCCGTCGACTTCCGCCGCTGCAACTGTAGGATTCGGTGGCTACGTTGGCAGCTCGCGCCTAGATTCTTCTCTCGCAGCCGAAGATTCAACCCCCTGTCAGGTATTTCAATTTTACCTGATTTTAGGTGCTTGCACTTCCAATTTGTGCTCTTAATGGGGTGGCTATTTGGCTATGCAGGAGATAGACAGTGAAGTGGCGCAGCACTTGAGAAGGCTTGGGAGGAAGGATCCTACTACGAAAGTAATAATCTGATTTGTTTCTTTATCAACAATTCGTTTTCCGGTGCTAACTAGTCAGCTGAAGGGCCATGATGTGTTTTTCTAGTGGTTGTTGCTTAGTCTGCTTCTGTTGTTTCTTCTCCTTCTTCTTCTTTGACAGCTTAAAGCTCTGCAATCTCTATCAACGTTGCTAAAGCAGAAGCCAGCCAAGGAGATAGTATCTATTATTCCCCAATGGGTATGAATTTCTTTCCTCTCACTGTGTTTGATTAGTGCTGTCTTTACATCAATTGTTCTATGATGATAGAGGTTATGCTCGAAACAAGAATTAGGTTGTGGGTTAAGAGTCACTTGCAAAAAATGGAATATTTGGGATTTAATTAAGTTTAATGATAAGAAGAAACTGAATGAGGGTAATTTTCTTGGTAAGAGACCTTATGAGGTCTGAGCAGGGGATTTTCTTTGTCTTTGTTCTTACTGAGCTTCTGATGTTGAGAACTGAACGTTAGGCATTAAATCATATAAGGGAATATGAGATATTTACACGTTATTCCTTGCAACAAAATTTGGTTGAAAACTGAAAATATAGCAAACAGATACAGGGTCTGAACCTATAGTTCCTTTTATGAGCACAGAGCACCACACCATATAATGTCAGAAACAATTGAGAGACAGCGAGGTGCAGAGAAAAATTTTAACTTAATAGTTTATTTCACAAAGCATGCTATGCTACTGATCCCATTCAGTCAAGGCTGTTCATGAGCACCAAGCTTTACTGTGCAGTGTGCAGTTTAGTAAAGTACCCGCTCTCTCTCTCTCTCTCTCTCTCTCTCTCACTCTTGTTTGATGATTAATTCCACTCGTAGATAAGCATGTTATATTTTTCCTGACAATCAGTTTAACATTATATACTAATTGATGCAACTGGAAGTGATGCAACTCTTCATCTTAGCCGCCCCCCTTTCCAGGCTCTATAATTAACTATACTTAACAATCTACTTTATGCTTTTTCATGCAGGCTTTCGAATATAAAAAGCTATTGTTGGATTATAATAGAGAGGTTCGGCAAGCAACTCATGAAACCATGGCTAATCTAGTTGGTGTTGTTGGGTTGGTCCTTTTTTTTTTTTGTTTTTTTCCATCTTATTATTCTTCTGTTTAGATTTTGCCCCAATCCATTTTATGAATAACTATGGATAGGTTAGAAGTGAAATTCGAATTAATCTGAAAAGTTATGACAAACCCTCTTAAGGGTCAGGTGCAAGATTTTGATGCAATCTTGCTGCAAAATGATGAAATTAACCTTTTTGCAAATTAAGTTAACTCTTTGAAAAACTCTGGAGGAGCTCAGAAGTTGCTGGGAAAATTTCCTATTTACCCAAAGGATGCAAGTGAGACTGGATTCATTATAATGCTATTTTTTCTGAGTTAGTCAGTATAAGTTTTCTTGTTTCCTTTTGCATGTTATTTTTCCCGGCTTTGCCATAGATTTTAACCATGAATATATCACATCTCAGGAGAGATTTGGCTCCACATTTGAAGTCCTTGGTAGGGCCATGGTGGTATTCTCAGTTTGATTCTAGTTCTGAAGTTGCCACAGCTGCAAAGAGATCTTTACAGGTTTGACCTCTTCTCTTACTTCTAGGGACTAAAAGGTGAGGTAGTTGTCATAAATCAATGAAAAGGTTATACTTGATGCTTGCTATATGTGTCTCATGTCCACAACGTGTGTATGCCTTTTGTCTGAGCAAACTTGTCCAAAAGATTGAATTTGTTTTGTTTCCAAAGTATTTTGTACTGTATCCCGCTACCTTGGGGCTTGTGAGGTTCTCACTTGCAAGTTGCAATTAACTATAGGATTGGAACATTTCCATTTTTTCTTTTGCCTTTCTCTCTCTCTCTCTCTCTCTCTCTCTGATGCACACACACTGTCACTTCCCTTTCGTTCTTAGCTATGTTTTGCAGGGCTTTTCAAAAGTACTCGCCTTGACATTTCATTTTTGTTTGGACATCCTACACCGTTTGAACGTTAACATACTATTAAATGCTCCAAGTACACTTGCATTTGTTTTTTCAAAAGCATTTACACATTTTTATGCATGTTTTCTTCCTTTAAATTGGACAAAGGGAACAATCTAATAAAAGGTACTTTTTTTCCCTTGAATTTTAACATATTCTCAAGTCTTTTTTGAGGTTGTTCGCATTCAAATGCTATAGGATACTGATAAAGAAAAAAAACAACAATTGATCACTTTTTTCTTAGTGCCACCAAATAAAAAAAGTCCCAACATTGCTTCCGTGCCTGCTGATGTTGGAATTGTTTGTCATGTTGATCTTACGATGAGTTACTAATCATACTTATTGAGGATTTGACTCTAGCAGTCTCTAAATTTTTGTGAGCGTTTGCCAGCAGATGGCTACACTTGTTAATTCCATGTGATTTATGCTTTTGATACTATCTACTTTGTGCAAATTCTAAACAGTAAAGGTCAAATTGGTATCGCTTTGTTTTTCATTCTATTATTATTTCCTTACCCACTTTTACCATGATGAAGCAGGTGGCCTTCCCTTCTCCAGAAAAGAGACTTGATGCTTTAGCTCATTGTGCAGCTGATATTTTGACATATTTAGAAGAAAATCTAAAGCTATCTTCTCAAGATTTGTCAGATAAAGCAATTGCCAAGGATGAGTTGGAAGAGATGTATCAGCAGGTAAGTTCTAAGGTCACTTTTTGTAATGAATCTTGCTTCAGTCTTTAACTCTTAACTTTAAGTTCCTGTCTTTGTCTTACATTGAGTTCCACTGGAACACCAGTTGGCATCTTAGGGCCCTTTTAACTGCAATGTTGAAAAGGCTGCCATTTTTTCTAATCCTAGCCTGAGTTCTTGCCTATATTTTAGCTGCTAGTGTCAAATGAAATGGAAATGCTCATGTAGCATTGCGCAATCTTAGATGCTTATAATTTGCTAGGTTGTCTACCCAAAAGCAGCTTATTCTTGCACCAAAAGGAGAGAGAGAGAGAAGGGGGGGGGGGGGGGGG
>KK899413.1:112578-130012 GCA_000696445.1 Aquilaria agallochum | reverse complement strand
GAGAGAGAGATCAAAGATGGTTGTGGACAGGAGGTTGCTGGTATGCCAATCCATGCTAGGTAGAAACTAGAAGAGAACTAGTTTTAGTTAGAGAAAAATCTGGCAACAGTTGATGTATGCTGTCTTTCAAGAATGTAAGATTTATAACTATTTGGTTTCTACAGTCTGAATGCTGTATTGTTTTTTAACTTGTACTGGTTTTTGGGTTATTGTAGGTCAAATCTTGGTCGTTATTGGCTTTGGCTGCATGTCTAGATGTTTTAATGCAAGTGGAGAGACCTGGTTTTGAAAACGTAACTGCTGAGTCAAAACATACCGCAAAGGCTAGGACAACTGCTATTTCTTTTGCTGAAAGGATATTCCCTGCTAATAAATATTTTCTGGATTTCTTGAACTCAAAAAGTCCTGCTATTAGATCAGCTACATTCTCATTATTGAAAAGTTTAATAAAGAATGTGCCTTCGGCTTTTAATGAGGAAAATTTGAAAATTCTTGCTGCAGCCATTCTTGGTGCATTCCAGGAAAAAGATCCTACTTGTCATTCTTCAATGTGGGAGGCTATTTTGCTATTTAGTAAGAAATATCCTGAGAGTTGGAGTTCCATAAATGTTCAGAAAACTGTATTTAATCGACTTTGGAACTTTCTGAAGAATGGATGCTTCGCGTCTCAGCAAGTTTCATATCCAGCATTGGTATTGTTTCTAGATGTTGTTCCTGTAAAAGTAATATACGGGCAGAAGTTTGTTCTTGAATTTCTGCAGAACCTATGGGCTGGGAGGAATCCAGTTCATTCTGCAAATATGGACCGTCTAGCTTTTTTCAGGGCATTTAGAGAGTGTTTTCTTTGGGTGTTGCGCAATGTATCAAGGTAGGGGTAATCAAGTTGTCCTTGATATGACAGCACCAATATTTCTAATAATAGATTCCAACAAAACCGTTCTGTTTTTTTCAATTTGTTCTATCACTTCTATACTGAAATTTGTATTGTTGTCTTACTAGAATTTGTGCAGATGATTCCACTATCCAATTTCGGATCACCATTATGGACAATATACTTGTGAAGCTTATGTGGCAGGATTATCTATTATCTTTCAGCACAAATGGTCAGGAGAATAATCTGCCTAATCAGGGGAAGCACCTTGGAAAGAAGAATGTTATTCATCCCACAGGTGATTCTCAGGAGTTGGGGAAATGTATCATTGAGATTCTCAAAGCCATCTATTCCCTGGAACGTCAACTTCTTTCCCCTTTCTGCCTGGCATTCCAAGAGACCACTCTTAGGTTGCTTCGGCAAAAAGAGGATGCAGGACTGCAGTTTGAGAATGTTGATGTGATAATTAATTTCATCTTGTTGCTGGAGCAGCACTTGAAGCTGAATTGTGATGCCTGGCCTTTGGAATATTTGGTGGGACCATTATTAGTCAAGTCTTTCCCATTGATCACATCGCTTGTAAGTTACATTTTAAAAGGAATTTTTGACGTTGCTTTTCATCCATTCTTGGGGTGCAAAAGTTTCTTGTGTCTTGGAATGCAGGTGTGTTAGCACTTGCATAAGTGAGTACTGTGGTTGTTCGCGTATTTAACTACCCTGTCGGCTTATGGGGTAACCAATATCCACTGGTACAAACTGTAGAATGAGTCATGAGACAATTGATTTTTATGAACTTCCTGCAGATCTAGTATTTGTCAGTACTGTCTATTGGGATAAAACTGTTTTTGCATAGTATCACCATGCTCCTTACCATGTTTAGGAACTGATTTCTGGAACTTCCTTCAGATCTAGTAGTTGTCATTACCATCGATTGGGATAAAACTGTTTTTGCATAGTATCACCATGCTCCTTACTATGTTTAGGAACTGATTTCTGGTATTCACGTCGTACATATTTGCCTTTTGATATTTAGTTTTGATGTCCTTTAGCCAAAGAAGGAAGAATGGTTGAAGTTGAAGAAAAGTAATTACTATTTTAATGTTAGCTTTACTAAGAATTGGCAAAACATATTCAGTCCATTTGCAATCACTAAGCATTTGGTTTATTAAACTTGAAGTCCAGTAACAGCATCTGTATTTATCAGTATTGAGTTCTCATGGAGCAAGAAAGCAAGAAACAATCAGTTGTAGCTATGCATGTATGTGGTTAATATACTATGTCATATTCTTTCAGAGTAATGTCTGAATCTACCTTTTTTTGTTGTAGGATTCGTCAGATGCTGTGAGGCTTTTATCAGTTCCAATTTCTATATTTGGACCAAAGAGGGTGCTAAAAGAGATATTTTCCAAGGACATTGTGGACTTCTTTTGTCATTCTGAAGACAAGGGCAGGGAATTTTTTGTTGAGTTCTTTCTGAAAGTTTTCAAGGAAATTTTTGTTCCTTGGTGTCTTGATGGACATAAGTGCTCATCTGAGGCACGGCTAGATCTTTTGCTTGCACTACTTGACGATGAGTATTTCTCAGAGCAGTGGCATACCGTTGTCACATACACAATTAACTCTGTAAATTTTGAAGCTGCACTTGGCTCCACAGGTATCAGCCAATTGGTATTATTGGCAATGCTCTTAGAGAAAGCTAGAACTCAAGTCATTCTCAAGGAGTTAGATCATTCTCAGCAACAATGCTCCCACCAAAACCGCTGGCATCATGAGCTTCTAGA
Source organism: Aquilaria agallochum (assembly GCA_000696445.1). Classification (NCBI taxonomy): domain Eukaryota; kingdom Viridiplantae; phylum Streptophyta; class Magnoliopsida; order Malvales; family Thymelaeaceae; genus Aquilaria; species Aquilaria agallochum. The sequence goes on along the minus strand of KK899413.1, from coordinate 127,360 downwards.
GTCAACAGCTGTTTCAGTTGCCTGTTCATTCCCTGGTCTGGGAACATATGGCTCAAAATTCATATGGTATGTAAGTTTGGAAAAAAAAATGGCTAGTTTAATTTGCGTATGAATTGATACGCTACTGAAATATGACTTCTCATTGGATTGGGAATGGTCAATAGTTTTGTTTGAAAAACCAGTTATTGTTACCAAATGTTTGATGTTGGATCTTCAATATGCTGTTATTGTTGGTCCATTTTATTTAAGACTGAAACTTGTACCAATCTGAAAAAAAAGGAAAGTAAACTTATTGATGCTAAAAACTATCGAAAGCTACTTTTTGCTCTGAACAGAGGGAATTCTGCCTTTGAAGTATAATATTCCTGCTGCTATTCTTTTTTGGAGAACTTTCTTATCCACCTAAGCCTCTTTGTATATAGAGATCATCTTAGTGAAATAGAGCTACGTGTTGTAAGACCTAAAAGTTGTGAGGCCGATTTATCTTTGCCGTATCAGTATGAGACCTAGCTTGTATTTGTGCTCTTGAGTGTTCTATTATTGATCTATGACCATGATCTGTGTGGCTATTGTCTGCAGTGCTATTCTTGGTGGCTCTGAACAAGGTCCCCAGTGTTCTTTTGTATCTAAGAAGTCACAGACACTGATCTTTAGGGAGATTTTAAGAAAGTTGAGCTGTTTTATTCAGGAATCCTCTTTCATATCTATCAAGGCTGTAGGTTATCTCCTAACTACCAAAGAGAATGTACTTGGATCGGAAGTTAAGAGTTCAATGGATGTGATAGGCATGGCATATTTTGCTCTAGAAATTCTTGATCGCAGCTATTTTTGCTTAAGGACAATGGATGAAGATTACGGCTTAGTTTCAAGCATATTAGCTGCTGTGTTCATTATTGACTGGGAGTATAGCATGGCATCAGTGGTAGATGATGCTATTGATGGTGAATCAAAGGAGAAAATTACCATACGTACTGAATTTGATGAATCAGTGCATGTTTTTCGTTCTAAAATCAGTAACCAATTTCTAAAAGACCTCAGTGATGATGCCAGGAACAGCCTGCAAAGTACTTTGACTCGCTTTATTAGGTCAATCATCTTTAAGGAAACTAAAATAGATGGCAACAGAATTGCATCTTTTTGCTGCTCATGGATGCTTGAGATACTTGGGTCTCTCTGTCGAGATCAAAGTGAAGAACAAAGATTGCTGGATCAGCTTTTGAGCAGAGATGAAACATGGCCTTTGTGGATCGTTCCAGATTTCTGCTCGCAAAAAGGTTTGGATGTGATAGATGCAGAAAGAGCTTATGTAAGTAGCTTTGTAGGTTATCCATGTTGACCTAGTGTTTGAGTAATTTCTGATTTGAGATATTTGCTAATCCTGCATTATACATTGTTTAATTGAAAGCTACATTCAACTGAAAATGATTGGAGTTTTGACATGAGGCGATCACAGAGATGGGTAAAATAACTAATCCATACATATATACTGTGTGCAGGGATCTGCAAGTGGCAACTTTGTTTCTTTCATTGACAGGCTTGCTTGTGAACTTGGTTTTGATAAAGTGATTGGCGGACATGTTACACATAATTTGTTGAATGGTGCATCCGGGAATGAGGAGATTTCTCGAGACTGGATTGCTGCTGAGATCCTCTGCACATGGAAATGGCCTGGAGGCAGTGCTACCACTTCTTTATTTCCTTCACTTATTTCTTATGTCAAGCATAAAAATATGTGTTCCCAGGGAGACATGCTAGACTCCCTATTCAACATTTTACTAGGTGGTGCTATTGTTCATGGAGGAAGTGGACAGTGTTTCTTTAGTATATGGCCTCTTGAAGGTCAGAAACTGGGGGAGATTGAAGAGCCATTCTTGAGAGCACTTCTATATTTAGTTTTCACATTTTTCAAGGAAAAAATATGGGGAAGCGAAAAGGCTATCGTTCTATTTGAAATTCTTGTAGATAAGTTATTTATAGGTGAGGTTGTAAACATGAATTGTTTGAGGATTCTTCCTTTGATACTCAGCGTCATCATGCAACCGATATGTGAATCAAGCTATGGATCTGGTGAATGTGGAGGTAGTAGAACTGCTTCTGTGGGGCATTGTCAAATCCAGGAAACAATCAAAAGCTGGCTCCACAGGGTTTTGTTGTTCCCTCCTTTGACCACATGGCACACTGGGCAAGGTGATTATCTTTTCTCGTTTTTTAAAGAACACAGGGTAATTATTTTTAATGCCAATTGTTTCTTTCTAAGTAGCTTCAGCTGTCTTATGATGCATTACTTTGTGACTCTCCTTAGAAACTACGGAATCTGTAACCATTGGCCTTATTGTATTTGAAAATAAAAAGAACCTGCTTGTGGTCCTAATAAGAAACTACTGTTATTTACTGAGTGAAAGTACTGCTTCTGGAGAAAACTGATTTTATTGATATATGGTATTTTATCCTAGCCAGCAGTAGAACTGATACTCTTCTTGCTCTCACTCCTCTGTTTTTATTGTTTCAGATATGGAAGAATGGTTTCAGTTAGTTACATCCTGTTATCCTTTACAAACAATAGGAGTAGACATGATGAAGCTGGCAAGAGGCATTGACTTTGGGGAGAGTGCACTATTACTTGACTTGTTCAGGAAGCAGAGAGAGGGTGCTGATATGTTAACTGAAGTAAACAAGTTGCCAGTAGTGCAGATGCTATTGTCAAAGCTAATGGTTATTTCAGTTGGTTACTGCTGGAAGGAATTCAATGATGAAGATTGGGAATTTCTCTTCTTCCACTTGAGATGTTGGATTGAATCAGCTGTGCTTACTATGGAGGAAGTTGCTGAAAATGTGGATGATATAATCTCTGGGAGCTGTTCTCCTGATGGTTTGGGTTTCTTGCTGCAAAAGCTAGAAAAAATTGTTTCAGCTTCTGAATCTGCTCCTATCGATACCGCAAAAAATGCCCTCCTCTCATTCCATATATTATATGGGTTTTTGGAATCTCCATCAAATGGCAATGGAGGCAATTTGATGGTCCTGCAAACTGGGAAGTGGGAGCAATTAAAAAATCAGATTCTAGGGAGTATTATTCGTATATTCTTTTCCACTGGGATTTCTGAGGCCATTGGAGATTCCTACAGTCATGAAGCTGCTTCCATAGTTGCATCTTCTCGATTAGGTTGTCATTTCTTCTGGGAATTGGTTGCTGCAGGTGTCACTAAATCATCTGCAGATGCAATTGACAAAGCAGTAAAATCAGTTGAACTTTGGGGATTAAGCAAAGGGCCTATCAGCTCTTTGTATGCCATCTTGTTCTCTTCCAGATCCATCCCGCCTCTTAAGCTTGCTGCCTATGTTGTTTTGTCAGCTGAACCCATCTCTCAACTGGCTGTATGTGTGGAAAGCACGGGGTCTGGTGATTCAAGCATTGAACTTGAAACAGGCCAACTTGATAATTCGTCTGACTTTAGTTTCCAGTTGACGGAAGAGTTGACTTACATGGTTGAGAAGTTGCCTTCTGAGGTTCTCAATTCAGAATTAGCAGCAGATGAACGGGTATGACTGCTCTAGTTTTCAGTATTTGTTGAAGTTATCCAGTATTTGGTACACATTTAAATTTTTACTATTCTCATACTCGTATTTTCTGTGATGCTGCTAGGTACGTCTATATCTGGCTTGGTCTTTGTTGCTATCACATTTATGTTCACTGCCATCTTCGTCTCCTCAGAGGGAGCAATTAGTACAGTACATACAAGACTTTTCCAGTCCAATGATCTTAGATTGCCTTTTCCAGCATATTCCTTTAGGACTCTGCTCACCACAAAATCTGAAGAAGAAAGAAGTTGAGCTTCCTTCTGTTTTGTTAGAGGCTGCCACTGCAGCTAAGCATGCAATTATGACTGGGACCTTGCGTTGTTCTGTAGAAATGCTTTGGCCCGTGGAACTTGTGAAAATGGCATCCCTTGCTGGAGCACTTTATGGTTTGATGCTTCGACTTTTACCTGCCTATGTTCGCCGGTGGTTTAGTGAGCTACGGGACCGCTCTACGTTGTTGTTGATTGAATCTTTTACAAGGGCTTGGTGCAGTCCCCCTTTGATTACAAATGAATTGTCCCTGGTATGCATAATTTAAATGTTTACTGTGTAGTGGGTACAATCTTAATGATGTTGACCTAAATTCTGTCCCCTTTCTTGTGATCATGAACATTTGCTTAACATGCTTCCTTGGGGTTAACAAATTTGAAATGATTCATCTTGTCTTCTTCAGTACCTTACCTCTCCGTCTGTGATGATAGATTCAGTTTTCAAAATTGTGTGGGTGTGTATCTGCTATACTGAGGTCATATTCAAGCTTGTAGTGATTGTTCTTGTGAAATTTGTCTGATGCAGATAAAGAAAGCTAATTTTGGTGATGAGAACTTCTCAGTCAGTGTAAGTACATCAGCAAATGAGGTCGTTGCCACCTATACAAAGGATGAGACGGGAATGGATCTAGTTATTCGTCTTCCAGGATCTTATCCGTTACGGCCTGTGGATGTTGATTGCATGCGGAGCCTAGGGATAAGTGAAGTGAAACAGAGGAAATGGTTGATGTCAATGATGTTGTTTGTTCGTAATCAGGTAAGAGCTGAGTCCATATTTTGCAGCAGGCCGTTTCCTATTTAATGTATTGTACCATAATGTTTAATTTTCTGTGTCATATAGAATGGGGCTTTGGCGGATGCCATACAGATATGGAAGCGTAATTTTGATAAGGAATTTGAGGGTGTGGAGGAGTGTCCGATTTGTTACAGTGTGATTCAGACCTCAAACCACAGCCTTCCTCGGCTTGCCTGCAAGACCTGCAAATACAAGTTCCATTCAGCATGCCTGTACAAGTGGTTCTCTACTTCCCACAAGTCCTCATGCCCACTATGTCAGTCTCCTTTCTAGGCCGGATCCTATTCTCGGCATACTTAGAATTGCCCTTCCAGCGTAGTGTTGGGGATATATTGAATTGTCTGTATTGACTTGGGTTGGGGGTCATGTGTAATTAATTAACTAAAAGCACCTCAACCGTGGTATGTAGGAGAAACTTGCCTCGAGTGGTTTACTGCAATTAGCGGCCACAACACAAGGTTGGTTGGTTGTAATAGGAAATCATCCAGAAATTTCATGAGCATTTCAATTTTGAAATTCAGTTAGTGCAAATAAGATTAAGATTCCGAGTAAATGAACGTCATATACCATACTCAAATGAAAAAATGGCAACATTTTGTTTTATGTGATGGCCATTTCTTCTGCAACCTTGATCACTTCAATTTGAAGGCAGTGAATTGGAATAATCAAAATAGCTTCTTCACTTGGGATCTCATCCTTTTAGCGGCTTCACCCAGCAAGCAAACACTCTTATTAGCAGGTTTTGCTACCACATGAGAAGAGTTTGATTCATCGGTTTCGATGGTGAGTTGGCAGCTTCTTCTGAAGCTCGGAACCAGAAACTAAGGATGGCGTATCCATGGTTTACAATCACTGGAACCCGTGGCTGCTATTTATCGTTCCAGTAATGACTCAAATAGAAGAACTGATGAAATCACGGAAGCATGCCCGAGCAGCAAGATGTATGGACCAGGGGGAGAGCTTTAATTACAGAATCTCTGGTGATGGTGAGGTGAAGGTGTTCGAGTACGCCGTTTCTGGGTCTAATAAGGTTCACGTAATTTCAGTTATGCCACGTTTCGGCAGCCTTAGCTAGGGCTCGGGCTCGGGCTCGAGACAAGGTTGTCAGTGACGATTCGCGCCAATGTGAATGTAGGGTGGATGTGGGGTGTGTATATGGTAGTAGTGAGGTTGAAGTTTACTTTCATTGCATCTACTTCACTGGACATTGTAGTGCTGCCACCCGGAGTCCAATATTTAATTTACAGGAACCCGTATAGAATTTTTTTTTTCTATGAGGTCCATATATAATTAGATTTATATATAAAACATATTTATAAAAAAAATATGAAATTTTAATTTAATTTGAATATATTTATAGAAAAATAATCTTAATTATTCATTTTTTTATTTTATTTTGCTCATTTTTTTAATTAGTGAAATCATTTGATAAATTTCACTAGAGTCGTTCATATAAAAATTACTTTACATTTGTAAAGAAATTAAAAATTTTAATGGACACCAAAGAAATGTACATAACTCCATCCATGCAAGTGTATCACTAAGATGGATGTAATAAACTTTCAATTGCTAAAGATCTTTTTACAACCAAATGACTAGCAGCAAAAAATTCAGTCGGTCTTTATGTTAGTCAGAATTTTCATCTTTCTTACAATGATGCCCCTAATTCTAGCCTTTTCGTAGAGATACTTGTATATAAATTAGATTTTAGATGTAATTACAAGGGAGCTGGCCAGCCGAATGAGGCGACAAATTTATTATTGAAAATAGGAAATTGAATTATCGCCTAAAAGAAACGTGACAGGAAAATGCATGCTCACACATTGGATTTCTGCAAGCTCAAACCCATTACGGAAAAACGAACTCACTGTCGATTCATGAAAATAAGTTGGTTAATTTCAATATTAATTAATTGTGATTTTTCTTTTAATTAATTAATTTTCATACATATATCATTTAATTAGTTTCTTAATTAATTTCAATATTGTGCTTGGGCAGCAGGCAGTCTACAAGATTCCAGCAGAGTTGTTAGAGGTTGTGAAGCCACCGTCCACCACAAGGTTGTGGCCGCTCACATACCTCGACTCATCGCTGGCCAGATACAACGCTGCCTCCGCTACATCCTTCGCCTTCAAACTCACCCCTAATTTCAGATTACTCAGCCCCCGCACCAACTCCTCCATCCTCTCCACCTCCTCCCCTCTTATTTCGTTTCCCACATTCTCATCCTCCCCCCACGCTTTCACCAGCATCCGCGTCGCCACCCCGAATGGCGACACGCAGTTCACCCTGATCCCGTACCTCCCCAGCTCGCACGCCGCGTTCTTCGTCAGCCCCACTATGGCGTGCTTCGACGCCACGTACGCGTGGGGTCCCAGCCCGCCCATCAGCCCCGCCACGCTTGCCGTCGAGATGATGCACCCGCTCCTCCGAGGTACCATGGCTCTCGCCGCGTACTTCATCCCCAGCGCCGTCCCCCTCACGTTCACCCTCATGATCCAGTCCAGCTCGTCGGGGTCCAGGTCCAGGATGCTCCTGCACTTCTTCGACTGGCTCCCCAGAACTCCGGCGTTGTTGAATAGAATGTCCAGCTTGTGGAACCGAGAGAGGGTCTCAGCGATCAGGTGTTGGACGTCTGCCTCTGAATTGACATCGCAGCGGACATAGGTGGCTGAAGGGGCCAATGCGTTAGCGAGAGCGATGCCCGAAGAATCGTCGATGTCGGCGATCACGACTTTGGCTCCGTGAGCTGTGAAAAGCCTGGCGGTGGCTTCTCCGATGCCGTTGGCGCCGCCGGTGATAATCGCAACTTTGCCCTCCAACCTAGAACTGTTGGTGGGAAGGGTTTGTTGGGCTGAGGAAGAGGTGGATTGAGTGGGCATGGTTGATCGATCTACACTACAATGTCCGAAAAGGTAGAGAGAAAGAGAGACCGGAAAGACAGATATTTGATAAAAATGGATTTGTAGATGCCTTTATATATACATCCATCGGGATACGTAAACAATTCTAGTAGTATATTGACCTCTGAATTATAATAAATGTGAGTTGTTAATTACAATTTTCATTAATTTAAACAATTAACTAGCAATAAGTCATCAGGAAACGAAAAGTAGCAATAACTATAATTAACACAACCAATAAATTTGGCTTTGCTTGTTTTAACGTACGGTATTTGTTACAATTTTACAATAATTAATTTTTTAAAACTTTCTTGGTATATATATATATATTCGAAGGTCTCACTCAGTTAGGAAATTGTTGACAAGTCAATATTAATTATAATTAGGAAGTCCAGGTAACTAACTAAAGCATGTGTTTGGAGTTTCCTTTTCTTTCCTTTATATATATATAAAACTTAACGAAATCCGGGCCGCGCCATTCTTGCCAACCCAAGAATCGGCGCCGTGTGCGTTTATTTCTTCTTCTGCCCTTTTCATGCCACATTAATTATAATTTGGGATGCTTGAAAGATCTCTTAACCTCTTACTCCAACCCACCTAACTTAATTCATATAACTTTTTATTTTCTATAATATCGATCTTTACATTAACCTAGGTACTGCTTATTATTCTTATTAATTAGCACACATCCTCTCCTTTCCCCCAACCGATTCTTTTTTGCATCTCTCTCATCATTTTTTACTGTTTCCTGCCAGATGTGAACTTCTGCCTGGATCTAGTTTGTTTGTTTTTTTTCTATCTTTTGATTATTTGACTGACTTTATTTGATGTTATTTATCAGATTTTATGGTGAAAGCAATCTCCTTTAAATCTTGGTGTTTAATAGTGATTCAAAACTATCACATGATAGATCTTCAATTGAAGGTAGACAACAATAGATTTAAGTCTTTTGGGTTCATTAGAATCTTGGGTCTATTGGAGTGTCAATTGTATATAATAAAGTTAGTCATTATTTTTTTAGGTTTTATAGGTAATCTTTTTATTTTTATAGTTAGTCTTATTCAAGCCTCTGATGCCTGGTTGGTTTTATGGTTATTGTTGGCTTTGTTTGAGTTTTTTTTCTAGTTATTAATGAGTTTTATACTCTAGATTTATTCTGATTTATCTAAAAGGTTCGGTTTGATCCAATTCTCTTATCTTCATTTGATGTCACAAGAATAAATAGTTTTTTTGTTGCCAGTTTTATGTTCTTGTTATCTCATAGAGTTTTATGCCCTCGTTGGTTTATAAGATGTTTTTTTGACTTATTTTTAATTAGAATACAATATCTTTTATTAAAAAAATTATAATTATTATCACAAAGTCAAGTATATTAATTTATTAAACCCTCTCCCTATGTATACATTTTTCTTTTTTAGCTCTTGGATTCGCTCTATCGTGATATATCCACACTGCAAGTTAACATCATGCTTGAACTCAATGCCACACGTACACTCCTAGAAAAACAATTTGCTTTCAGAAGCAATTTTTTTATTCAATTTCTGCTCTCTCTCTCTCTCTCTCTCTCTNATATATATATATATATATATATATATATATATGCATGTGTGAGTCTAAAAATAACTGTAGACCTTAAACAATAAGTCAAAACTTTAGTTGTTTATACATACGAACGCACTAATTAATTACAAATTAGAATATGAAAGAAATTAAAGAAGCAACGTCTAACAAAAAAAATAGTAGGGGTGAAGAGAGATGGAACAATGGAAAAGGATCAATACGAAAAAATGGGCATTTTCCAACAGCTATTTCCAATGGCCTTGCGTTGGAAATTTCCCAGTTTCCAACACGAAGTTGTTGGTAATCAATGCGTTGGAAGTTGTCATTCCAACGGCCCAGATGAGAATCGTTGGAAATTCCAACAATTAACAGTTGGAAATTTTCAACGGCTGTAATTAATTTTTTTTCCATGTTGGAAATTTCCAACTGCTTAGGCCGTTGGAAATATTTTTTTTTTATATTGTTTATTCCAATACTGTTTGTTCCAATAATAATAATAATAATAATAATAATAATAATAATAATAATAATAATAATAATATTCCAGTGCTCTTTATTCCAGTATTATTATTATTAAATAAAAGATATATTATTATTATTATTATTATTATTATTATTATTATTATTATTATTATTATTATATAATTTATATATCCCTAACACATTAGAAGTAGTTTTGGTTTTAATACACATTGTAACCTTGGATCTCCCTAATGTATTATTATTATTATTATTATGAATATTACTACTACTACTACTACTACTACTACTACTACCACTACTACTACTACTCTTATTATTATTATTATTATCCATATTAATACTACTACTACGACTATTATTATTATTATTATTATTATTATTATTATTATTTACATTTATTATATTAAAAATCAAACTTAATCAAACAAACTTATTTAAATATAACAATATTATGATTTTATATTAATTCTCAAAATTACAAAAATTTAAAAATAAATCCAATTAAACAATGTTAGTTCAAACTAACAATATACTACTTTTCAATTAAATCCTTAATTAAAAAAAATTCATACATAAATATCCCACTCAATACTATACAAACTTAATTAACACTAATAGTATACCAATATTATATTAAATCCCAAAATTTTAAAAAAAACCACGTATTTCTTATATTATATGAATGGGTCCCTATCAACTATAATTTCACACATAAATATACTACCCAATTAAAAATTTTAATTAAATCTAATTATATCCTAATTTTAAATTAAGCCCAAAATTAAAAATAATTTAAAAAATCCAAAAAAATTCAAAATATCAATGGGTAACCTAAATATTTCACTTTCAACCATCAACAACTACAAATCACATACATTTCACATATTTCAAACCAAAATAACTCAAGAAAATCCGGATTTACTTCCATTTTTCAGTAAAAAAACTTAAATAAATGAGAAAATAAATATTTTCACAACTTACCTCAAATTCGAAAATGAACTTAAAAAATGCATGGGAATGACTTTGAATCTGGCAACACAAGCAAAATCTTGCACCCATTAGCATGCTAAACCTCAAAGAAGAAAAAAAAACCCAAAAATCCAAAACAAAAAAGAAAAACTTACCAGATCTCGAAGTTTGAGTTCCAGAAAAGCTAATGCCGGCCTCGAAAAATGGAGGTTGAAGCTTTGTGCTGTCCCTCAAGCTAGCTATGTGCAGTGTGTGCGTGTGGGAGAGAAGAGGAAGAGAGATGATGATCTGAAATGAAAATGAACCAGATTTGGAGGAAGAAGACGATTTAAATTAGTATTTTCCAACGGCCTCAGCCGTTGAAAAAATAAAACAATACGCAACGTTTCATTAAATGAAGTTAGCCGTTGGAAAAAATATTAAAATTTTCAACTGCTTAAGTCGTTGGTTAAATTTTCCAACGGTTTAAGCAGTTGAAAATTTAGCTAAAATTACTAAATTTTTCAATTGCCCAAGTCGTTGGAAATCAAGGATTAAATTTTCTAACGGCCTTCTTTTAATAAATCTTTTAACAGTTTAAGCAGTTGGAAATAACGTTTCTTAAACTGAGCATTTATTGTTCTTATAGTAAAATATTTTTTTGGTTCCAATAGTTTAGTGGGTTGAAAATTTCCAACATTTTGACCATTGGAAAATATGATTTTTTTAGTAGTGGATGATGAACAAAGTCATTGGACCATTTTATGCTTAGGTGGCTTGCTAGACTCCCACCTTTTGATCTTTTTTGGCCTCAGCACACATAATATATATATATATCCATTTGCACTTAATTTTATGAAAGTGGTGCACCAATATTGTGGGAGATACATAAATATGATCCCATATCGATCCCTCCCTCAGCCTCAAGTGTATATCGTTATCCATTTGATGAGGTGTGTATATGGCTTAAATGCAAGGCAGTTCCTCATCTTTTATGCTACAACCCCTTATCCCCTTTACCTTCCATTTCCCCCGTATCAATTCACCCTCGAACTTTCCCTTCTGAGTCAAAGTAGTACTCCAACTCTAATATATACTTGTCATTTCATAGCCATTTTTCCCGGGACACATGAAATTTAACTATGCAGTTTTAATCCTAGCCTGAATAAAAGTTAGGGGATTGCACCCATTGCGCCAAAATCTAGTCGAGTTGTCAGGTTGCACTTGTCCAAACAAAACTTTTAATGCTCAAATGGTCAACCAGTCCAACTTGTAGGGGCCTTTCCGGACTTTAGCCTATATAATTTGTACACGTAAAGTAATACAAGTATGGAATCCAGGCTAGGGCAGCCCCTTTGACGTGACCTGGGGGAGTTCGGCGGTCTGAGTGACTCATCCTTCTTCCCGATGACACCGTTCCATGCGACCATATATAGCCATAAATATAATATTAGCAAAATCAAAACTCGTTTGAGTAGAAGGAGCTCGAATAACTTATATAAGTAATAAAATATTGTTTTCTTTATGGAGAAAATTTGATTAAAATGAAGCATAGTAACAGCTGTATTGAGAAAAAAAAAATTTAAGCAGCATTGTGTTTAATTAGATAAGCAAAATGATTTACTGAGTTCTTATTTTATGAAAAAAAATGTTGTTTCTTTCATAGTAAATTTGCTGAAAAATCATCTTCCTACTTGAGAAATTAAGGAAGTTACTTTCCAAAAATTGTTAAGATGTTATCTCTTATAGAAAATAAGAAACCAAGAAATGATTTTGCTAATCTAACTAAATATATTATTATTTTTAGATTTTTCTCACTGCAATTATTAGTAGTTCATTTTTCAGTTAGGACACTAAATGGATTAATGGGTACAATTTCAAACGTTGTTGCGCGGGCAGGCACGAAAGGAAGTTTGATGGGCTGATGTGCATATTTTTTGAAGCATGACGGTGACTTGGGAATTTTAGCCATTAATTTGTGGGCACGTGCCCTTCAAGTGAGGAGCCCAACAAGCCCCCCGGGTGAACTGGTAAAGAAGGCCCAGTAAGAGAGGCTAGGGCACACTCTAGTTTGAAACTAAGCTCTCTCCTTGCCCTCTGTTGTCTCAAACTCGGTCCCGAAGGAACCTCTTCCTCACTGCCGCCGTGATTGGGTCCGGCGACAATGCTTTCCGGAGATATACCTCCCAATCAAACTATTTACATCAAGAACCTCAATGAAAAGATCAAGAAAGAAGGTACCTACATTGCTTTCTTCCCTATTGTTTCCCGCTTTTTTTTTTTCCTGGTTTTCTGATAAATATCGAAGTGTAATCGAGGGTGCTAGTAGAAGTCAGCTGAAACCCAGTGAAAAAACTACTGTATTTTACGTTTCAGAGGGATGTTTCCTAGGTAGGGTTTATGCTGAACTACTGTTTGTTCCCGTTCGGTGGTTTGGGAGTTAACTACACAGGCTTGATTGATAAATGACCGTCACCAGAAATGGAGTAATGTTGAAGGGCTTTTTCTATTTAAGTGGTGGGTTTTGCTATTATAATGTTGTTGAAAGCCAACTCTTTGTTGCCCAGAGTCGTCTTATTGTGGTGTAATCATGCGGACGGTATGTACTTTAGCATGTTGTCTGTGGCAATTTTCCCATAATTTGTAAGTTGGGAAGTTTTCGTTCGACTGTTTCTGCAAATGCAATAATGCGGGTTCTCTTCTTGTTTGTGTGTTGCGGTGCTGGGAGCAGGTTATGTGGTTGTAGGTTGTAGTGGTTTTGATTTTGCATATCTTGTTGAAACTTTGGTCACATATTCATCTTTTACTATTTTCCCTCTTTCAGAATTGAAGAGATCCCTTTATGCATTATTCTCGCAATATGGAAGGATCTTGGACGTTGTTGCACTGAAGACACCAAAGCTTCGGGGCCAAGCATGGGTGGTCTTTAGTGAACTGATGGCTGCCAGTAATGCATTCCGGCAAATGCAAAATTTTCCATTTTACGACAAACCAATGGTAGGCCTGGATTCTTTCCTAAACAAAGTTCATCTTACCTGTTGTTCTCTTTCCACTTGTAACTTGAAATTCCACACGTGGTTGGTGTGCTTTTCAATCTGACATGTTATGTTTATCTGTTACAAGCATATGCACAGGCTTCTTTTTGTGCTCTGAAACTACAATTACGGCACTCTATTCTTGTTAATATCAGCATAGCTCCGAGCCAATATTTTAACTCTTCTTTTCAATAGTTGAAGTTCCTGGTTCCTGAAATCTGTCTTGAACACCGAGGCTTTCTTATTCACTAGAAATGAACTTAGGTGCAGTACAACCAGCATGTTGTCTTATTGCCTGAAGAGTTAGAGTTTTGTATGCAGTGGTTATGATATTATGAGCTGTAAGGTTATGTACAAAGTTTGTATGTAAATCTAGTTACTCTCTAGCATTATATAGAATCCAGTTTAAGGATATCATGGGATGCGAAGGGCTCCTTAGTTTCGTACTTCTCTTGGATAATGTTGCTTCCTTTGGTTCCCCTTCCCCTCTGATTGTGCTTCCTTTATGCAACAGTAAAAGATAAAAATAAAAATTGAAAAGGAACAAGAGAGAAAATAGAAAGAACAAAAGGAAGAACCAGGGTTTGCAAAAAGATAGAAATCCTTATAAATTATTTGCTTATTTACATTGACAAAATGGAAGAACTTTTGAGGTGAGAATTTGCGACCAGTGATTTAAAGAATCTTAAAGAAATCTGTGTTATGCAGTGCCTTAGTTGCAAATCCCTTAGGTGAGTTAAAGTTCTGATGTTCTAACTGCCCCGGCTCCCCACATCTTTCTGCATGCACCCAAAAGTGATGGAGCTCTTCAATTTCAGTGCTCCCTTTCGTGTTTAGTTTTTAGCAGGTGACTGTGTTGTAAGTTAATGTATTTTCTTTACCAAGAAAAAAAGGAGAAAATTTCTCGTCTTAAGAAAAAGGTTTGCTCAGTATATCTGTACTTAAATTGGTGCAGAGGATACAGTATGCCAAAACAAAGTCAGATTGTATTGCTAAAGTGGATGGAAGCTATGTTCCAAGAGAGAAGAAGAAGAAGCAAGAAGAGAAAGGTGACCCAAAAAAAGTCAACTATTCCTCTATGATATTCCATATGTTTACAAGATGGTCAATTTATTTGCATTTCCAAGTGCATTCTTTCCATATTCACATTCATTTATGTATGTAAGAAAAGGAAGAAAGAGAGGAAAAGAAGAGGGGGGGGGGGGGGGG
>KK899413.1:93065-108313 GCA_000696445.1 Aquilaria agallochum | reverse complement strand
TGGTCTTTGTGTTCTAATTGTGTGGTTAACTACAAAGACCCGAACTTAGTTAATGTGGACGGTTACTCCTTGAACTTAGGCTGTGGTTATGGTAATCCGGTTGTTCGGCTTCGGCAGCAAATGTGGGTTAATATCAATTCAGTACTTCAATAGTATCGAGGGCCTTTTCTTTTAATTAGCGACTTCAATCAAGTTCTATCTTCATCTAAGTAGACTCGCAGAAATTCTCATATTTTTCCAGGGGCTTAATTCTTGCCGTTATTCATTCAAAAGCTTAATTTATTCCAAATCCTGTGCGGTGGTCCTATTTACACTTGGTCTAACTTTAGAGAAAGGAAGATCTAGTGTATGAAATGCTAGACAAATCGTTCTGCAATGAGGATTGGTTTTCTCATTTTCCCAATGTTAGAAATCTTGCTATCTTGTGCTCTAATCATGCTCCTCTGCTTTTGGCTTTCTCCCTAAATAGAAATTTCTATCATTGGCCTAGGTGATTTGAAGCTTTCTGGATTCGGCATCCGCATTATGAGGAAATCATAAAGGCTATTTGGTCTCAACACATTAGGGGTTCAAAAATGTTTTAGGTGGCCAGTAAATGCGCTCAGCTGGTTCCCTCCGTAAGGCAATGAAGTAAGTCAGCTATATATTGGTCTTCTTTGAAAGGAAATTGTGCTGGTGGAGAAACAACTGGAACAGGCTCAATCTTCCCAAAACCCTAAGTTAACCCATTCTAGGATTGTTGAATTGAGGACAAGACATAATGCTCTACTAGCAGATGAAGAGCTTTTGTGGGCTCAGAAATCCATGATGCAGTGGTTGGCGCTTGGGGACTGTAATATCGGTTTCTTTCATCATACTACTCGATCTCGAAGATTAAATTTGAGAATTGTAGCTTTAAAACTTCAAGATGATTCAGGGGTTTATGATGAGGACTCTAATAGGTCAAGCATTCATACCCATTATGTACAACTCTTCAACTTAGTACCACTGACCTGTGAAGTTGCCCAGTCCACTCTTTGTTCTTCTATTTCAAGATTCCTCTCAAACTAACAACATTGTGATCTTTTGATTCCTTTTTCTAAGAAAGAGATCAAGAAAGCTATATTTGAATTGGGTAGTATGAAGGCACCTGGACCAGATGGACTTCCCTAATTGGTTTTTAAAAAGGTATTGGCACATTTTTGGGGATTCGATTTCAAAAGTTGTTCTATCCTTTCTCAATGGAGGATTTTTATTGAGACAACTTAACCGTACATTTATCACTCTAATTCCAAAGATCAGATATGCTCATCAAGTGGATGAATTTTGCCCAATTAGTCTTTCTAATACTCTTTACAAAGTTATTGTGAAAGTTCTAGTCAGTCGATTAAATCCTATGATTCTTTCTCTAGTCTTAGAGAATCAAAATGTTTTTGTTCCAGACCCACATAACCAGGATAACATTATAATTGCACATGAGATAATGCAGGCAGTCATGGTCACAAATTTTACAAGTAGGCCTAGGGGTCATAAAGCTGTCTCGAAATTAGACCTTTGGAAAACCTATGACAGGATTAGGTGGTTTTTTTAAGAAAAGGTTCTTTGTTGCATGTTATTCCTTGATTCATGGGTTATTCTTATCATGCAATGTGTTTTCACTGTTTCATACTCAGTATTAGTTAATGGCAACATAACTTAGTGTTTTAATCTTCATGCTGATCTATGTCAGGGTGATCCTTTCTCACCTTATATATTCATTTTATGTGCTAAAGCTCTTTCAAGCTATCTTTCTAGCCTCCAATCAGCAGGTACCCTAGTGGGTTTGAAAGCAAGTCAAGAGGGTCCTGCTATTAACCATTTATTATTTGCAGATTACTGTTTGATATTTTTTTGTCCATCTAAGGTTTCGTTTTTAAGATTATAGACACTCTGAAGCTTTTTTGAGTTGGCAGTGGGGCAAGAAGTTAATTTCTTTAAGTCTAAGTAAATGTTCAATAAAACTGTTATTCTAGGAATACTGCAATATTACACCCTTTCAAGTGAATTCGGGTATATTAAACTATCTGGGAGTTCCTTTCTGTCAAAACCTGGGAAAATCCTCATCTTTCCAATTCCTGCAAGAAAAGATCACAAAGCAGTTGGATAATTGGAAAAAGAAGTTGCTAAATAATGTTGGGCGATTAACTCTGATACAATCCATGCTAACCTCATTGCCTGTCTACATTATGTCACTTTTTAAAGTGCCAATGACAATCTAAGATGGGATTTCTAGTAAGTATATTAAATTCCAATGGTCGGGCTTCCAGGACAAGCATTCTTACCCTCTAAAAAATAAACATCTTCTGATGCTTTCTAAAGGCATGGAAGGTTTGGATGTTAAGGACATGTGACTTTTCAATTAAGCCCTTCTCGTAAAGATGTTTTGGTGTGTTTTTGCTGGTAACATAATTCCTTGGTTTTTAGGGTTCTTATGGCTAAATATGGCATGTCTCAATCTATGTAGTTAGTTCAAAGTAAGAGTAGTTCCTCCTCTATTTGGTGAGGATTATTGTATAGGAAAGCTTTGCTTAGTCCAAATCAGATTTGGTCCATTAGGGATGGATCCACGTTCTAGGCTTGGTATGATGCTTGGATCCTAAATTCGTCTCCCAAAAATGTTGTTCTTATGAGTTCCAACTTTCCTGATTAGATTTCTGGATTGATTACTTAGCTAAGGCCTCTTAATCCTTTAGCAAGAATAGATATTCTGCAATGGATAGATGATTCGCTAGATCAATATTGGTCCAAGAAAGGCTATGCTTCTCATTTACTCTTTTCAACCAAGTACTACTCATATTGTTAGTTCAAGTAGTCATGGACTTTCTCGAAAACCAAGTTTTTTGTTAGTTTTGAAATATATCTGGTCCCTGAATATCCCCCATAAATTTAAGATTTTCTTTTGAAAATATCTTCTCAATGCACTTACCATGGCAGCAACTTTAACAGCTCATGGAGGTCACATACCTTGTTTGGGGTTGTCTTGGATCTAGTGACATTTAGGGAAATTTTTGCACCAATCTTATATCTGGCAATTTTTTTACATTTCAAGCTTTGCTTTTCCACTTCTGTCATTCTCAAAGGAAATAACAGCTTGACTATCTTTATTTTCTAATATCTACTATGTGGACTATCTGCTTAAGCATGAATGAGCTCACTTTCCAAAAATTTGTCTTTAATGTGCCTTATCTTTGCTATAGAAGAGAGGCACTGATCTAGTAGCTCCATACTGCCCAAGAATTTAAATGTTTTTTCGCTGTTGGTTTTGCTAATCCTCCCAACCCTTTATGTCAAACTTGGGGTGCCAATAAACTTAACACCCAAGTTAGAACTCCCCAGATCTTTATAGTAGATGGTGCCTAGCATAAGGATTCCAGTTTAGGAGCTGCAGCTTGGTTATAGATAGGTACTAACACCTCTCTTAGGTTTCAAGACACTCAACTTAGGTTTCAAGATCAACACTTCTGGTAGAGTTATTTACCATACAGGGGGCAGTTTCGGCAGCTCATTAATTAGGTATTCATAACATCACGGTTCTCACAGATTATGCTCATGCTTTTGTAGTTCTTCGAGGCAAGATAGTGGTCTAGCCTCTTTTAGAAAGCCTAGCTCAATCCACTTTGGTAGATATGGAGTCTTTGAATCGCTATGCTTTGAAAGTCGTACCTTGCCAACATGTTACTCCAACACATCATTTAGTCACATCATTTTTATCTCAATATTCTATTTAGTTTGTTCCTGATTATCATTAAAAAAAATTACCACTGATTTAGTGTATGATCCAACTTTTAAACACTGGTTTAAAGGATACGGGAAACTAAAGTACTGCACCAAGAATGGATAGATCTAATTAAGTGATTTTGATTTGAAGGACTTATATGGGACAAATTACACTACTTATATGAGCCTAGTCCTATTGGTCTACTTCGAGTCAGATTATCAAAAAAGATAAATAATCAAGACTTGTAAATAGTTAGCAAATCTCAAGGCATTGAGACCTACTTAGAATATTGTTGAGCTTAAACTAGCGAGTATATATATAGAAAAGAGGTACATATGCGACAGGTCTCCAATCTAAGAAAATGAGCCAAGTCATTTTATGGGTCTGGGAAGGAATATTATTAATTGATTTGACACTAAACTAAACTCGCCCTTGATCTGATTAGTTAACTTTAACTTGTGTGTTTTGTTTTATGATCTTTAATTCTTGTCACAATCAACGTTGCATTAGTTTGCTCGCATTAGGCTCAATGTTCATCGGGATCTCCCACCTTCTTTACTTGCACATTATTTAATATTGGAGCAAGTTTTCAGTAAAAATAATGAGTTTAATTAATGTTGTACGTACTAGTACAAATTAGTAGTTGTAGTACTTCACTAGTTATTTTGCTCGATTACTTCTTATATGGGTACAGAATTAATCTGGCTTAAATCAAAGACAAATTCAATAGTTGTTCATACAATGACAACTTTTTATTTTTTATTGAAAAAACCTAGTTTTTTTAATTGAGTGTGATAATTGAGTTCATATAAGTTAATCTTTATCAACTGGAGCTCAATGACTTAATTAATCAGTATCATAGTGATTTAATATACAAGTTTACTGGACCAAATAATATCATGAACTATCGGTATTCATCTTTTCCTATTTGTTAACTGACATTTTGCACGCGGGACACTTACAATAACAATGAATTTGTATGTTTAATCCAGAACTCAATTTTATATCTCGATGAACAAAATTCAATTCTAATTTAAAAGAATTACTTCTATACATCAACGTATATTCAGTAATTGTGTGTGTTAATTTTGTCAACCTTTGCCTAATTCAAATTGTAAAAGCAAGACTCAGCTCGATCAAGTAAGGGTTTAAGTTGCGTTAGCGGATGCTTCTACACAAGGCCAGCCGATAAGTTGTCAAATATAACTCTACCCTATAGGTTTTATGAATTAGATAGCTCATCCTTCACTTTCCTAACTACTTATATTGCTCTTATCTAAATATACTTGCAACATATTTCTGATTACCTATTGACAAATAGTACAAAACAATTAGATAATTTTATCTACCACATATGCATGAAAGTTAATGATGTAGGTGTGCTTTATTTAGTCTCAAATTGATTTAGTTAACCTTAGGTGAAGAAAAGTATTTATAGCCAATTCATTATAAAAACAACATATTAGTTATTCATTTATAGACAAATATTAACTAATGACACTTGAAGTTTAACCCAAGTAGTAATTCATAAGTGTTCAAGGTTGTCACTAGCCTAAAGATCAAGATCAAGGTTCAAGCCTCCATGAGGATAAAAAAACTTGTTAAACCTCTTAAATCAATTTTGTATATCTCAACTTATAATTTGTAAGACTCTAATATATATATAAATAAAATTAAAAATGACAATATATATTGATGACCATCAACTTATAACTTATATATCGAAAAAAGTATTAGCTGTTTTGCACCTTTTTACCTTATCTTTATCTTTACTTAAGTGATAGACTCATGATAGATAAGAACTTTGTATAGATAAGAAAAGCTTGTTGTATAAGTAAGCCACACTTTTACGTGAATGAATATCAATTGAGACCTGATTTCACATGGTATCAAAGAGGGTTTCAACATTTAAAACTCAGAAAACAAAATCAAGTGATGGGGCATGATCCAAACATGAATGCTGGCAGTTCCAGATCATTTCCAAATCCAAATGAGCCTCCTTCTTCTTATTACTTAAACGCATCTGATAGTCCAAGAATAAACCTAGTTGGATGCTTGTTAGAAATAGACAAATATCCTACTTGGAGGCATGTGATGGAGAATACATTGAAAGCAAAGAACAAACTTGTGTTCATAAATGGTGCAATTAAGAAGCCAGATGAATCATTGACACTTTTGTAGGCTTAGGAAAAGTGTAATTCCAAGGTGGTCTCATGGATATTCAATGCACTATCGCTAGAGCTATATTAAAGTGTGGCCTACACTAAAACAGCACGGGAGATATAGATTAACTTGCATGAAAGATTTTTTCAAGGCAATGCTCTAAGAATCCATGAGCTAAACAGAGAAATAATGTTGCTGTAGCAACAAGATCACTCAGTGGTTGCCTATTTCAAAAAATTGAAAGGGCTGTGGGACAAGTTATGAACATACTCAAATGTTCCAGCGTGTATGTATGGTGCTGCGAAGGAACTCTTTGCTGAAAAGGAAAGTGAAAAATTACATACCTTTCTTATGGGTCTAAACACAACTTTAGTGTGTTAAAATCCCAAGTATTAAACATGGAGCCTCTTCCCCTCATTGAACAAGGCCTATACTCTTGCTGTAAAAGGGAAAGACGACAAAATCTTAATATTGCAAGCAATTCTATGGCCGAAATAGCTATACTTACAATTAAACCTCAACAAGACAAGAGTCTTGGCAAGGATAAAAGCAAGACAGTCTATGATCATTGTGGCAAAATTAGGCACTTATGCTCAATGTGCTTCAAGATAGTTGGCTATTCGAATTGGTAAGACAAGAAGGGCAAGCCTGCTGCAAAACAAAAATCTTCTAACTAAAGGAAGTCCCTAGTGAATAATGAAACCATGGACTCAGATAAAGGTGCCACGAGTCAAGTTCCTGTGCTTACCCAAGAACAATATGATAAACTCATTTCCTTGCTCTCAAATCAAACTCTCTTAGCTAGTTTTACGGGTTAGACCACAACTAAAGTATTTGAGTAGATTATAGATACATGAGCCTCTGAACATATGACTTCATGTAAGAAAGCCTTAGCCAATATTCAATCTACTCACAAATCTTTACCTATATAGCTGCTTAATAGAACCACATATATTTTTAAATCAATTGGTCAAGCTTCATTATTTTCTAATGTTAACTAGCCACGATGAGGCAAATTGGCAAGGGTGAACTTAGGGACGGTCTATACCACTTCAAGGAAAACTTCACATCTGTTGCTACTAAAAACCAAGGTGAACCATTAGGTTAAGTTGTAGCATAGGTGACTTGGCCATGTTCCCGTCAAAGACCTATACTTTATTTCTCATTTATCAAATGTGTCCTTAGAAAGTATACATAAGTATTGTGAGTCATGTCATGGAGCCAAACAAACCAAAAAACCCTTTTTCCTTAAGCTTCATTAAAAATGAAAGTTGTTTTGATTTAATACACATTGATATATGGGGTCCTTATAGGACACCTTCTCTTTTGAGTGTTCATTATTTCTTTACTATTGTTGATGAAGAGTACTTTGGTATATCTTTTGAAAAATAAATTTGATGCTTATTTATGTTTCATAATCTTTCATGTCATGGTGAAAAATCTATTTGGAAAAATCATTCTCCAAGTATGGAGTGATAATGCCCTTGAACTTACAATTGTTCAAATGTTGATATTCTTTTACCAAAATGAAATACTTCTTTAAACTTCTTGTGCCAAAACACCTCAACAAAATGGTGTCATGGAGAAAAAACACCAACATTTGTTGAAAGTTGCTTGAGCCTTGAGATTCCAGGCCAACCTTCCCATGATATTTTGGGAAGATTGTGTATTTACAAAGACTTATATGATCAATCACATGCCTTGAACAAAACTGGGAGGCAAAAACTCTTATGAGATACTTCATTTGAATACTCTTACTTTTGATCACTTTTGTATTTTTGGTTGTCTGTGTTTTGTCCACAATAGAACCAAGATAAATTTGAAAGTCATTCAAAATCTTTGCATCTTTATCGGGTATCCAATTGGTCAAAAGGCCTATAATGTCAAAGATCTTAAATACCATAGAGTCTTTGTGCCATGGGATATTGTTTTCTACAAAGACAACTTTCCACTCTTTACCAAAGAAGAAAGCACACAAACTGATGTCTCTGTTGGCCGAGCTCATTCTTTCAATGTCATTCAAGATAATCCTCCAATTCAAGAGACAAACACAGAAACTTAAGATATTAATATTCCTTCATCACTTTAACCTTGGTTGTAGCACTTCATATGTGATATAATTCAAGTAGATAGCTCGACCTATACTTATGTTAATATTGTCTCCTTAGGTATCCCTTATCCACTATTCCAATATTTTTCTTACACAAAATTTTACCCTGGTTATAAAGCCTTACTTGCAACTCTCTCTAGTGACCATGAACCAGAAACCTATGCTCAAGCTTCTGTTGAACCAAAATGGCAGTTAGTAATGAAACAAGAACTGAAGGCACTCAATAGGAACAATACAGGGACCCTCGAAACACTACATCTTGGAAAGAAGCCTATTGGTGTAAAATGGGTATATAAAATAAAATGAAGAACCGATGGAACAATGGAATGCTACAAGGCTTGGTTGTTGCTAAAGGCTACAGTTAGATAAAAGGAGTTGATTATACAAAAACCTTCGTACCTGTGGTGAAATTGACTACAGTTTGTTGTTTGTTGAGTATTGCTGTTGTTAAGGGATGAGAACTTCATCAGCAAGCCTCAAGACAATAGTTTGCCAAATTCTCACATGCATTCAATGATTATGGTTTTATCCAACTGAAAACTGATTATTCTTTGTTTACACGAGATTTTCATGGCAGCTTCATAGCTATTCTCGTCTATGTAGATGATATCCTTATTTCCAAAAAAAGATTCAACACAAGTACAAAGTAGCAATACTTAAAAGACAAGTACCTTGGAAAATTGTGTTACTTTATTGGGCTTGAAACAACTCGTTCACCAGACGGGATATTTCTGTCACAAAGAAAATATGTCCTTGACATATCACAAGAAATAGGCATGTTGGGGTCAAAACCAGCAAAGGGAACCTGATTGAGACCCCGAGCAATACAAGCAACACGTTGGAAAGGTTATATATCTGATGATCACCAAGCCGAAAATCAGTTATGTTGTCAACCAGCTGAGTCAATTCATGAAGAAACCACGATGAGAACACCTAGATGCCACAATGTATCTTCTTAAATACTTGAAAACCACTCTAGGTCAAGGCATATCCTTCCCTTCGAAAGAAAGTTGCAGCTAAAGGCATTTTATGATGTTGATTAGGCTAGTTACCCAATGACACAAAATCAACAACTAGGTTCATTACTATGCTAGGCGACGTGCCTGGAAATTGAAAAAGCAACCGACAGTCTCTCATTCTTCAACTAAAGTAGAATACTAAACAATGGTTGTAGCAGCTTGTGAGCTAGTGTGGCTTCGAATGGGGTAGCAAGAACTCACGATTCAACATTATTCTCCTATGTTACTATGTTGTGAAAACCAAGCCACCCTTCATATTGCTTCTAACTCTATGTTTCACTAAAAAATGAAGCATATCAAACTTGATTGTTACTTCGTGCAGGACAAAATTCAGAATGGTGAGATTGAACCTCGACATATTTACAATACCAACCAGCTTGTTGATGTCTTCACCAAAGCACTTGGAAAGGCACAATTCAGATTTCTTGTTGACAAGTTGGGCATTAGCAATCTACATACTCCAACTTGAGGGGGGTGTTAGGAGTTTCACACTTTCCCTCATGTTTATCTTTACTTAAGTGAAAAACTCATGATAGATATAAACTTTGTATAGATAAGAGAAACTTGTTGTATAGGTAAGCCACACTTTTACATGAATTAATATCAGTTGAGACCTGATTTCACAAATAGACATATAGTTGCGAGGATTGCTGGATCGGAAGCAGGTTAATTAGTGTCAAATTTGGGGTAATATCAATATACTGAGTATCCATGTGATCAGGATGAGTTACACGATGCTCAACTTTAGTTATTGTTTTTTAGGAATGGGAATCCAAAGTGCCAGCTTTGCATTG
This sequence comes from Aquilaria agallochum, assembly GCA_000696445.1. Lineage (NCBI taxonomy): Eukaryota > Viridiplantae > Streptophyta > Magnoliopsida > Malvales > Thymelaeaceae > Aquilaria > Aquilaria agallochum. Next base: position 98,491 of record KK899413.1, on the reverse strand, counting down.
CCTCCTTTTTCTTACGTGCCGTGAAGGTGTAGCTAGTTTCACACCTTTTGATTTACTTTCTTTGTTAAATATTCATGCCAACAATCTTAACTGATGAAAAGATCTGGTATTGAAATTATAAAACTTCTTTTTTAAAATTGTAACTTCACAAAAGGAAGGGTTAATGAAGTTCATAGATCACGACCTCCCATTGCGGTCGAACTATATATGCCAACTAGTCTTCGAGTTAAAAAAGTAAAGGTCAACATGTACTATAACTATTTTAAAGTTTGATTTAATTTATTTTTGTGTATATACGATGGCCAAAGCGAGAAAGAGAATTCAGACTTCTTAATTCCTAAAAACAAATGAATAAAGCTATAGCTCAAGGGTGGATGGATTGGGCATAAATTATTTATAAGTAGTTAAAGGTATTTATTTTGATAAGTACCTTTAAACTTTTGCATTAATTGTAAGCCAACACGTCAAGATATCCTAAAAAAACTATGATTTTTTTTCTCTTTTTTTTTACTCTGAAAATGTGAAAAAAAAATCATAAAAAGAGTCAATACCTTCTAAAGATCAATTTAGGAGAAAATCAAACAGCTATCATATCAGTTTCTGAATAATAGTAAATGTACACAAACTAAAAGGTAATCATTTACAGTTAACCAAAACGAATTGATTGGCTGTTAAAACTTGCCTCTGATGTTTGGCTCCTTGACCAACTTTCTCATTAAAGTTTCTTTTTGGTTCCAATATGCCACTAATGTTATAATTTAGGACTAAATATACCACTAATGCTATAGTTTAATTGGGACAGGATATATGACAAAATATTGAACAAAATAACCAAAAAAGTGAAAAGTTGTAGTTTTTGAAATATTAATGTGATAATCTATTTTATTTTCTTGTTGGCCAACTAAAAAACTAAAGCATAAATTCTTTAAAGAATTTTTGAAAAACCAAAAAAATATGAAAAAAAGGAAGTATGAAAAGCGAATTTTGAACTTTTTAATAATTGAAAAACATACTATTATTTTTGCAAAGTTTTCACTTTCAAATTTTACTAAAAATATATTATTTTCTAATTTTTAAATTATGAGAATAAAACAAAAAGTAAAATTTAAAGCAACACCACTTAACACAGGACATAAGAGGCATTACCAAATAACCCATAAACAAACTTTAAAATTACAAGTTCGGGAAATTCCTTACTATAACGAATGCTGGTTTGGAAAATTCCTTACTATTGCAGTATACTTCTACTAGCTAGCAATATTTATGTTGATAAAAAAAAAAATGTATAACGAGTGCTGGTTAACTTAACTCACAATGATTAGCCTTAATTAATTAGCTTACTTAAATCTAGGGGATTGTGTCAGCTACTTAAGATAGGTGTTTTCCTTAACAGCTGTGGCGTCCTAAATCTTTATTCTTAAATAAAGGAGTAGTTTTTGTCTTATTTTCTGAAATGAATTTTGTTTTGCCAAGTCATCACTTTCTCCATCTGTCCACGTCGTTGATCAAACTGGAGAGGCTAAACTACCTGATTCATAAGCAAGTTCAAGCCTCTTTTCTTTTTGGTCCTCATAGTTTCCACTGTTTGATCAGTTACATGATTAATTAATTTTACTCCTTTTTTTAGGGGTAAGGAATTCATCAATCGCCAAACACAAAACTCATGAGTACATTAGGCCCATAGAATTGACTCAATTCTCAATTCAACAAAATCAAGATGCCTACATTAACGGAGTTAGAGGAAAAAAATTTCATTACTGGGAGCAGGAGCTAGGGGTGTAAGTAAATAACCGAAACCCGAAGCCCGACCCAAATCCGAACCAAAATATCAGGTTAGGGTCGGGTCATAAGATAAGAAATGTTTACTTTGGGTTAACCCGAACCCGACCCGATATAAAGACAAAAAATAGGGTTGGTTCAAGTCCAACCTGAATTAACCCAAATGACCCGAAATTCATCCCAAATAACTAACTCCCTACCAAATAACTTGAACCCAAGCCCACTACCTAAGCCCAACTCTCATAAGAGCCCTAACCTTAGCAGCCCCCAACCATCCTTTTATGCCCTCCAATTGACTATTATGTGTTATGAAGTTGTATTTAGGTGTAAAATGTGCAATTTTTTTTTTTATACATTTTTGTTTTGCATTTTTTAAAGTTTCAGACCCGACTCAACCCGATCCGATCCATTTTTTCGGGTTGGGGTTGAGGAGGTAAATCGGGTCTGTTCGGGTCCTAAATTTCGGATGACTATCTTAGTTGGTTTTTTTGGGACCCGACCGTAACCCAAAAATTACACCCCTAGCAGGAGCCATATTTAAAAAGATATTGGATTAAAATGTTAAATTGCCATTAATCATGCACAGTAGTAATTTTTCAAATTAGGTGGAGTTAATTGCATAATCATGAAGGTTGTGTGAGTTGTGAAGAAATCTTTCAATATTTAAAGAAATTGTTTCTGTAAGTTGAGAAATTACCGTAACATGTTTGTAAAGGATATCTTTCAGATAGCTCGCGAGCTTGTTACACCATTACACATAGGGCCACGTGGCATGGGAAGGTGATGAGATGATAAAAATTACTCCATGTTTAGGAATAAGATAAAAGCTACCCTAATTTAAGGAATAAAACCTAAAACTACGCCTCTTAAAGAAAAACCGACCAGACTTGTGTGCCCCGGGTTTACGTGTGAGCCCGGACACGCAAGTCTCATTAATATAATTTTTGGGAGTTCCAAACAATTAGGAGCTTCTATCAGGCTAGTAAAGTTTGTTTTAATAACTGTGGGCGAGGAAGCAATTGCCCTTAGTTTTTCTTTCTCTTTTATTTTTCCGTTTTGCTTCTCTGTTAGCCTTTTTTTCCCGCATTTTGTTTCTCTGTTTAAATTTTCCGTTTTGCTTCTCTATTTTTCATTTTGTCTCGTTCCAGTTTTCTTCGCTTCCCTTCTCTTTTTTTTTTTTCTTTCCTTTTCATTTTAGCTTTTTTTTTTTGTGTTTTTTTTCCAGTTGTTTTAATTTCTAAACCTCCTCTTTTTTAACCCCTTTTTGACTTGTTTTCTCTTCTTTTTTTTTTTTTACTTCAAACCTTTCTCCAAGGTTTTTGTTTGCCTAGCCAAAATAAAATGAAAAATAAAAATAAAAATAAAAAAGTACACTAAAATAACCTTGATGAGATATTGCATCTCATTTTTCATTTTATGGGTGGAATCCTGACAAAACGACAAATATATAAATTAGTTGTTTATTTATTTATTAGTAGTTATTTGTATTTTCATTAGCAACAATTTATTCTTTTATCAATTTTCACTTACTCTTTTAGAAAAAACTAAGTTTTTGTTCTTTTATTGGTAGCTCTTTATTCTTTTATTAGCAGGAATTTATTCTTTTTTAGTTTATATTTATTCATTTAGATGAATTTGGCATTGGTTTTTTATTAGTAACTTTTTGTTCTTTTATTTGTTTTTGTTTATTTTTTTATTTTTTCATGTTTATTTCTTTAGGTAAACTAGTTATTTGTTTTTTTATTAGTATATATTTGTATTTTTGTTAGTAACAATTTATTCTTTTATTAGTTCATACTTATTCTTTTATAGAAAATAATTATTACTATTTATTTGTTCTTTTATTAGCAGTTCTTTATTATTTTATTAGTGTGTTTGTTCTTTTGTTAGTACATCTTTTGTTAGTGCATATTTGTTTCTTTATATGAACCTGATGTTTGTTCTTTTATTAGTATCTTTTTAATCTTTTGTTTGTACATGCATGTTCTTTTATCAATTTCTTGTAGATAAACTGGTTGTTTATTCTATTTATCATTTTCCTTTAGATAAATTAATTGTTTGTTCTTCTATTAGTAACTATTTGTATTTGTATTAGTAATAATTATTTTTTATTTGTATGTGATTGTTTTTATTTGTTCTTTTATAAGTTTTATCATTTTTTTATCAGTTATCATTTGTTTCTATATCATTTTTGTTTGTTCTTTTAGAAAATTTATCTGTTCTTTTACCAATTCTTATTTTTTTTATATTTATCTATTCTTTTATCAGTTTTGTCTTTTCCTTTATTAGTTATTGTTGGTTCTTTTACTCGTTTTGCTTGTTTTGTTATCAATTTTAATAAACTATTTTTTTTGTTCTTTGTTTATCATGCATTTGTTCTTTTATGAGTATCTATTAGTTTTTTTAGGGGATTAATTGTTCTTTAATTTATATCAACTATTCTTTTTGAGGAATCATCAGTTCTTTTACTGGTAATTATTTATTTTTTTAACTCAACTAGCTGTTTGTTCTTTTATTAGTTAAAAATTTTGAAACAAAAAAAAATAGAAGAAAAATAGACAAATTTTCAAAAAATAAGAATAATATAAGTAATACAAAATGAAATAGAACACCTGTAAATTAAAAAATAAATAAATAACGGAAATAAAATTGAAAATAATACACAAAAAAATAAAAAATAAAAGAAGAAACTGGGAAAATAAAAAAAAATAAAATTGGAAAAATAAAAAAAAATTAAATGAGAAAATAGAAAATGAAAAGGTGCAAAAGAAACAGGAAAAAAAAACTGTGCAAAAAATTAAAAAAAAAATGGGAAAAAATGAAAGAAAAACTAAAGAAGAGATAAAATGTGCGATTTCCCAGCAGCGATTCGAATCCACTAGGCTGCATCGGAACCCTCAACTCTCTGACCATGACACCAATTCCGAAAGTCTGTTGCAGTTATGTAGAAGTAATATAAGTACTTTACTCTTTTTAGTCGCAGTGGTGTGATTGCCATTTTCTTAAAAACGGGGCCAAAATGTCAAACTTTAAAATTTTGAGGGACAGCGCATAGTATAAACCCGGTTCACGCAAGAGTTACTCAAGAAAAAAAACTCTAATTAAGATCGTCACACGGCAACCGCTCGCAGCGGCGGTGCTCCCTCTTTTAATTGCATGCCTTGACCTTAATATTGTAACTAGCTTGCTCCCAATACCATGTGCACATGCAACTAATGACATCTGGCTTTTGCGTGTGCAAGGAAAACTCGCTATATATTAAGCCCACACTACACGAATGATCGGCTACTAAATGTATATGTAATGTTCGTAGCCCTCTCGCTGTAATCGGCTAATTAATTAATCAAGTTGATCAGATCGGTTATATATAATTATTTGTACTGAAACATTTTTCTCGGTAAGACGCTCTTTGTTAAAGACTATTTGTTTAAGTGCAACAACAACTAAATATGGCTGGCTTAGTTTAGTTGTATTCTATATTCCCTCTACATTGTTTGAAAATGCGTAATAATATACTATCTTAGCTAAGAGTGACTTTCAATACGATGGCAAACTATTGACCTATTACACAGTAGCGGAGCTACATAGGGAAGGTGCTGCTGCCCCTGAGAATTTTGAAAGTTTATAAACATTAGATATTAAATTGG
>KK899413.1:82466-93035 GCA_000696445.1 Aquilaria agallochum | reverse complement strand
CTAGTCTTACCTCCGCCTAGCTCACGAGACTAAAAATCTAACTCCGCCAATGCTTCTACAACTATTGAACTATAGTGATGATTTAGTAAAATTAATTTCTTTATCCTGTTTTTTCCGTGCGTGCTCGGAATTAATTAGAAGCCCACATGAAAAGAGTATTATTTTCATTTTGGCTATCGATCTCATAAAGTCGCTGGTCGCCAAGAATTGCAATACACACACTTTTTTACTACTACATATACGACGTCGTAAATGGACTGAATTAGGGAAATGAAATTAATTACTCCCCAAGTTTTTACTTAATTACAGCTTCTTCTCCAGCACTTCGAATGTAATTTTCTTCTTTCTTTTCTCTCAGCCCAAAGTTTCTCTTGATCCAAACCAAACGCCCAATTTCTTGAATCTGCCATTATTATATGCAGAGCGAAATCCAAAAGAGAGAGAGAGAGAGAGAGAGAGAGAGAGAGAGAGAGAGAGAGAGAGAGAGAGAGAGAGGGTATATCCACAAGAAAACCAATGCCTTGCACGCATCGGGAAAAAAAAACGCCAGATCGATCGATCCGATCGACCGAATAAATTGGAAAAAAACAAAATCTCAATCCTCCGAAATGCTCTCGAGATGGGGCCGCCATACTCCAACGCGATCTCTCCGGTAGAGATGAGATGGCTTATTCTTCTTCTTCTTCTTCTCGGAGAGGACGACGTCGTCGTAACAGTCGACGGTGCTAGTTGTCTTGCTCTTACTCTTGAACGACTTGGTTTTGGGATTCTTCTCCGGCGGCAAGGAGGAGGCTGGGATGAGGAAGTAAATGCTGCCTCGCTTGAGGTCGGAGTCGGGTGAGAGGATGAGGATCTTGCGGACGACACCCTGAGAGCAGGGCTTGCTGAGGACGTGGTTGGGATTGGCCTTGAGGACCTCGCCGGCGGTGACGGGGTGCGTAATTTCCTCGACGTAGCCGTTGAGGTGGACGATCCGGATCAGGTCGAGCGCTCCGCAGGGAAGGACGCAGGCCAGGCAGCACCTTAAGCCATTCCCCATTTCATACGATACAACTGGCTTCGAAGTTAGTTTTGTTAGTGACCGGCTCCTATTAGGAGTATTCTATATATATGTATATATATAGTGCCACTGCCTCCCAGATATTGATCGTGAGTGCTTGTAATAATTAACGCTGTGAAGTTACAAGAATATCCTTCGCCTAAAAATGTGTATATATGTCCATGGGTATTGTTGGCTTCGCAATTTGTAGCGTTTATTACTTCTCTGATAATTAATCAATATTGCTGCTTAATTGAAGTCGATATATGCATATACCGTCACTATAAGAGAGAAGCAATGGAGCTAGTGACTGATTGTGGACTATGTAATTTTTGTGATTAATTAGCGACCGAAAGTTTCAGTCATTAGTTTTCAGTTACTAATTAGTCGCATATTTTATATCTGTTTTTAAATCAATCATTATTTAATTGCTAATATGCTTTAGTTGCTAAAATAAATTAAAAACTTCAGCTCCGGTCTTTCCTTCCTCATTTGTTCTTCTTCTTCCTCCTTCTTCATTTCTCATTCTTTTTCCACAGCTTTAGCATCTCCTTCCTCATTTCTCCTTCCTTCAGCTATGGCCTCTCCTTCTTTATTTTGCCCCCTCCTCCTCCTTCATTTCTCCTTTTCCTCAACTAAGACATCTCCTTCATTTCTCCTTCCTCTTCCTCCTCATTTTCTAATTAATAATATTATGTTTAAATTTTATATTTATTTTAACTTAAATTTTTTATTATTACAATTCATTACCGTATTTAGTACATTTCATTTACACACACATGTAAACATCTCAACAATCAAATTTTTTTTAAAAAAAATTAAATTGGTATTAGCCACTGAAACCAATGAGTGACATTTCAGTCATTATCTTGTTACGATTTAAAAGTTGTGCGACTGAATTATTCAGTCACTAGTCATTTAGCAACTAAAGTTTTTGCAACTGACATATTCAGTTGCTAGTTAGTCGCAACTAATGACTGAAAGCAACTGTTTCCTTAATCATTATCTTGTATTTGTGTTGTAGTGCATGAAGATTAGTGATCACACATTGACACGCACCACTAAACATGAAGACCATTACTTAAATTTTCTTTTATTTTTATCTTTTCTTTTCTTTTCTTTTCTGGTTTGAGAATTTCCCTTTACCAACGTATGAGAGACTCAATCATTGAAGTGGTAGATAAAAATATATATTTAATTAAAAATGGAACCAATTTATTTTTTTCAAATTAAGTGGTTTAGGTTATACTACTATAGAGAGTATGAGGAGTTTCCTCTAATTTGAGTTGGAGGAAAATATTTTCCATCTTCTTTTGGCAGGCATTTTAGGGCTTAAATAGAGAGTGTGATAAAATGTACATTTCTGAAATGAGATGGGGCAAAATGTAATATCATTTAAACCTTGGGGTCAAATTATAATTAACCTAAAAAAAATTACTTATTTGGGAGATTGTTTGTTCAATATTAAACTGAATTAATTAAAAATGACTTATTTTGATTTTCACTGGCTTTTGCCCTGAAATCATATCTATCATTTGAAAGCTAATAGTACTATATAAGTATAATAATAATTCATTGAATAAAATTTTTTGTTATATAATTAAGTTTTTACTATTTTTTCCTTTCTTTTTAGGTTGAGTAAATAAGAGATCATAAAAATTTAATTACATTAAAAACATGTTATTCAATTTATATTATCAACCCATATAGTATTAACTTTTAAATGATATTAACTTCAGAAAAAAGACTATAAAAATAAAAAAAATCATTTTAAATTAATCCAATTTAAAGTTAAGCGAATTAGGCCTCTATGTTTTAACTCAATGTTACCAAACGACTGATATAATAATTCAAATATATTTCAGGTTGAAAAATGTTTAATTAGCAGATAAATGATTAAAGAAGTTGATTTCTTGAATTCGTGGTCTACTTGTGCTGGCCGGCAGGCAGCGCAGGATGAGTCCGAGAATAGAATTCGTTTGCGCCGCCTCGTGCAATTACCTATTACAATTAGGGAGTTGCTTCCAATTTATGGCTTAGGCCTCCTTTTCTTGATTCTTTTTCCATGCTAGCTAATCCTAATAATCTACTAAATCGAATTAAAATTTAGTATCCTTCGGTTAATATATCTTACAAGTCTTTAAATTGTCACGTTTATCATACATATTCTTCACGGCTTTTCATATTCCAGGTCGATGAGTTAAGCTATTGACGTATTCAATTTTGATAGTACTGGTAAAACTCAAAGAAATTTTCAGTTTTTATGTTCCCAAAACGCACCTATATATATACTTTAATACTCCAACCCTTTTAGGTTATTAATAGTAAAAGTACCTGATGTAGCTCCAGTTTCCGTCCAATAGCGAAGTAATTATAATTTCAAGTTAATTAACTTCGCCCACCTGCATGTAATACTTAAGATAGTAGTTTTGTGTTCACGGAAGGGCCTTCCTGAAATCAATTCACTATTAGTTCCATATATATACCAACGGAGCCCACATTAAAGAAAGAAAAAAGACTTAAATAACTCCCAGCCCCTGTACTATCATCACTCAGAGGCAAGACCCTCTCAATTATGACTCATTGCAACTCAATCCTTTAACTGTTAAAATCATTTGTTTAACCCTCTAAGATCGTCACGTGACATCACGTGATTACCCCTTCAGTAATTCATTAATGACTTATGTCTAGCATTTCCTCTTCATCTTCTACTCCACCTTGTTGTAGCCAACGAATCTGAGGAGGAAACCTAAGTAGAACTACTTGTGCATCCGCGACAACCCTTAGATTGTGGTGAAGTTATAACAAGTCATAGTAGAGGAAGTTATGTGTCTCAGTGGTGGTAGTACTGGGGACGGGTGATATATAATTAAGCCAAAGAAAAACAAAAGATAGTTTTCTTTTGGGAATAAGATAAGGTTTATTATTGATAAAAGCTGGTAACATCCAACACATAAGCCATCAGACAATAACTGAACGCAGAGCAAACAGAGATCTTTAATTAGTATGAGAAATTTTGTCCATTTCTTCTCCTCCTTAGAGTCAAATTAAATTTGGTAGCCATACTTTTGAAGCCAAGATTTTTACTCGTTAAGCTAAATGGCAATCCCAAAGATTTATTATTGTAGTATTATACTATCAAATTCTTAAATTTTATGTGGCTTACTAAAGGATAATTGTATATTGTAATAAACTTCTTCCACTTATTACTAATTAGTTCTACATTTGATGCATAAACATGGTGTGAGAGCTCAAATTTTGCTTCCAATCTATCTTAGCTCAGTCACTTGTTGTTAGCCAATTTGAATATGCATTCGGTCCATTTGTTCAGGTTCTGGTGAGAGAGAGTAATAGTATTAAATCTCGTATAGCTTAATAAATGATAAGTGAGTTGTTAATAATTTCATATTGTAGTGAAACTCTTTTAGTTTATGGCCAATTAATTCAGTTGGATGCTTTAACAAAACAATCGTCTTTAAAATGAGCATTTTGAATATCCCATGATATTATCTCAAACACTTGATCTCCCAAGGGCTAACAATTACAGAAAATCACAAAATAGGAAAAAAAAAATGAATTCTTGAATACACGCTAGTATAGTATTGTCGTGGAGGATTTAATAACTTTGATAACACAAAATAGCTGGCATATTTCACGAAAGGTGCAATTTTATTTAGATTAATCTGAGACCCAGTCATAAAAATTTGAATATGTGGAAACAAACTCGTCATGAGTAAGACAAATACGTAGTTAACGTCAAGGTATTAAATATTATTATCATTAGGTATATCATATTTTATATTTTTAAGATATACCGTATGGTATATTGCATAGTATATAGTTATTGTTTTCATAAAAAAATAAATGATAGAATATTATTTAAGATGAAATAAATTAAATTTTTTTTACACATTATTATATGTATTATATTTTTTCTCATCATAATTTTTCAAATATAAATAAAATATATATGATAGAAGATATTTTTTTATACAAAAAATAAAAAAAAAGTTATATATAGAGAAAAATAAATATTACTCAGCAAAAAAACTAATTTATTGATATAAGAGAAAAACAAACAATACGTTAATAATAACAATACAAGAGAAAAACAAACAACACTGTAGTAATAACAATACATTTTCTAATATAAAAAAAATAAAAAAAAAAAGAAAAAGTAACTAAAAAATAAAAGTAAATATTTATGTTACAATATGTGTATTAATTATATTTTACTATTTTATATATTTATGTTTGATATTTTGATGTAAAATAAAAAAAAAATCTCACACATGTCCACAAAAAATATAATATTGCGATACATACCTCGTGGTATACCACAATATTTCATACAAAAATATGATAAAATGTAAAAATATTTGTACCATGTATCGCTTACTGTTATACTGCAGTATACTACGGTATATTAAGGCATTTAATTCCATGGTTAACATGTGATACTGTGTGGTGTGTGTATGTATTTGTGTGGTGTGTGTGTTTGTGTGTGTGTGTGTGTGTGCGCCAATCATGGAGTTAAATATCGGGGGTAAGCGGTACGTGTTACAATTGTTTTCACGTTTTGTCATTTTATCACGCTGTATATTGCAGTATTTTGCATATTACTTACTTTTTATGTATATTTTGTTCAAAAACTATGGTATACTATAAATACTGTAAGGTACATACTACAGTATTTTATTTTTTTAGAATGTGTGTGAATTTTTTTTCCATTTTACATCAAAATATTATAAATATATAAAATATTAAAATATAATTAATACACATGTCAGAGAATAAATATTTGCTTTCTTAGTTAACATATAAATTTAATAGTTACTTTGAGCCACCTAGGAGTTCAATGTGATATTAGAAAATATATTATTATTATTAAAGTATTATTTTTTTCTCTTATATCAATAAATTAGTTTCTTTCTTAATATTATTTATTTTGCTCTATTTATATATAACATTATTTTATATTTTTTGTATTAAAAAATATCTTCTATCATATATATTTTATTTATATTTGACAAATTATGATAAGAAAAATTAGAATATATATAAAAAATGTAAAAAAAAAAAAAACAACTAAATTTATGTAGTCTTAAAATAATATTATAACATTTATTTTTTGTGAAAATAGTAACGATATATGACACAATATACCATGTAGTATATCATCGGGTCGCGACGGGCTTGTCCTTCGCTTCGGTGGTCGGACGAGGAGCAACTGGCGGCAGGAGGAGTACTGGTACTGAGGCGACAGCGTCTGGAGCAGCTAGGCAGGCGACACTGGCAGCGGTGGGCGACGGCGGGACGCAACGCATCGAGCGAGAGATAACGCCGCGACGAGGGAGCACGCGCCTGGGGCCGGCGACGGCTACGAATGGCGGCTATTGGCGACGGAAAGGGGGCGACACTAACGACAGTGGAGGTTGGAGGCAGGAACGTGGACGGGGAAGGGAAAAGAGGAGACCGGAGGTTGACGGCGACAAAGGGAAAAGGTTTAGGTTTTCTGGGAAGAAGGGAGGAGAGGCAGGGGTTCAAGGCTGCTGTTTTCCTTTTTTCGAGACTAGAGCTTAGGGTTTCATTTTTCTGTTCTATTCTCTCAGAATCTGAGCCATATTTATACTAGTGTGGGCTTAAAAAGTGATTAACATTGCTTTTTAGAGTTTAAAATCCATCCAAATCAAATTTGAAGAAGTTTAGTCCAATTAGGATATAATATGGTGAAATTACTAGTTTCAGTCCAATAAAACTCCCAATCTGCCTATTCTGCCCTAAATTCTGTGAAAATGTCAATTTGACCCAAAACTTTCAGGAATTGTCAGATTAGCCCAAAACTTTGCAAAAACCCCAGATTTTTCCTAAAATTCCCTAAAATCGCCAGATTTGGCTCAAACTCTCTAAAATTGGTAGATCTGCCCCAAACCTTTGAATTTTGCTCGCCCGTTTTCTCCCAAACTTTTTCTTTTTGCCCAAATTGACCCCATATGACTTTTAAGACTCCAAATTAGTACCTAAACTAAATTAACTCCTATTTCTACCCTAGATGACTACTTAAAAAATATCAATATATCCTAAATGTGACTAGATTAACTAATTGTGCAAAAAACCCTAAAAATCATAAAAATGACCCAAATTTCTAACAAATGACTAAATAGTCCCAAAAAATGAAAATGCCCCCTAAACTAATTTTCCTAATCTAAAACTTAACAAAAAGTTAGTACACAGATAAAATTGGGTGTCAACAGATATATCCAACGTAACAATATTTAACACAACTTTAGAATTTTCTTCTACGTATGAATCTACAGTAGACTGTTTTGCACGTGTCCTCCTTTATAATTAGCCTGTAAAACATGAACTAATTAACTCAAATCTATATTCTATTTTACTGTAGTGATTTAACGCTCTCGGCACTCACTCTTTAGGATGAGGCACAACACCCAATATCTTGCACTTACAAATAAAATTATAAAAGACAAAAATTTCATGCCGTCATCAACGGAACTAGCTAATTATTCATTCATTAAATTCTGCAGATTATTAACGGCGGATTCCCACGCTGACAGCAAATCCATGCGGACCTGTCCAAATCAGTTTAACCACTTCATCTCTCACTTCACTACTTCACCTAGGCCTAGCTGGCTAATACTAATAATCTTGGCACAATTAAGATCACTTACCAATTAATCAGGTTTAATAACTTTGATCAGTCATCTTCATCGCTAAGATGCACGACTCAATTCGATCTTAAATTAAAAACTTAGTCATCTTCATCGCTAAGATGCATGACACAATTCGATCTTAAATTAGCTGGCGTTGATGATCAAACAATCTTCCAATATTAGGTTGTTGTTATATACAAAAACACACACACACATATATATATATATATATGAACAAAACCAAGAGATCATAAGCGAAGATTTGATCTCTAAACTGTACAATAACATATAAATTATTACAAGTCTTAACTCATGATCCTGAATTTATGGTTATGATTAAAATCTTAATTTTGTAGAGGTAAATAAATTAATTCTACAAAGTCATATGAAAAATAATTAATAAATTATGTAAAACTTAAACCAACCTTGACAAAAACGTGTAACTCTGGCTACTACCTGGTGCTACTAGTACATGCGGCACACACAATGACACAAACACGTATGTATGTATATGTACTGGTATATTCCAGTTTCATTTTTTTTTTTGGCGTTTTCAGACTAAAGTACTAAAATACATGGCTAATAACTAAAATTTTTTACTATCAGTATTTATTTTTTTTATTACATGCATCATCAGCTTAGTCGGGCTTAATTATAAATTGAATTAGTTTTAAGCATCATGATGTAAAACGATTGTCAAATTTTAAGCTCTTGATATTCTTAATTGTTGTCCGATTTTTTTTTTGTTTTTCGAGTAATATAATTAATTAAACGCTCATTAAAATTTTTTTGTTTCTGTCAAATAATAGCAACAATGAGTAATTATTACTTGTATGTATAACTAGTTTTTTGGTAAATATATATAAATTAACATTTTGCTGAGATTAACTATAAATTAATCATGAAAACGAAATTATAGTGAAGCAGTAGTAGAGCTGGGTGTTGATTAAAAAATTTATGCGTGCGCTGTTTAAAGATCGCCTGGCATCTTCATCTCGGCCCTGGCTAGCAGCTAGCCAGCTACCTGCTGCTGCTGTGCCGCATACATCTATTTATCTATTTATCCATTTATATATAATCAATAAAACTTACAATAATTCACTTTTGTAGTTCGAACTAATCAATATTTTGTCATTATGTTTTTAAAAATCAATTTTTCGTTCCATACTATTTTTATATTGTCTGACAACGTCTGAAGCCCCTATTTTAAATTTATGATAGTTTTCTTTTAATAATTTTAATCTATTCAATATTTTTTTATAATTAATAGAAAATTTAAATTATTAATATTTCTTCCTTATAAATACATTTTTCTCCTGTAAATTTAAATTAATATTTTTTAAATGAAAAACTAACTGAGAAAAATATTAAAATTTTTAAAATTACTATAATATAATTATCAAATATTTTAAATTAAAATTTTAAAAATTATCGTCAGATAATATAAAAAAACTAAAATAAAATGTAGGTCTTTAAAAAATAAATGAGATAAAGTGTAGGTGTAATCAAATAAATATTTGTATTTGTCTTTGTATGCGGAGTACTAGTAAATATTTTTTCCTCGAAATTCAGAGAAATCTGTTGCCTTCAAATTAATTAATTGTATTTAGTTCACTAATGAAGAATAGTTTATATATGTGTCTAAACACATATTGTATTCTCCGCACTTCGTACTTCATCAGCTATCCATCAGAAAATGTATTAAGAAGATAATCATGACACTGCCAGTGCCAGTACTGTGGAGCATTAATTGCTTTTTTCGTTGGCATTTCTCATCATTTTTGCTCTTTATTGGGAATTGCAAGTACAAAAATGGTTAATTAATATACACTAACTATTATTTTGTGAAGGTTTTTAAATTTCGGTCAAGTCATTCGGTATGGTAAAGTCTCTGGTATCTTATACCGGAAATTCTTAGATGCACCGGATGGACATACACCCGATTAAGAAATGTTAAGCAACGTTAAGTAGGTGGTTATTTTTTAAAAAAATATGAAAATTAGTTTTGGTTAGGATAATTATCACAATTAAGTGATAAGTGTGATCTATTTACCTTTAATAAAATATTTAATATAGTTATTATCCATACCAATTTTAAATTCAGTGATTCTCACCTTCTTCACTCAACTTATAATTTATTCGACAATTATATCAATTTTTATTTATTTATTTATTTTTTGAAATAGTTATGCGTTCCGATAGTTGGTATATCATAGTTTTTTACTTGAAAGAAAACCCACCGGTTGAAAATAATTTCGGAAATTAAATGTATTAATCTGGAAATTTAATGTACCATTATATATATTCCTTGTATTAAACTAGAAATTACATGTATTATTCTGAAAATCCAATGTATCATTCTGGAAATCCAAAATATCATTCTATACATTCCTTATATTAAACTGGAAATTCAATGTATTAATTTTGAAATCCAATGAATTATTCTATACATTCATTGTATTAATCTAGAAATCCAATGTACCATTATATAGATTCCTTGTATTAAAATAGAAATTCAATGTATTACCCTGGAAATCCAATGTATCATTCTGGAAATCCAAAGTATCCTTTTATACATTCCTTGTATTAAACTTAAAATCTAATGTATTAATCTGGAAATCCATTGTATTATTCTATACATTCGTTATATTAAATAATTCAACCATGTGATACATATTATAATCAGACCCAAAACCCCAATAATAAATTCTAAATATATCAAACTGCACCACAAATGTATCATTCTGAAAAATATTGGGTTGCTACTTTGTTCCCATTCAGATCAATACATCTAACACTCAGATCAATACATTTCATGCTCATATCCATACATGCTTCACATATTACAGAATTGGACCC
>KK899413.1:60720-77777 GCA_000696445.1 Aquilaria agallochum | reverse complement strand
TTGAAAGACATACTCAATAGGATGTGGCCGTGGACGCACCAGAAGTCTTAATTTGACATCCCAGAGACACCATTTCTCATGTCCCCTCCTTTTTTTTCCCCATGATTATGCCTCCATTATTTTTAAGCTTTTTTTTTTTTGTTGCTTAATAATCTGTTTCTAAATTAAAATAAGGCCTAAAGCCCCTTTTGTCCCTTAAACTTTGTCAACTCGGACCTTTTATCCCTAAACTTCGACTCGCCGCTTAAACTTTACAAACTGGAACCTTTACCCCCTCAGTCCAATCAAATAAAGAATATGTACTAAAATAAAAATAAAATAAAAATTGAATGGCTAACTAAATCATTTGACTAATTATTGAGCCAATTGTTGTAGAGATTTCTAGGTCAATAATTGAAAGACATATACTCAATAGGATGCGGCCGTGGACGCACCAGAAGTCTTAATTTTTGGCATCCCTGAGACACCATTTCTCATGTCCCCTCCTTTTTTTTTCCATGATTATGCCTCCATTATTTTTAAGCTTTTTTTTTTTTGTTGCTTAATAATCTGTTTTTAAATTAAAATAAGGCTTAAAGTCCCTTTTGCCCCCTGAACTTTGTCAACTTGGATTTTTTACCCCCTGAACTTCAACTTATCGTTTAAACTTTGCAAACTAGGACCTTTACCCCCTCGTCCAATCAAATGAAGAATATGTACTAAAATAAAAATAAAATAAAAATTGAAGGACTAACTAAATTATTTGTCCAATTATTCACCCTTATGAGCAAACAATAAGAAGCCTCGCTTATGACCCAATTGTTGAAGAGATTTCTAGATCAATAATAGAAAGACAAATACTCAATGGGATGCAGCCGTGGACGCACCAGAAGTCTTAATTTGACATCCCTGAGACACCATTTCTCATGTCCCCTCTTTTTTTTTTCCCCATGATTATGCCTCCATTATTTTTTTGCTTTTTTTTGTTGCTTAATAATCTGTTTCTAAATTAAAATAAGGCCTAAAGCGTCTTTTAATTTGCCCCTTGAACTTTGTCAACTCGGAGTTTTTATCCCCTAAATTTCGACTCGGTTTAACTCGCCGCTTAAACTTTGTAAACTGGAACCTTTACCCCATCGATCAAATTAAATGAAGAATATGTACTAAAATGAAAATAAAAAAAAAATTGAAGGCGAACTAAACCATTTGACCAATTGTTGACCCTTATGAGCAAACAATAAAAAGCCTTAATACAAACTTATAAGTGAAAACAACGGAAAGACGAGCAATATTAAATGTGAAACTGAAGTCTTTGTACTTAATTATTGTTTGCTCACAAAGGTCAATAATTAGACAAATAATTTAGTTAGCCCTTCAGTTCTATTTTTATTTTAGTACACATTCTCCATTTAACTGAGTTGAGGAGATAAAAGGTCCAGATTTATAAAATTTAAGGGACAAGTTGAACTGAATCAAAATCCAAAGGTAAAAAGTCCGAGTTGTTAAAGTTCAGGGGCAAAGGGGGCTTTAGGCCATTAAAGTAATTGACGCGTTATATTCACATGAATTCGATCGTATTATCTCTTTTTGACGACGCACGCTTTATGAAAGATCGGTTGCCATCTCCAAGGGCAAGCACACCGTATTCATGATGTACAAGTTTAAGTTGTTGGATGACCAGATATATATATATATAGAGATGAATCAATGATAAATAATTAAGTTAGCAACATTTTATGTATATGAGAGCATAGTTTTTGTTGGAGCGCAAGCGGCGGGATGGGATGGCTATAGAAATGATTAATTAGATTTAGAGAGAGCAATTAATTATTAATCTGACCAGCAGCTGAGAGGTTTCATTATATATACGTATATTGATAATGTCATGGGCAGAGTAAACTAGCTAGCTATAAGAACAATTAAGTTAATAAGGTGGTAGCTAGCTAGACTCATATATTGTATATATGCATATGTAAACATATTCTCATCATCAAATTAATTAACATTGCAGATTTTCTTCTCCGCCAAACTTAACATAAGTATATAGCTACTGAATTCTCCATGGAGATGCTGAGATACTATATCCCCCACACACACTCACGCAGCTACACACACTGTCACACACACATTGTCTGAGCCCCAGATAGCTTATTAAAAACAAGTTAAAGTTAATTAAGCTTAAATCCAGTGCATGTCATTGGCACAACTTGATCCATCACCTATTTATTATACTAGTTTTAATTTTATACATACATCTTCAGCTGATAATTTGCAATATCTCTTCTTGGACATCGAGCAAATCTCTCTCTCTAAAACAACTTAAATTTCAGAAAACCATGAAACTGTTTTGTACCAACTCTTGCACATCTATATGGCAGAAAGTGCTATCCTTTGGTTTTTTTTTTTTTTTAAAAGGAAGAAATTTTATTAATATATAAGAACTTACAAAACAGGAGCCACCCAGAGGCTAGGCTCAAGATTAGAACAACCTTTTGATTACAGCAGACAAAACCCATGCAGCCAGCACCTGCTAATCTACCTCACCACAAAAAATAAAAATAAAAATAAAAATAAATAAACATAACATTCTTGAATTACTTCAGACTTTTACCACACAAAGCCAAGACTCCTTAAACTTTGAGCATCTGGTAGATATCCACAAATAAGAGACAGCCTGTATACCGCTTATGCTTGTAATTAATTAATAACCTAGTAAGTCTCTGTGAGAAAGAGTTTAATTCCTTCTAGAGGTAGTTCCTAGTTAGTCTCAAGCGGTAATAAGAGTGGTTCTACCTAAAAATGATTTATTCTTTTCAAATAATAGAGGGGGGGAAAACTCGAAGGGGTAAACTGAAGGAGCGGATCGATCAATAGGCAGCCAAAGAAAGAAGCGGAACCTCTTAAAATCTCAATGCTTCTCTTCCTTTTCTTCATCTACATAATTATAGCATTATTTACGCTTGATTTGATCTTCGTACGTACGTGCTCATTTTTTGGCTTGTTTATTGTTGATCCCCATATAGGAATGGTTTTAAAATTTGGGGTGGGCTTGGTTGAGTTTATTTTGATAATTAAAAAGCTTTATTTGAAACTTACATATTTATATTTGAAACTCATATACATAAGTCAGAAGCTGTGTAATCAATTTTGCCTCTACAAATAAAAAGTAAATTTTTCTACTGTTCAAAAATTTGCACTCTACAAGGATGTGGATCTAGAAATTTTTTTCTTGTGGGGTCCATAGATGGTTTATTTTTTATATATAAAATTCTTATAAAGGAAAAATATGAAATTTTAATTTAATTGCAACATAGTTCTGAAAATAATTAATTATTATATTTTCATTTCATTTTATTTATTTTCTTCAATTAATGGAGTCATTTGATAAATTTTAGTGGGTCTATCTAAAAATTACCTAATATTTTTCAAATGAATTAAAAATTTTACCGGGGGTCTATGGACCCTACTCTCTTCCACATTTATCCCTAGCTAGCTGTATACAGCAAAATGCCGTGCAAAATAATATTACCATAAGTAAACAATACACGGTATAAATGGTTTCACATTTTCTTACCTTTTCATACGAAATGTCACGATATACTATAATATTATGTGGTATTTCGGATACTACTAGCTTTTTATTTATATTTTATTAGAATTCACAGTATATATACCATAAAATTTTGGCCGATACATACCACAATATTTGGTTTTTTGCACCACATGTATGAGCTATGCTTTTGTCATTTACATCAAAGTATCATAAATAAATATGTAAAATAATAAAATATAATTAATACACATATTTTGATATAAATATTATTTTTAATTTTTTGTTTACAAATGATGTCAATGTAATTTATATTTGAAAATTATTATAGTAATTCTTACATAATTTCATCAGGCGCCTCATTCAGCGTGCATAAGAAATTTTTTTTATAGTTCCGCTACTTTTATTTTTATTTTGGTTACTTTGAGTCACATAAAAACTTAATATGACATTAGAATATGTATTGTTACTGTTAGAGTATTGTTTCTTTTTTTTCTCATGCATCAATAAATTAATTTTGTTTGATATATTCCATTTTTTATTTTTTGTATTAAAATATTATCTTTCATATATATTTTATTTATATTTGGGAATTATGATGATAAAATTAGAGTACATAAAATAATATTATAATATTTTTTATACAAACAATAATAATATGTAGCATAGTATACCTAAAATCTATGGGATTGTGGTATACTTAATAGTAGCAGTATTTAATACTTTGGTCAAAAGACAACATTCCAAGATGTCTAGAGAACATTGTTCGTGGGCTTAATATCATGCAGCTTCCAGATTGCTAACTTTCTAGGTCCAATATGTGCAGCTTGTTTTTGTCTACCTGGGCTTGGTACGGAGGATCTATAAGTATGTGTTCATTTTTTTTAACGGTAAATAAAATTTTCACTAAAAATAGATTTGCATATATTTTTGTTCGAGATATATATTTGAACAATTCACCTCACCTGATCAACAAACTAACACAATACATGAAACACTCCACCAACCTCCAACAAGACATAACATGCAGATCCTAGAGCCGAAAACCTTAAAAACTCCCTTGCCGTTTAAAAGAAGAGTGCCTTTTGCGTGCGCCTGGCGCATGGCATACAGCAGGACACGCTATCTCCTATATATACATATTCTTAATGCGCTTAAGAGAAAATTGGCAATTAGGATTGGTTGGACCACTTAAATGGAGTTTGACTGTCTAAGCTCGAATCCTTAATTGCTGCTACTTTCACTTGTTTTTTTTTTCTTTTCCCAGTTTTTATCTTCATTTTGCTCAATTTTTACTTTTTTTTTATTCTAGTTTTTTCCTTCTTTTAATTTGTCTATTATTCCCATATTTGAATTTTCTTTTTTCATATTTTTACATTTTGTTCTCTTTCATATTTCACTTTTATCTAGGTTTTTTCCTCAATATTATTCATTCTTTACTTTAATATTATTTTTGTTTCTTCTTATTCTTTTAAGCCATTTGTCTACCTTTTTTCTTTTTTTTATTATTTATTTTTCACTATTGTTGTCTTTTTAGTGGATTAATAAAAATACAAAAAATCTACTAATAAAAAAAAAAAGATAACTACTTCAACTAAAAGAACAAACATGAACTTATAAAAGAACAAATACATGGCAATAAAAGAACGAAGAGTTACTAATAAAAAACAAACATGAAGTTCATCTAAATAAACAAATATAAACTTATAAAAGAACAAGCACTTACTAATAAAAAAATAAATAGTTACTAATAAAAGAACAAAGAGTAAGTTCATGTAGATGAACAAACTTGAACTAATAAAAGAACAAACACATAGTATTAGAAGAAGAAACAACTACTAATAAAATAACAAATATCGAGTTCATCTAAATGAACAGACTTAAACTAACAAAAGAACAAACATATATTGCTAAAAGAACAAATAGTTACTAATAAAAAAACAAACACCAAGTTCATCTAAATGAATAAACTTAAACTAATAAAAGAACAAACATCAACTAATAAAAAACCAAAGAGCTACTCATAAAAGAA
Organism: Aquilaria agallochum; assembly: GCA_000696445.1. NCBI lineage: Eukaryota > Viridiplantae > Streptophyta > Magnoliopsida > Malvales > Thymelaeaceae > Aquilaria > Aquilaria agallochum. The sequence goes on along the minus strand of KK899413.1, from coordinate 72,216 downwards.
CAAAGAACCATTAATAAAAGAATGAAAATTGTTTCTACAAAAGAACAAACATGAATTTATAAAAGTATAAATAACTACTAATAAAAGAACAAATAACTATTAATAAAAAATAAACATTAACTAACAAAAGAACACAAACCTACTAATAAAAGAACAAAAAGTTGCTAATAAAAGAACAAACAACTTGTAATAAGAGAACAAAAAATTAATGTTTCTAAAAGAACAAGTAGAAATTAATAAAAGAATAAAATTTTACTAATAAAAATATAAATGACCTCTAATAAAAGAACAAACCAAAAGTAACATATGAAAGAAAATAACATAATACACAAAATGTGAGAGCAGAAAAGCGAAAATAGAAGCTAAAAAAATTAGCAGCAATACAAAAAAACATAGAATCTTGCAAATTGGAAAGGAATTTAGGAAAGGGGCAAAAGTTGAAAAACATTGATTGCTGTGAATCAAACACCTCTCCACTAATCTGATATTAACGATTTCCTAACCAACTTACTATAATACCACTTTGTCAAAAAGCCTACACATATATGTATATTAATCCTTTCAGACATATGGCCTAACGCACACATGCACCAACCGCATGTAAGAATTACGCTTAAAAGAATACCCCTATCAAGGTCAAAAATTACAAACATTAGCCCAAAAAAATACAACATCCTAACCCCAAAAGGAAAGGAAAAAATAGTATTGTCGCTTTTATTTTTAAATTCAATTTGCGAGCGATTGGAATGGGTAAATCTTTGCCCGCTCATAAGTTGTGACATCAACTTGACTTAACTTCAACCGACCAAAATGGTTATCATAAAGGCTCATTATAAAAGCTGAATCATCTAAATACCACTAATATACTAATTTGTTTAGGGAAAATTACAAAACAATTCTCTAAGGTTTGGTCGAACCTACATTTTTATCGCCAATTTTTCAAAAACGCACCCTAGCCTTTCTCAAAAGCTTAAAATCTCTACACTTACCCACTTTACCATTAACATCCATTAAAACCCATAAACTAACCTACAGTTACCCCTTCCATAAAAAAAAAATACTTGTTTTGCCCTCTCAGCCTTCTTTCATAAAAACCTGACTCCAAACTTTTGCATCTAATGATTTACCCTATCTTTAACTATACTTATCCTGTAGCCAACAAAAAAAGCTAAACACATCCCTTCCTAACTAAACCAAACCCTAATATTTTCAGCTCACCCTTCCCTCTCACCTAACTCATCCCTTCACTACGTGTTTGCCTGGTTCGATTTGAAAGTCTGGGTTCTAATATTGACAGTGCAGACGATGGAATCAGAGGAGGCGGCAGTGCGAAGATCGGTGGAACGAGCAAACAAATCTACACCTACATCAAATGGTGGAATCGAAGATCGACGGAGGGAAGCGACATCGAAAGAAGGTTCAATTCAAATGAGAGCGTCGAAGCAACCGAGTCTCCTCCAAGAATTCATTATGGGATGTCGTTCGAATCTTATTGCCTGAGCGGAGAACTCCTTGGTCTTCTGTTTTTTCTAATGGCCGTAATGCAACTTCGTCATTAATGAAGAACTCATTGTCGAGAAGAACCAGGGAAGAGAAATCGGGTAACGTGAAGGAAAATGAAAAGGGTCCAATAAATGGTTCTCTTTTTCTTCAAGTTTTTAGTCATCTTCTCCGGATTTGGTCTCTCTTCCTTAATTTAAGATCAATTTTTGCTTCTGGGTCAAAAATTAAAATCACTTTTGGCTTTTTTTCCTGGGCATCAATCAAATAGGAAGAAGAAGAAAATGGGGAGGAAGAGGAGGAGACGACCCCAAATCTGTTGCTTCTGATTAATTGTTTCTTTTGATTTTTTTTATATTAATTATTTCTTCTGATGTTCATTGTGCTCTTTAAGTCGATTATTCTTTTAATTTTGTGCTTCTAGTGTTATTCTTGTTTTGTCCAACGTGCTTTTGGTGTTGTTCATCGTGTTCATCGTCTTCTTAGGGTATTTATTGTTGTCAAATTATGCTAAGGATCATCGTGTGTAGAGTTTGGGGGGAAAGTAATCAAGTGAAGAAGGCTAGGAGGTTGAACAATTTTTTTCCTTTTTGTCCTTAACATTCATTAACGAAGTTAACCCTGAAGGGGGATAAGTGTAGGTATGATAACTTTTCAAGGGTGTAAGGTTCGGAAGTTGAAATAAGGAGGATATAAGTGTAGGTTCACCTAAATCTTAAGGGAGTTTTGGCAATTTTTTCATTTGTTTATTTTGTATTGTAGGGACACATAGTCTTTTGTTAATTTGTATGTATGTCTGATGTTCTCTGGAATCCTATATTATTAGCGTTAAGATGTTGTTTAGCTTATTTATAATCAAAATGAAGTATCTTTTGTAAAAAGAAAATTTGTGCACAATTAAAAATGGGATTTATTTCATGTTCTCTTAATTAACCTTAGGGTAATGGCAACTGCATTGATAATCCTTGTACGACAACTAGTGGTGGCCAATGGGCCCAACTTGGGTCAAACTCGGCCCGGCACAGTCAAACTTGGGCTCGGCTTAGGACGGATGGACTCGGACAGTGGCGGGACAAATATGGGCCTGGGAGAATAAGGAAACCCATTTTAGGACGAACCGGGCCATCAAAGAGTTCAACCCGGGCCAAACTGGACTGGCCCACAACTCGGTCAGGTCAAGTCGAACGTTCTAGGTTTCCGTTGCGAATTTTCAATTTTTTTAAAAAATGTTAAAATTAAACCATGCCCCCCTAATGGCTTTAGAATTTTTTTTTTTACCCCCAAACTTACTTTCAGTCAACAGTCACTTACAGCTAGTTTTTTATGGCTTTTTAGGCAAAATGAATTTTTTCTTCTCCTATAAATAGCAAACCCTCTTCCCACACTTCCTCACACCAATCTTCTCTTCTCCAATCTTCTATAATATTCTCTTATTCTTTCTACTAACTTTCTCCAAGTCTTAATCTTTCACTACTATTTTCTTAATTGCCTCTTAATCATCTTTCAATCTCTTCAATTATTATTTTCCACTAATGGCTTCACGAGGAAAGAACTCTGGCAAGGGCAAAGATGCTACCTCTTTCTCATACGGCACAGGGTCGGTTCATTTTTGCGAGGATGTTTGTTCCGCAAAAATCGATGCTCACATTCACAAGAAATTGTCGACAATGATCCCAACATCGACATGGCGGCATATGACCTTGGCCTTGACGATCAACTCTCTAATGATGATGTTGAGAAAATTCCACCGGCTCAAGTTGGTGCCGAGGGGTCCCAACCGACATCACAAAGCCAGCAACCCAAGTGGACTTAAGTGAAGAGCGGGAATTTGAAGGCTTTCGTTTAGGCACATTTTGAGCAAGTTTGGGAAAGCGAAATAAGGTATGCCAAGTGCAAACATTATGACAACAAATTTTCACACAAATTGAACTCCGAGACGGGTACCCTCACGAGGCACTTGAGCAAAGTCTATGGAGACATCGGTGGCATTCCGGTAGACAAATACAACTGACGGGCATTGGTAGCTCTAGCGGTCCAAGTATTTTTTAATTTAATCCAAAAACTACTAGGCAAAGTTTAATTAATTAGATGATAATTACTAAAAAACCATTTAGACAAGTTGAGGATGAACATTTAGAAAGATTCATCCAAGAAAATCTAAATCCTGCTTATAAAAAAATGTCTAGGCAAATAGCTAGAAGATAAAGCTTTAAACTGTATGAAGCTAGGACAATTGATTTACAAGCATATTTTTCTACCATTGATCATTGTATGTCATTTACATATGATATGTGGACATCTCCAATAGGACAAAATTACTATTGTGTCACTGTTCATTTGATAAATGATGAATGGGTTATTCAAAAACAGATAATTGCTTTCAAATGTATGGAATCTGATCATACAAGTTAGAATATTTTCAACTGTATTATTAAAAGTTTGCGTAAATTTTTTGTTGCCAATAAAGTTTGATCCATTTCTATTGACAATGCTTCAAACAATGATTCGGCAATGAAAGAATTGATAAAAAAAATAAAACCACCACTTGTGGAAAAAAATTTTATGTTCGTTGCTTATGTCACATTTTAAATTTATGTGTCCAAAATGGTTTACAACAATTGCAAAATCAAATTAAACCAATTCGGAATGCTTTACTTTTTGTTAAAACAAGAAACAAATTGCCTCGTGAATCTAAAATGTTTGGTATTGAAAATGGGGTGAATTTTTCTTAAAACAGGTTTAAAATCGATTGCCCCACTTGATAGAGCTCAAAATTTGAAATGTTAAATGACGCTCAACCATAAGCAAATCTTTTAACTCATTTTTGTGAACTCAAAAGTGTAAGATGACTGGCTAACGGACGAGGTTTTGAAAAAATGTTTTAAGTTAGTTGAGTTGCTTAAATATTTTTACGAGGCAACAAACTTTTTCTCTAGGGTTTATTACCTAACAGTGTATCAAGTAATGTTATATTTTGTAAATATAATCTATGTTTTCCACCAATACAAAGACAATAAGTTTTTGAAACCAACTATTGAAGCAATACAAAAGAAATGGCTTGATTATTTTCAATAAATCCCGCAAATTTATCTTGTTGCATGTACATTAGATCCCAATGTCAAAATCACTGGTTGTCTACAATTTTTAGAAGCATACTATCATACATATTTAGGTCAAGTACAAGTTTCTGCACTTACTATTTCTGCTGAAGCTGACCACAATTTAAAAGAGCTATATAAACTCTATTCCATTAAGTATTCTGATAAAGTTAGGTCATTCGATCCAACACCTGCTCGACATTCCACCTCATCTTCATCATCAAGATTCAACCCAGTGGCACATATCCTCAAACGACTGAGACCCACAAACCCGAGATTGGTGGAATGGGATGATTACCTACGCACTTCATTTGAAAACAATGAAGAAGACATCCTCGAGTGGTAGAAGAACAAAAAAGGAAGATTCTCGATCTTATTCATACTAGCGCAAGAGATTTTGGCAGTTCCGGTCTCAACTGTCGCCTCCAAGACCACTTTTAGTGCAGGAAAATGAGTCATCTAAAGCCATTGAGGTTTGTGTCTGTAACCGGGATTGGGAGCTTGCTGCTTTAAAGAAGCATGCTATTAAAAGCTTTGATGATTAGGTCTCTTCTGATGATAACCAACAAGAGTAGATTGTAGGTTTTCATTACAATTTAAAGAATGTAAGTGATCTGATTATGCTGCTAAGCACAAATCTTAAGTTTTACCTTTTCATTTTTTTTTTTCATGAAACATTTTGTCATTTTTAAGTGTAAGGCACATTTCAAATTATGTAAGTGCCGTTTGACTTTTTTATTAATAAAATTTACAGCGATGATAGTGTTTATTCTACAAAATATATATTTCATAAAATTATTATCAAACAACGATTGAAAACATATTAAAATGTATTTTTTTTTAAATGTATTAACTCGGTCCAGCTCGGACTTGCCCCGCCTTAACCCAAGCCCGGGTTCGACCTGACCCAGGCCCACCCTGTGTTGATGCGGGCCGTGCCAAGGTCCAAAAACCCTGACCAAGGCCCGGCTGGGCCGGGTTTGCCCACTGGCCACCAGTAACAGCAGCTGTTATCTAGTACCCCTTTTATCCTAAAAAGGATGACAAGTGTTTTCTTTTGGGTTGTCCTAAAAAAATGAGTTATTTCCATTTTTAGAAAATTTTTAACATTAATTTAATTTACTTTATTAACCTCATTTAAATTCTCTATATATAAAGAAAAAACTGCATAAAGCCCAAAAAAATAATATTTTCTTTTCTAATTCTCTTTCAAATTCTTTCTATACAAAATTCCAAAATATTTTTTTTTACTTTAACTTTAAGGGTAAAAATAGAAAGAACAACATAATTTACACATACCTCAATTTTCATATCCAAAGAAATGGATCACTCAAAATAGAATAGAGGACGTATATCAATGGGTGACTATATATTATAGTGTTCGTTTCGCCTCCTTCATCCAATGTTTTTCTCTTTTTGTTTTCTTTTCAAGTGATCAACATCTTGTTTTTATTCACAAGATATTTCTTTCTGAGAAAAGTTTATCTCTAAAACTTTTCTTCTACCTTTTGAAAGNATATCATGACTCAATGTGCAAAAATACAATCATCTCATGATTGGCTTTTTGGGCACAATACTAACAAAAGCTTTGATGATTAGGTCTCTTCTGATGATAGCCAATAAGAGTAGATTGTAGGTTTTCATTACAATTTAAAGAATGTAAGTGATCTGATTATGCTGCTAAGCAAAAATCTTAAGTTTTACCTTTTCATTTTTTTTTCATGAAACGTTTTGTCATTTTTAAGTATAAAACACGTTTCAAATTATATAAGTGCCGTTTGACTTTTTTATTAATAAAATTTACAGCGATGATAGTGTTTATTCTACAAAATATATATTTCATAAAATTATTATCAAACAACGATTGAAAACATATTAAAATGTATTTTTTTAAAATGTATTAACTCGGTCCAGCTCGGACTTGCCCTGCCCTAACCCAAGCCCGGGTTCGACCTGACCCAGGCCCACCCTGCGTTGATGCGGGCCGTGCCGAGGTCCAAAAACCCTGACCAATGCCCGGCTGGGCCGGGTCTGCCCACTGGCCACCAGTAACAACAGCTGTTATCTAGTACCCCTTCTATCCTAAAAAGGATGACAAGTGTTTTCTTTTGGGTTGTCCCAAAAAAATGAGTTATTTCCCTTTTTAGAAAATTTTTAACAGTAATTTAATTTACTTTATTAACCTCATTTAAATTCTCTATATATAAAGAAAAAACTGCATAAAGCCCAAAAAAATAATATTTTCTTTTCTAATTCTCATTTTCTTTTCTAATTCTCTTTCAAATTCTTTCTATACAAATTTGAAAATATTTTTTTTACTTTAACTTTAAGGGTAAAAATAGAAAGAACAACATAATTTACACATATCTCAATTTTCATATCCAAAGAAATAGATCACTCAAAATAGAATAGAGGACGTATATCAATGGGTGACTATATATTATAGTGTTCATTTCGCCTCCTTCATCCAATGTTTTTCTCTTTTTGTTTTCTTTTCAAGTGATCAACATCTTGTTTTTATTCACAAGATATTTCTTTCTAAGAAAAGTTTATCTCTAAAACCTTTTCTTCTACCTTTTGAAAGAAAAAGGTTCTTTATGTTAAACATATATAGATGACCCAAACACATAACATCAATTTGTCAAATTTTTTTATTAGTACAAAAATGTCAAGGAATGAAATGTTATCTTGTTCCAAATAATGCATAGGCACATTACCAATTTATTTGAGCTAATAATAACATTAAGACAATGTCTATCAATGAGAAACCGTTTGGTAAATTAAGGAAATTAAACGTATATGCTTAGGACTTAGGGAAAAAAAAATTACAATGGGCAAAGTGGTTAGCACACTACTAGGGAGGGGAGAGCTCATTTCTAAAGTTTGAATGTCATTATACTACCTTTTTAGTTAATGGCTTTAGAGTGAGAAGTTCTTTTATCTCTCTAGATTTTGGGTTTTCAAAATGAGATTTGATGCTAAAATTCAAATTTGAATTGAGCAAAACATCTTTTATCATTCTCATTGAATAGGAAAAAATTGAGAATATGGTTAAAATTATCAAGAATGGTCATTGATGTTGAAGTTCAATCGATCTCTTGGGGGAAGAGATTTAGTAGTTTATCTTGGTTGGAAAGAGAATTGAGGGTGTTCAAGATGCAAGGGGAAAAGGGAAAAGGAAAGCTTGACATGCGGATGGGCAGGATGTGATTGTCAGAATCTGTGGTGGACAAGGGATGATACGATAACAGAGGCGATTATGGGTATAGTAGAAAACCCATATGGCATCCAAAGGCGGTATACTCAACAACAAAGTTATCAGCAACAATGACGATTTTGTCTTTCAACTCCTTTAGTGTCAACATTAAACTGGAGAGTGAATCGAAGAAAGTTTCAGTTGAGGAGGTGGTTAAATGTTTGGTGGCTGTTAAACATGATTGCAGAGAATCATTGGCATTAGAAAATATGGTAATCAGTCATACAGGCGGAGAATCCTTTAGAAGGATTGACACTTCATCATTAAGGAACCTTGGTGAGGATGTGCAGAGGTTTGATGAATGAGCAATGATAATAGTCGGAGGGGCTAATGGTGCACCTGTTCTTGTCAAAGGTAGACGCAGGTTGAGGGAGGTGGTGGTTGGCTTCCCCTCTAGTGGCGACGGCTTGGAGTCTTCAAATTTTAAGATTTTTTATTACTTAATGAAGTGGGCTGGTTTGTTAGGCTTGATATGGCTAGAAAAGAAAATGTTCCCCTAATTGAATTGCTTGGGTCAAAATTGGTAGAGCCTAATGGGCATCTTTATTTTAGTGAAGGGATTAATATAAATAATGGTGATTTATCCAATCGTGTTATGGCTAATTCTGGAAGGGTGGTTTCTTGTGCCAAAAATATTCGAAGTAAAGTTTCTAGATTTTTTGAGGAGCCATTGGCAATATGTAAGGAGTTTGCATTGGTAATTTTGGAGAAGTTTGACAAGGCAAAGCATCAGAGGAATGGGAGGAAAAAAGGGTTTTCAGACAAAAGATTCAGCATTAAAAAATGAATTGAAAAGATTATAATGAAAGATTAAGTCACCGAAAATAAGCCTTGAGAAATCACAAGTTTTTTATTTTCCGCCAAGATATGAATGCTCTAAGGGTTTTGGGCTATGGTTTTCGTAATGAACTATGTATTTGTTTTGGGTTCTATGTTTTTGGCCTCTGGGTTAAAATTCTTTTAGTTTCTTTGGGTGTGATACTTTTGCAAGCTTTTGTTTGAAATGGGCTATCGAGTTGTTTGGGTTATTTGCTACATCATTTTTTTCTCTAAAATGATACTTGTAATTCTTAATTTTTTTCTTTTATTTAATAAAATCTTTATTTGCCAATAAAAAATGGTTCCAAACTCCTCAAACTATGACTCATGTTGTTTATTCATTCTTAAACTGTAAATTGTTGCACCATTCATTTAGTCATGGAGGTGTTCATCGACCTCGTTCAATCCGCAAAATTGTTTGGACTAAATCTAATTGATTCGGTGGCTACTTGGGTTTATGCAGGTTTTGGTGCAGTTTTGATTATAAAAATAGAAAATCAATATGCATATGGTTCGATTTGGGTTTTAATTTTGAAGGCCGGTTAACTCGAATCGAACCACAACCTTTACTAAAAAGAAAGTTAAGCCCAACTACTTGTCTTAGGCTAAAAAGATGAGCCTAACTCTCCATTAGCTAATGTCTTTGTTAAAACATTATTCTCATTGAAGTTATTTTTTAAGTGTATAGTTACCGCGGCAATGAACCAACGTTAACAAGTGTCATGATCTTATCGATGATCAGTGGTTAGTGGAAACATAATGTAATATTAAAAGCTTAAATTTATGTTAAGTGTTATATTCTATCAAAAGATACACTGTGCATTTGTTAGTGTAGACCTAGATGGTATTTCTTAAAGGATCTTTATTACCATTTTGTTCAAGTGGTTTACTTATTGACCAAAATTAATTATGTAAAACTTGCTTGCTCACAAGGTTTTATATGTTACTTTATTAGTGCTTGCATGTTCATGTTTCAGTCATTCAGTTTTCTTTTCTAAACGGCAAAATATATGCAAAAATGTATATATGCTAGCATCTGCCTAGTGTTACACTTTTATTTACTATATATCAGACAATGGGTTCTTTCTTCTCACCTCAAGCTGATAATCCATTACAACAAATAATTCTGCATGTTGTAGATGACTAATTCTGAAGTAGAAAACAAAAATTCTTCCACCCCCAACAATCAACAACAATCACAAGCCCCAATACAAAGACAAGAGAACCATATCATAACCTGATAAACAAATCACACGAACTGAACCGAACCAAATTTTATGCAGTTTAGGTTTTAATTAGATTTTGTTGTATGGGTTTTATACTAGGCAACCTAATCACCTGTACAGTATGGTTCAGGTATAGGGTAAACTTGGTCAAACCTGCACCGTAAAACACCTCGACATTTAGAACTATCATTATATTGCACCATTTATCCTGTATTAGTTTTATCATTAAAAATGGGCTAAATTTAACAAGTGGACAAACTTGAGGATCTAAGAAATAAATGTGACTACAAACATAAAAGCATGACCAAACTAATTGGGACCAAAAGAAAAAGTTTTCAATAGATTTAGGATTAAATAGAATATTCAATAGTTTAAGGATTAAAAAAAACAATGATTAAAAGTTGAGGACCACTCATGACATTTACTCGGCTAAAATTGGTAGTACTTGGTGTGGTTTGAATCCTAACTGGCAGCCCACGCGTCCCTTATTCTGTTTTTACGTTTCTTTCCTTTTTTTTTTTCAAATAATTTTTTTTTTTCATTTTTTCCCTCTTGCGTTTCTTTCTATTCTTTCTATTTCTTGTACTACGCCATGGGTACATAGAAAGACAAAGCTAAGTCAATCTCACGGTGATTTTTTTTTTTTTTTGCAAATCAATTTTTTTCCATTTTAATTTCTTTATTTTCCTCCAAATAATGGAAACATGAGAACAAGTCATGTATCAATGAGAATATATAGGAACTGAAAAAGAACATACAACAAACAATATATAAAAGAACATATAAAAACTAAAAAAAAATAGAAACAAAAAAACATATAGAAATTGAAAAAGAACAAATTTATAAGAAAGCAAATGGCAATGCATAAAAAAACATATGGAAACTTAAAAAGAAATAAATAAAAGGGCATAAGAACTGGTAGTATAAAAATAAATAGAATATTGGATATATTCTTTTATACTAAGTGTATGTTCTTTTAAACTACATATGCTCTTTTTACAGGTGAAAGTATGTTGAATGAATATTAAATAATAATCAATTCAGAACAAAACAATAAATATTATTTTATGATAGAATAATAGAAAGATGATAATAGACCATATATCAATAAGAGCATATAAAAACTAAAAAAGAACAAATGATAATGCATAAAAAACACATAATATTTGTTAAAGAATATATCAAATAAAAGAATACATACAAACTAATACAAGAATCTAAGTGCCTTAAAAAAAACACATAGTATATGTTGTACGTGTATTAGGTGCATGGAAAACTTACTTATTGTGATTTACCAATCAACGGATGAAATATATAACTGGATATGTATCATCGGTGTTGTGAATTGCTGCCCTATATATCCTATTCAAGAATTCCTTGTCCTTGATCATTAAGGCACCGATTAGCATGTAAGCCCCATAATTATTAGGAAATGGAAATGCATTTACTTGGGAAAGAGCCACCCTGAGCATCACGTTGCCCACCGTTTATTTCGTTTCGGTAACTGAAAATACAAGCAAAGCAAAGACACCCATGGCTCACATCCATACCCGACCCGATGGGCCGATCCCCAGATCTTTCCGTACCATAATCGACG
>KK899413.1:0-55635 GCA_000696445.1 Aquilaria agallochum | reverse complement strand
CGCCCTTGGATTGAGCTCCTCGACATCAACTCCCTCTCCAAACCAGCCTCCCTCTCCGACGCCGCGTCTCGGATCAGGAAGAACTACTCCTACTTCCGCATCAACTACCTTACCCTACTCGCGGCCGCACTGGCTCTCTCTCTCGTCTCCCACCCGTTCTCGCTTCTCATCCTCTTGTCGCTCCTCGCCGCCTGGATCTCCTTGTACGCGCTGCGGCCCGCCGATCAACCGCTGATGATGTGGGGCCGTAGGTTCTCGGACAAAGAGGTTCTGAGCGTTTTGTTGACGGCGACGGCGATGGTGATGTTCCTGACGAGTCTGGGGTCGTTGATCGTTTCGGGGTTAGCGATCGGGGTGGCGATTGTGTGTGCGCATGGAGCGTTTAGACCGCCGGAAGTCTTGTTTCTTGATCAGGAGTCGTCGAGCTCGACGTCTTTCTCTTTTGTTGGCAGCGTCGTTTCTCCGGCGGTTGCATCGGCGGGTGTGGTGCCTGTTTTCTAGTCGTCCGCATTTCAATGTTCTTTTTTTTTTCTTTTTCCCACACTTACCTTGTGCTATGCTGATATTCTATTTGCATGTACAAAATAAAAAGAAAAAGGCAGAGCTCTTCACTTCATCACAATCTTTTTAATTGTTGCATGCTTACTGTCTACTGATGGCACACTGTATATTCTTACTTTAATTACCTTTTCTAGCTTTAATAAAATTTGACCGGAAGCAATGAAACAGCTGTGTTTGAGAGATATTAAATATGTTTTGTTTAAATTTTTGTTTCTAATCTTTAAGTATGGTTCTATTTTAGTTCCTAACATACGAATGTCGTGTTTTAATTACATGCCTATTAAAAACACTAAAGTTTTGGAGCTAAACCTATTATGAATCTTTTACAACGATGTGGAACGAAATGATATGCAACTGAAAAAAGTGAAGATAGAACTTGAGTGACTTGCGAGACAGGAAACTTGGAAAGAAAAAAAACATGTCAGGTAGCTAGCTAATAGTTAAACTTATGCGGTAATCATCTGGAGGCAACCAGACGACTAGAAAGGAACAGAGTGAGAAACGGGAAGTTATAATTGATTTGAAGTAAATAAAACAGGACCAAGAACAGTAGCGGGTGCAGAGACGCAGGGCAGGAGACAAGGCACAACCGGTGGGGCGGCTGAGCTGAGAAAGCAAAAATAGGAAATCATTATCAGAAACCGTCGAGCGTGCAATCTGAAAGCGTAAATCATAAAAGCCATCCTCGAGACAAAAAGACAGATGACATTAATATGTTCATTAGGACCAAAATTCTCAAACAAAATCCACGAACACCAACCTCCAGGTCGCTTTAATTTTCCCCATCCAACCTGATGAGAAGAAGAAGAAGTGAGACTGCTTTAATTTTCACCCAACAAAGCAGCGAGATTGGGGGCAGGCTCCCTTGAACAGGGTTAATTTCGCCAAGAGAGCACGAACAAAAAACCTTCTCTTCTGCTTTCTTCAGACGGCAGAGCCGGCTATGTGCGCCACCATGGCTCTCTTGCTGACCGCCGGTGCTGAGGATGGTGGCCGATTTGGGCTATAACCATTTGGGGTCAAGGGAAGGGAGGAAGTCGCGGGCGTTCCACGGAAGATTTTAGAGACCGCGCCAAAAGACAACGACGTCGATTATTTTAGGGGGTCAGAAATGGCAGGGAAGTGGGGGTCCACAGGGCCAGAGCAATATACAAATACAACGGCCTATATAGAGCATTGCAAACTTCATAGTGCCGGTGATTCAACCCATATCTATAGATCTACAAATAGATATGAAAGTAGATAGGTATAAATGTCAATTTATAATTTAAAAAAAATTAAAATAATTTACCATGGCAACATGTGTAATATGAAATCTATAAGAAACTGGCACTAGGTAACTTCCAATTATACCCTTAGGATAATACATGTGTGCATTTATGATTGGTTTTCGATTTAACTTTGTAAATTTAAACAATATCTATATTTGTACCGCACAGCCTAAAATATTGACACATGCCATACAAGTAACAATACTTGACCACGAAAACTAAACCTTCACCACGTCCGGTCGCACACCTTTTTTAGCGGTTAACACTTAAAACAGTTTAAACAAACGATTTATCTTTGATCAGAAAATTATCCACAATTTATTCTTTATTTATTATTTCATGTCGGATCTGAAAATTTTAATTTTAATTTTTGTTATTCACCAGTCCCTTATCTTACCATTTTCTCTACCCATGTTGGTCCACGTCCTTTTTAACTTCCCCACCATCAACCTTCCAACTTACCATTACTTTTACAGTTGCAAAAAATTATTATAAATACAAATTACATTTAACAGTCTTCCCTTTTAAAAGTAGTTTCTTGAAACCAGTTTTTGTAGGGTTTCAATTGAAAAAAGATGAAATCCATAAAAAAAAAAACAAGGAAGGGAAGCACCTCCCTCAAGAAGCAAAAAGGAGTTGAGGCGCTTGACAAACACGATATTTTTTTATCAGGGTCTTGCAAGGACTAGAGAAAAACTCCTCTATTCATTTTATTCTGCTGGTGTTTTCAATCATAGGAAAGGCAAAGCGCTTTCTTTTAAGAATGCATCCGGTTCCATTTTTCTTTAGTTGGTTAAGCCCCCTTTTTCTACAAGTGATTGTAATAGAAGTTGTTACAATCCCTTTTATTAAAACCTTTGACAAAGTTTGTAGCAAACTAAAATTGGACCCCCAATTTATAGCAATGCCCTTGAAGGGTCAAAATATAGATTCTATGTTGTGATAGAGGTTGGAAAAGATAAAACAGTGATAAGAAATTTGCTAAGGTTAGGGGGTCGGTGTCTAGGGACTTAGGTTTTGCTATGGAGATGGCGGCCGAAAATTCTATTCACAGGCTGAAAAATGTATACAAGGTTGGCCCACATGATATAAATTTCGATCGAAGTCTAGAATTAAGTGAGAAAGTGACTTAAAAGGATTATAAAATCAATGGACTTAAGTATGAAATTCAGTTGGCTAATATAACCAATCATGCATGAAAAGTGTTTACTTGGACATCATTAAAGACTTGGAGGCTGAGATTGAGGTGCTGAAGGTGCAACTACCTGCCTAGGGAGCAGAGAATGGAGAAGCTGCCGATGAAGTTGAGACTGACCCATTAGAAGAAAGTAGCTCATAGAATAACTTTTATGATTAGGGTCTTAACATTTCATTTCAATTGACACATTCCAATTTATGCAATTTCTTTTTTAGTGTCACTTAGGGAAGTACTTGGTTATTTAAATGTTTCTTTTATATGCATGTATAATTTTTTTTCCCTACACTTATAACAAGTATTTCTGTGCTCGACAACCACTTGTCCATATTGGATTTTCCCTTAATGGTTCAAAATATTAGGAACTAAATAGTTTGATGTTAAGAACCTAAACAACAACAACTGACACAAAAAAGATCTTAATAGGCTGAACAAAAACAATTTCTTACCCATGAATGATTTCCTTGCTGATTTGGTGTACTGAAAAGAAAATTATTAAGATTATGACCAAATCATAGGGTACGGTCAAAGGTCAAGTGTGAAAAAGATACCTTGCTCAAACTGCTACAACCAGCTTTTTTCCTATATTAAAAAAAAAAAAAAGACAACAGTACTTTAGGCTCACATGTAATACCAAAATTTGAAGCATCGCAAAAGCTAAAGTCTATGCAACACAAAATTTACTTTTTCCCTTGTGGGACGCAAAAGCTCAGATTATGGAAGCAGGAAACTCGTCTAGCTTTTTGGCCAAGGGTTAGGGGAAAACCCACAGAAGAAGAAGTGACGGCCACTGCAATGCCAATATTTGGAATATAATGTTCACTTTACTCTTTACATCTTCTTCCCCATAAGTAAGCCTATCTGTTGTTCTTACATTTTTCAAAACAAAATAGGTCATCAGATGGCGTGTGGTACCAAGATTTAAAGTAAGTTAAAAGTCAACGTCTATGAACAACACCATTTACCTTTCCTCGGGTCAGATCTATAATCTCGAATTATCGCCGTGTAACTTTCCAAGCGAGGGTTAGTAGGAGACCGAAGAGGTCTTGGTGGAAAACACAGGGTTTTTCGGGTACACACGACCAAACATAAGTAGGCAAGAAAAAAAGAAAGGAAAACATAATCTATGGTGCAAAAAATTTTATTTTAACATAAAATTTTTTAAATTGAATGTATAGAAAAACTAAATCTGTTTACAACCTTTGAGGCTCACATGATGTGTCTGCCATTGGCAGTGTGCGGCGCCGGTGAAAAGAACCAGGTCATGGCTGTCGGCAACGGGCAGCTTCCATTCACACTTTCGATGATAGACAACAGAGAGAACAAAGGACCAGTAGAAAATTATGGAAACAAATTCATAAACATTAGTGGAATATGAGAAAGAAATTGGTCAAAAAAAGAAGCGACACTTTCTTTCCGCCCAGAACAATCTCCCCGCCGACGGATGCAAAAAGGAAACGACGGAGAATGAGACCAAGTGGCGGCTTTTGTTGGAGGATATTTAAGGTTGTGTGAGTAGTGATGTCTAACGGCGTGCAATGAGGGATAGAGTGAGAAGTTGCTAGGGTTTGGACAAAATTACATATGTATATAAAGCTTTCCAGGTTAATTACACCTTTAGTCCTTCCATAATTATCCAGTTGTCAAATAGGTCATCCTTTTCTGTTTCTGCTCATCGTGCTTCCTTCTCCTTTGTTTCCTCCGCACACACCATTCCAATAGCACCCATATGCTTTCTGGGTCATTACTCATTAGTTCACGAGGCTCACCAGGTTTTGGCCTTCGCTTCTCCATCCTGGTCCAATAAATTGGCATATGCTTGGTTAATACTTTTACTGGCTTGCCTATACCTGCTTTTTGGGTTTATATTTCTATGTATTATTTTTTGGCCCATAGGCATTTTATTTCTTACCTTTTATTCTTTTTAATGAAATGGATTCAATTATGGCCACACTTGCTCAAAAATTATACCTAATCCAAGTAAACGGTCTCTTAATGTATTTTTACCCCTTAAATTGTTATTCATAAAACTTAGGGGTAATCAGTATTCAGTTCAAACCGAAAAAACTGAAATAATTTTGAAATTCGGTTCTGTTTCAGTTGAAACCGAATAACAAAAAATTTGGTTTCGGTTCAGTTTCGGTTTTAGAATTCATCGAAATTTTTTATACCAAATTTTTTTTATTTGTTTCATGAACAATAATGCTACCAAGTAACCCAAGTTAGCTTGGATTCTTATTTTTTTTTCTTTCCATGGACAATGAATCTTCTATATTAAATGGAATTTAAAAAGAAAAATAATATCTTTATCTCATTTAATCTTTTATAGAATTTAACTACCATTTTTTTTATTAATTCGGTTTGAACCGAACCAAACTGAAATTTTTTAATTCGGTTTGAATTCGGTTTTATAGATTAATTTGGTTTGAACCGAACCGAGCCAAAATATTTCGGTTTGGTTTGAATTTGGTTTTATAGACTAATTTGGTTAGTTCTATTTCTTAGCATCTAAAACCGAAAACCGAATAAACCGACTAATTCGGTTTGGTTTAAACCGAACAAACCGAATAATCACCAGAATCCCTAAAATGATTACAAAATCTTACTCAGTTCCAAAATATTGTGTTCAAATTATATCATAATTTTTTCATGAACAATTATGTACAAATGTATTCAAATACTTGATGATATGTAATTCATATTACAAATTACCCATTTATAACATTTAATTCTTTTTTATTACTTTGCCATAATATTAAACTAATGTATATACAAAAAGTCATTTAACTGTCAACAAGTTCCTACACCTTCCGCATTATACCTTAAGATAAATTAACTATCCCAACCATTTTCTGTGGTATAGGTTAGCATATATCATATTTAATTGCTCTTTATTTTAAATTGGTAATACTATATTATTGTGTGTACAATAAGTCCTCTTACTATCAATAAGTTGTGAAACCAATTATTTACTTCAGAACTTGCACTATACGTCATTATTTGTTTATTCCATATATTTCCTATCTCATCTCCCACCTATTCTTATTTCTTCCATCACTTATAATCCTTTTATTTTTTATTAATTGACTTTTTTTTACTAAAGTTTGACTTCAAAATATTTATATTAATATGTATTGAAAAAAATGCTTAAAATGATATTTAGAAACTATAATCTTTAAAATTTCATTTTCATATAAAATATTCATATTTTTATAATAAATTCTTTAAAAAATAAAATTATAAATTAATTACTGTGAATAGTAAAAAGATCAATTTTTGTGAAATGAATGTAATGTTATTTATTTGGATTACTAATTGCTACATTTTCCTCTATGTACATTTTATTATTACTACCTATATAAATTGCCTTAACTTATAGAAACCACATTTCTTCCCCATGCAGCAACATGAATTATCCATGGACTTATTGCCCATTGACGTTCTTGTGCTTATTTTGTCCAAGGTCCTACAGAGGTACTCGCATTGATCTTGAGACCTAGCATCCATTAATCGTCCATTCTCCTTTGCCTTTACTTTGTTGGTTATATTTGCTTCATTCACTATTTCTTCAGTCCTATGGGGATGGTTTTTGCCAAAATTGTCAAGATCGGGATCCCACCTTGGATCAATTTTTTTCGTACAATATCAGAATCACAAGATTGGATCATGAATCGTAAGATTATACTAAAACACAAATTTTCTTATCTAGATAACATAGTTCATGTAAAAGATCAATTATATTGAACATCCATGTCAAAATTGAGTATCATAGCAATGTGAAAATCTTCATTTAAAAATTATTGCCACGTTTTATGTCTCTTTCTTTAATAAATTTTTTTAATTCTATCTAGCTAAAGTCTTAAAAAATTATTCTCACTTATTAATTCTTGTTCTTTTTTTTGTTTGACTCTTAACTAGCCTTCTTTTTCTTCCTATATTTGTATTTCTCATATATTGGAATTTGATAAAAATAAATGAACAATTTGGCTAGTTCCCTTATGCAATCCGGTCAAATATGGTTGGGCCCACATTTTCACGTCTCTTCATCCACAATTACAACTTAATTTTTGAGTGTGCGCTCACAGTGGGGATAAGGCTCTGCTTACCAAAATTGGCCCACTATTACGACTTATTATCCACTATTACCATCGTAACTGAATTTAATTTTTGACAGGTTGGACCTTCAAAATACTTCTTCCACGTCTGATCTTCAAACATAGCCTCATCCATTAATTTACTACTTGACTTGCAGCCTATGAATACTACTTATTGCTTGTTGTCATAATACAATATATCTAACTTCATCCGCATATACTACCATTACACTTTAACTTAATAGATACAACATGACACATCTACTGATGCATTCTCAAGTTCACATGATTGAATTGGTGGAGAACTTTAATATTGAAGCAGAATTCTTAAACGTACAAGACCTTCATACTATATGACTTCCCCTTTCTGCATCATTATGGAATGCATACCACTTTACTTTTAGGACATCAATCACATTATTCCATGTCCTTTTAATACGCTGATTCTTAAAAATATTAGTATATGAACTACTGGCCCGTCCATTAGATGAGCTATGAAACTAGTTAATATTAAATATAAATATAACTAATAGCTTGTATTGATCAGGAAAATTGTTTCCATGAAAACCAATTAACTGAGATTTTGATTTGGCTCTGGTTTTTATACAATAAAGGTTTTAACAAGTAATAATGGCATTTAACAATTGACATAAAAAAAATAAAACAAAAGAAATAGCAAAAAAGAAAACAAAAATTAGGAGCAAAAAGTTGAGGTAAAGTTTGATGCTATAAAAGAGTAAACAAAAATACTCTTATTTGCCAAAACTGAATCATTCCAAATCATATAAAAAAGTGCACAAACATTAGTGATTAAATTTTTTTTTAAGAAAAAACAATAATTAAGAAAAAAAGGTTAAAACGAATTCATTATGGTTGATACAAAACAACATAAACCATAGAAGAGGGTAATAAATAAAAAAATAATTAAAAAAAGTTTGGGGACCAAAAAAGCAGATGAACAAACTTTAGTTATTAAATGTAGGGACTAAAAACAACAACCAAATAAAATTTAGGATCTAAAATGAGAAAAAAAAATAGAAATTTAGAGACTAAAAACATGTTTTAATTGAAAGGAAATGTAATGACACATGCCCTAAAAAAAGTGATTTCCATGAAAAAAGCGGACCGAGCTTCTAAAACAAAATGATCACACCAAAAAAAAAAAAAGGAAAGGAGGAAAACAGGAAAAGAAGTGCATGTCACTCTTTTGTTCCATATAACTTTTTTTTTTTACTTAAGTTGGGCTTTAAGTATTTATATTATATCTACTTGCATAGTTTAAAAAACATTATATTTAAAAACTATAGTTCACCAGTTATTATTTATATGCAAAAATTTTGTATTTATTTACTAAATGTTGAAGATGAAAAATCATAGATTAATTAGTATGAATAGTGAAAGGTGTAAAGAACTTGGGACAAATAGAGTATCATCTTTCAATATTATCTTTGCCAATATATTCATTTATAATGTATTTAAGGTTTTAGTTATAATAAAGTGAAAAATTCCCTCGCATTATGATGAGTTTAATCCGTGGTAACATTAAATACACATATAGTAAACAGTATAAGTGGCAGGAATTTTTTTTTCTATAAAAATCAAATAACTGGGATTTTGATTTGATCTAAAATTAAAGTTCAATATATGCATAATAAAATTTAGGGACCAATAAGGCAAACACTTTAGTAACTAAAGTTGAGGTTTAACGATTGATTATAAAAAAAGCCAACAAAAATGGGGTTTGGGCAAATGAGCAATGGAAAGACTTTATATACTAAAAGAGTTTTACTATTAACTTAATAAAAGCCAAAAAATAAAAAAAGCAAAAGGAAAATTTTGGCTTTCAGATTTGATTTAATGTAGAGTTTAGTCTATACACGATAAAGTTTTGGACCAATAAGACAAAGATTGAAATTTTAGTGACTAAAAGAAGGACCTAATTAACAATTGGCACTTTTTAAAAAAAAAAAACTACAAAAATGGTTTTGGGGAGCAAAAAAGCAAATGAAAAAACTTTAAGTAACTAAGTTTGATGAACAGAATGGCAAATAGATGGAATTGGGTGATTGCAATGGGAGGAGCCACAATTCAGGGACTGAAATAGGTTCAAACCAACGAAACTTGAAGCAAACCAAAGTTGGAAAAATAGCGATATAGGCTCTTAGAAAAGAGATTACATTCCATAAAAGTGACCAAACTTTAAGAAATAGTGGTCGATTATCTAGGAAGGCGATTGTGCAGAGACGGGTGACCAGAAGAGCAACTAGTACTGTTCATAATATCACATTATGTGTTAATCAAAATATAGGTGATTAGAAAAAATGCAAGGTTATTTTTTACCGAAATGAGGTTTTTTTTTATAAATTTACTATTAAAGAAAAACTCAATAATAAATAATTAGAAAATTCTTAACACTCATTTTATTTTAATTTTGAGTTGAACTTTCTTTATATTATGTTCTTATTATTAAAACAATTAGTCATTATTAAAATATAATACTGTAAAACATAACACTGTATATGTTTTGAAATGATGAATATTTTATTGTCATTGAATAATAATTCACTCACAATTTTTAATTCTTATAAACTCAAATTCCAATTTAGAAAAATTTACTTCCAATTTTAACAATTATGGACCAAATTATTTTATCAAACCATAAATTTTTTGAATTAAATTACTTATACTACAAAAATCAATTATCAATAATGAAAAGGTATAACAAAAACACAAAAAATTATTTTAATTAATTTGATGTATAACCATTAACTTAATAAAAATTAAAAGAAAATAAAATAAAAAATTGGCCAAAAAATTTTGGAACTAAGTGAGGTAATGGAAAAACTTTAGGCATTGAAAGTCAAATAACTAATGCTGACCAATATTTTGTTTTAGAATATAGTACATAAAAAATAAAAAAAAGTTTGGAGATCAAGAGAGCAAATAAAAAAAAATTTAGTTAAGTAGTTATTAAGTTTTTTTTCATTGAAAAATAATTCACTAAATTTTTTTATCTATTATCACTTCCAATTTTTAATACAGGTAGTAATTTATTTAGAAAAATTCACTTTTAATTTAACAATTATGGACCAAATTACTTTATTAAACCATAAATTTTTTGAATCAAATAACTCATACTACAAAACTCAATTATGAATAATGAAAAGATATGATGAGATACAAAAATTATGTTTAATTTATTTTAACCAATTATAAATATAACTATTAACTTAATAAAGATTAATAAAAAGAAAAAAAAAGAAAAGAATTGATAAAAAAATTTTAGGGGTGAAGAGAGAAAATGGAAAATTTTTAGGTATTAAAAGTTTAATAATTGATGGTGACAAATGTTTTGCTTTAGAAGATAATGCATAAAAATTAAAAAAAAAAATTGGGGAGCAAGAGAGTAAATAAAAAGAATATAGTCAAGTAGTTATTAACTTTGGGACCAAAACGCAACCACAATTGACAACGGGAAAATAGAAAAAGATACCCTCAATATGCTATCAACTTGAAAAAAGCATACTGAACTTGAAAAATAGTCAACCGAGTCTAGCAGAAAGGCAAGAAAAAAAAAAGTAACATTGTTGATGAACAGTGTTCTCCACTCTATTTTACACTGTTCATTTACAGTGCACCCTGTGTTCATCTCTAGAAGTATAGCTTAATAATAGAGAAAAATTAGCATTATATCCTTATTTTTGTAAAAGTAGTAAAAGTAACAACCTATATGAGATGAAATAAGTATAATTTTGTCAATTTCTCTTGTCCATATTAGACATTGACTTTCTTTTGGTATTTAAAAGTTTACAAGAGAAGGGTCATGAGAGATATTTTATAGTCTAATTTATACTACATTATACCTCATCTGGCCATATTGTTGGAAAAAATCTCTTACATAAGTCAAGACTCGAACCTTGACTGGCCATATAGTATGGTAGTTGTTGTTCATATGTAAAATTCACATTGTGAGAATTACCTTTTCTATTATGAACAGTCAAATAACAATGTATAAGGGCAAATATGTAGTATATCCCTTTAATTTACTTGTCACATAATATTTGTTATCTCTAAAGTTTTTGTGAAAAATGGATGCTCTTTCATGTTCTTGTTCATGATCTTCGTACTAAAAATAAATGAGAAGACATTGTTGCTCCTGCTGTAGCCAGACTATGCCACTATATAATCTAAGAGCCATGCTTCAAGTGAGAAGGTCACTAATGAGATCAAAACTGAACATTTGGTGCAAAATAGGCGCCTAGAGATTTGTCTAAAGACAGTGCTGCAAAGATCTATCCAACGGTGGGAAAAAGGAGGACTCAACAGTGTTGTTTTGTCATGGCTGTGAGGGTAGTGGACAACATCAATTGGGTCATTGGGAAGCCGAAAAAGAAAAATATGAGTCTACGCATATGCTAGTGGGGGAACAATGACGGCAACTGTAGGAGGGGCTGAGAGGGGTAAGGCTGGTGGTTCTAATAGCAAGTGGGGTAAATTTTGACTATAGTATGACCCATAACATTTTTTTACCCAAATAACATATTAACATGTTTTTGTTAAAATTAAATGAACAGATCCTTAAAAATAGATATGGTATGATTGTTATCTGATAAATGATTGTATAATTTTGTAAAATTTTGGATATGTCCTCGGTCTTGTTCATTGCCATTTTGTCTTAGCAACCACCAACTTAAGTTGCCCAATTTTTACTTTATCTAGATCTTTTTCACACTAATGGTGATATTTACAAAAAAAAAAACTAGTTTTACAAGAAAACCTTTTAAGGTCACTACATGCAAAAAAAAACTATTAGATCAGTTACAAGGTGATGCTCAATTAGTTTATTCTAAGGGAACAATTTGGCCTACACTTAGCTATCAAATAAGCAAAACCTAATTATAATTAATTAATGCAACTGATCAAGTGAAGCAAACTTTTGGGATTTGATCTGGCAAGCAACAGGCCATTGAATTCCATTATGAGTGATTTCAGCATTGTGAGAAATAAAGGTGAAAGCAGCGGGCCACCCCATGTACCATAAATTGGTATTTGCTGATGTCAAGCTTGTGCATAGAGTTGTCAGGCTGTAGTTTATCTTCACTGTGGGTGCTGACGTCATTGTGTTGTTCACATTTAAGGATTGCACTTGGCTTATGCCTTATGGTCACTTTCCAAGGTTGCATTAATGTAAATAATAAGTATATACTAAGTGTCAAAATTCAAGTAGATCATTTTTTTTTCTTTTGAAATGAATGATGTGAGACGTTTGTTTTTGTTAAAAATAAATAAGTAATGAATTAATTGTATAACCAAGTATGTGAGTTACCTTAGTGATCTTCTTACATGCAACTACTTGATGGGCAATATTGTTGGTGTATTAAAATGGTGTTGGAGACATTGATGAGCGTGATATCCTAAAATTGAATGTTCCTAGCAGGCTAGCATTGATTGGCAAAACTCAAGCCCAAGTCTTCACTCTCACACCATTTTGTGTCCCATTGATTACGCAATCCCAAACATCAACACCAACAACATCATCCTCTTCTTCCTTCCTCCATAAGCTTCCCACATGCTTTACATCAAACACAGGCATCCTTTCCCAAAGAGAAATTTACGATAAATAAAACTAGAACAAGTTTGAGTTTCTTTTTATACCTTTTAATTACTCCATGGCTAGAGACATGTTGGACATATGATATTGAGAGAATGGTAGTCCTAGGTCCAATGGGGACAATTGTCACCGGCACCAATGTTTGAAGTAGTAGTGTTGATGTTAGAAAACCAGCTTAATTATATGGATGTCATCTATATTAGGACTATCTCTAGGTGCTCTTATTCTCACATTGTAAACATGTACATTGTAACTGTCAATAATTCCTAAGTGGGAGCCCTTGCTATTGGATAAAGTGATGCTAGTAATTGTCCCATGTGAAATGTTGGTGAATCTCAAAGGCTGTAAAATCAATCACATTAAGTTTAGTGTCACTCATTGGACCAAATTTTTAGTTAAAAGCCTTTACCTAATTTATGGAATTCTTAGGATGTACTAGGTTTACCATTGGAACAAACTTTTAGTTGGACACAAGAATCAATAATTAAGACTTGTATATCTGCAATCATGAGTTTAATTTGCACCTTGAAAATTAATTACCGTGATTAACTTGTTGCTTTCTTTGGGTTCTTGCGCCCACATGCAACTAGGCTGTTTCCAAGTTTCTGTCACTTCTTAGCCATTCAGTATGGCTGTTTTAGAGGTTCCAACAACATTGGTTCCATGTAAGTTCTTGAAAATGATCCAGGACAGAGATGGGAAGTATGAGATGGGAAGTATGATTTAAGGTTGATGAAAGCCCTTAGAGTTCCTCTGATCTCTATGTTGTTGGGTGACTGGTTGTTGTAACAATGGCCCTCCAACAAGATTGGACCTAAAAGAAATGTTCTTTTCGACACATAAAAAATGGCAATCCTCAGATGATCATACACAACTTTCCAAGTCTTAAAAAATGCCTGCACATGCCACGAATGAAATCAATCATAAGTATATATACTTAGGAAATGGCCAATTTTGGTTAATTTTATATAGCAGAATTTTAATTATGCGTCATTAACAACTTGCAAACAAATGCAAGGATCAAGAGTTTAGACGGATAGAGCTAGTGTCAGTGACCCCGTCCGGTGCAGCTCCATGCTTAATGACATAAAAAAAAATGCCCCAAGGTATGAGCTCCATTAGTCTAGAAAAAGCAATAAGAAATAAAGCAGACACTGACTTAGAATGACTTGATGCAGCTTCAAGTGCTGGAGATGAGTTTGATGACCCACAAATATGGCACCCCTAGAGAACTCTCTAGCAATCACCAAGCTTGCATGCATGAAGAAAGTATGGTAGTGTAACAACTAGTAGTGTAGCCAGAAATTTGATATTAAGGATGTGAAACTAGTCATTATTTTTTCATTCATTGCTTGATAGCTTTTAATAACTTTCAACCTTTATTAAGTTTTTTGTTACCTTTAGCCACTAGGTCCAACGAAAATCTTAATAAAATTTTCATCACACACATATAAGTTAACCATATAGAGGTTTTATCCATATAGAAACAAAAACTAATAGCTAAATTTTTAAATAATTAGCAAAGTATAGGATGATGATGAAATTTTTAAAAATTTAGTGAAATATAACAAAAAGATTCAATCTATAATTCTCAGTAAAAGTTGAAAATCATCGGGTGCACGGAAATAAGTTTGAGGTGCATTTACAACAAGAAATAAAGGTTATGGACTTTTTATGCAATTTACCTAGTAATAATATGTGATAATTTCTATCACTAGAATAATACTCCCTCTGTAAAAAAAAAAAACATATTCTTTTTTTAGATGTCCAAAAAAGAATGAAACGTTTCCTATTTTAGAAAGTTTTCAACTTTCAATTTACCTTACTACTTTTATTTAAACTCTTACTACAAAAAACTCAATAAAGAATTTTTTTTTAATATTTATTTATACTCTCATTGCATAAAACTCAAAAAAAGAATCTTTTCATTTTTAATATTTAAACTTTTATTATACAAACACCTTAACCTTCATGTCCAGAGAAACATTTCAATTAAAACGGGATAGAAAGAGTATTAAAGTTGTAGTAGATGCTTTTTATAATGTTTTCTATATAGCAAAATAATTATAGTCACACAAAATTTCTTGTTTGCTAATTAGAAAAATAATAGATAGTAGTGTACTAATATCATAATAATATGATAATAAACTATGATGTGAAAGTTCTTTAAAAATGTAAGTGAAAAATATAGGATGTGGTGCAAAAGATTTATCTTATATGTTTTTCTATTAATCAAGAAATGAATTTGATATTTGAATAGTTAAACTAATCCGTTAATTGAGGGCATTTTTGCACTTATTCTAAAAAATTTATTTGATAATATTTTATACTATACAAAAAGTTACATAGAATTAACCTTTACTTATTATATTACAAGTAAATTACTCCAACATTGTGGGGAATGGAAAATTTTCTATATAAACATTGAGAAACAAAATAAACTAATTTGATAACATTAGTAACTTTTTTTATAAATATATATTTTGCCAATATATCATGTAATTTACTTTTAAAAAAAAAATTATGGCACCTCCCACCGCACCTGTTGCACCTTATCCACACCACTTATAACAATAACTGTACTACTATAACTCATTCTGAATCACATATATATGTAGAGCTGCCTTGATCTGAAATGCTCATCTACATATATGTATATATGTATCTAATTTGATTTATATCTTCTAGTTCTTTCACAACATTCAATTTGGTTTAATATATTTATGAACTATGAAGGAGTTATAGCATTAAACAACTCCTTTGATTTACTGTTTAAGACTGACTAACTTGACCTTGACTTGTGTTTATTAGTGGCAGACTGAGTAAACTAGTTGTTCAATTAGTATTTCGATTAAATTCGATTCTCTTCATTCAGTCGTTAAACAACTTGATTTTTTAATTAATTTTATTGCAACAATTTATTTTAAGTATAAGTTTTTGAAATATTAACTTCGTCCCCAAATTTTTGAACCATTTTCCTTTTTGGGATGTCCCAAAATCTTTGTACCATTTCCCTTTTTAGCAAGTTTTTATAATAAATTTACCACATTACCCATATTTTATTTTTTACTTTACTCTTTAACTTAAGAAAAACAAAATTCATAAACAACAGTCTGGGTAAAGACAAGGATGATGGACGATCAGAGAAACCTCGATTTGCTCTTCTTCGATCCCTCGCTCCACCCCACGCACGAACCATGGCAGCTGTTTCTGCGGCCAATCGGTTGCCCAGATCTGCTGCTTGATTAGGATCGGAATAAGGCAGAGAGGAGGGAGAGGAGAGAGGAGGAAGGAGGTGGAAAGGAGGGAGATCGACGCAGGCTTGGGGCAAATGGGTGTCTGAAATTCACTAGCTTCGAGAGGGAGATCGGCGAGGCATGGAGATCGACGGAGAACGAGGACCTCGATTCTCCCCTTTCGGCGGTGCTGAGGTGAAAGGCCACCTGAGCTTGGCTTGCCGGTGGCAGGCGACCTTGGGGAGAGTGACCAGCAGCTGGCGGCGTTGAGGACGGCGAGGCGGAGGGAGGACGAGATTGCGATCCATCTCTTTCTCATTGCTTCGACGTTCGACGGCAACGGGGGGAGCTGGGCAAGGTGGCGCAATGCCGAAGGAATCAGAGAGAGCATGTGAATCAGAGAGACGGGGAGAAGGACGTGAGACAGAGGACCGGTGAGGAGCAAAGGTCGGGGCAAATTTGGAAGATTTGCGCAAAAATGCTGCTCGCCTAAAACCACGTGCAATACCAAATGGAGCAGAAATTATGGGACGGAGGGAGTATAAGAGGCAAACTGTAACTTCATCTAACCTCAGGTATTTTTTTCATAATTAACCCTAGATAATATACTGTGAGTTTATGAGGACTTGTACTATTTATTATTGTTTATTCATATCCTTTATGTTTGGACTATTGCCGTTTTCCTAATGCAGTCGCACACTAATCTGGTTCCTTATGCGGGTTAAAGAACCTGGTCTACAATTTAAACCAAGAAATCGCGATCTTAATTAAAGGATTGCACAATTCTACGATCCTAATATAAAAAATCTTGTTAAAATGTTGTAGGATCGAAAGTATGATATGATCGTGGTAGAATCGCGACTAGGATCGTAGGATCGAGGATCTCACCGATTCTACCCGGGTATTGATTTTTATTGGGGATAAATTGCCTGAATGATCCTTAACATTTAATTATTATTTTATTTTAATCCTAAACCTATTAAAAATGCTCTTTTTAGTTCTAAATATATTAAAAATGTTTCATTTTGGTTTCTAGTTGGACAAAATTTGTTAACCTAATGTACCTGTTTGATAACAACTTTTTAGAGTATAATTTAAATTATTCAGTAACTGTCTTATAGTAAATTTAATATGTATAATAATCATTTTTATAGTTAATGGACATTCAAATTACCAGTTTTTCCTCTCTGTAAGTTGAACTTATTTTATTTAGGAAGAAGAAATTACTAGATTAAATTATTTATTAATTGTAAAAAATTATTATATATATTTTATATTTACTAGAAGTCAGTTAATGAATATTTAAATTAGAATTTTTAAAGCTTATGTGATATAATTATTTTGAGATAATTGATTTCATCTTTTGAGGACCAAAACAAAATAATTTTAATAGGTTTATGACCAAAACAGAACATTTAATAGGTTAAGAAAAAATTAGACACTATATTCTTTGTTATTTGTTAATGATGTGTTTGTTTATAAATTTCTTTAAGACCTGTGTTAATTATTGTGTTGGTTATATTGATTTATACTATATATTTAAAGCTTAAATTTTACTTATATTGTATAAATGATTGTATCGTATCAATACTATGATATTTAAACTTTACTTAACTTTCTAATATACTTGATCTTTTACATTAATTATATTATTTAAATAAAAAATTTTGAGCTTTTGTAGGAGTTATAATTTATGATCGAATCTATCTGAGTCTTTACTGTGAGGAACAATTTTGAGTAGGATTCTGATTTTGGGAAGCTTGCTTTAAATGAGCGTCCAAACACTGATTAGGTTTTTTTCTCTCACCCTCGCGTTCAACTTCAACTTCTTCGACAGCCGGAAAACCAGGAAACTGAGTAAAGGAATTTGCTGATTGAATTCCTAACAGTCACCAATTCCATACGGTAGAACAGTGCAACCTAGAAATATGGCTTCAAAGTTCGGGTTGGCTGGTGGGATTCCGGAGCGCCGGGTCCGGCCCATTTGGGACGCCATCGATTCCCGGCAATTCAAGAACGCTCTCAAGCACGCCTCTACTCTGCTCTCCAAATATCCCAATTCGCCTTACGCTCTCGTTAGTTCATCCCAACTTTAATGTCTTATTGTTCTTTCTAAATCCGTTCCCGAACTTTTGTTGATTTAGAATTAGTGTGTCGCTGGCTTATTGTATGAGCTCTTTATGCTACATTTTGGCTGTTTTTCTAGCTACTGGAGAGAAAAGGGACTTTTTTTTGGGGGGGCTATTTCAATGAGAAAAATGCGTTGTATTCATGTACTCTGGACGAATTGACATTCTCCTATATGCTAATTAGATGATAGCGTCACGTGGAGAGTCGTCATAGATGCTTTGTTTTCTTTTTCTTTTTTTTGTTTTGTTTTATTTTTCGGGAGTAAATCAGTAAAATTTATCTCAATTCTTTCTCCTATGACCATTTAAGTGAAAAAAAAAGAAATTGTATCTCAAATATTTATCCAAGAGATGAATCATGTTTGGACCTTGGAGGACTGGATTAGAGGCCTGAGCTGTTACTTTTTTTTTTTTGGTTATCTTTGCAGGCCTTAAAAGCTTTAATTTTGGAGAGGATGGGCAAGTGTGATGAAGCGTTATTCATTTGTTTGAATGCAAAGGAGCTATTGTATAAGAATGAGTCACTTTTAATGGATGACCTTACGCTTAGCACATTGCAGATTGTTTTTCAACGACTCGATCACTGTAAGTATGTGCTACTTACTGTATGATGCAGCGTTATCCAATTTTCTAATGGCCTTTTTTTCCCTTTAACTCAGTGGACTTGGCTACTAGCTGTTATGAGCATGCCTGTGCAAAATTTCCAAACAATTTGGAACTAATGATGGGACTTTTCAATTGTTATGTTCGTGAATATTCTTTCGTCAAGCAGCAACAGGTTGGTTTCATTTTGTATTTCTTCTGTTGCTTGGTATATCAGGATTTTCCTTATTCTGGTTTATTATGGCAGACAGCCATCAAGATGTATAAGCTGGCCAGTGAGGAGAAGTTTTTGCTCTGGGCAGTGTGTAGCATCCAGTTACAGGTTCTGCAGACATTCCTTTTCCATTTTATTTGTTTTTGTTAAACAAGTAATCTTTCATTAGTATGAGAGCTAATCCATATTGATTGTATTTTGCATGATGCAAAAAACTGTCCAGTAGATTCATATGTATAAGTTTTATATGTGCGCCGCATGTCACTTTGTAATGTGAAAGACTGAAAGTAACTAGGAAGAAGATATATGGAGAGAGGAAAGATGATGCAGAGAAGGGAAAAAATATGAAGGTTGCTCCCAATAATTTTTCTTTTTAAATGAAGATTCTGAAGTATTGGTTATCCATAATTCAAGGTTCCCAGAGAAATGAGCCTGTGTTGCTAATGTTTTGTAATAATTCCCCTTTAACTTAATTTGGGCTTAAACTTTAGTCCGTTACTTGGAAGCACAGATACATGCCATATTTAAATGCAGAGGAGGCTGTCTATGCAACTGGAGATATTAAGTGATGGTACCTCTTCGTTACATCTGTTTTGAAGTAACTTAATTAGCGTGCTATTTGTTTGCCTAAAACACTTACTGTCAACAAATGATGGTTGTGCCACAGATATGATTGCTTCCCTTCCCATCAGGAGGATAATAAGATTGGTCTTCATGCAGGACAATAAGGTTTTATGTCATAAACCAACCTGTAATAAGGTACAACATAGATGGCCACGAGCAAGGATGACACACAAATCAAGAGATGGTCAAAATATTCTTTTAAAAATTTGTCCTTAGCCTTAGGACATTCTCAAGATGTGTAATAAAAGAACTAAGGCAGTGTGGCAACTATTTCCTTTTAGCTTCAGGTAGCTTTTATTACCTAGTTTAGATGTGTTTTAAAATGGCAGTTGCTTGGTCTAAAGCTTATTTCCCTTGTTTTGTCATAAATCATCCCCTTTTGGCTTTCCATGAGCTTTGCTTTATATTTGTGCCTTGCATGGTACTGCTAGAAACATATGAGGAAAAAGGAATGAAGTAAAAGGTGAAAGCACTATTTGCTTGCTATGAAGGAGTAAAGCAAAAAGAAACAAAGTGGTAGATACTTCCCTTTGTTAAATTATAATGAAAATTTTCCGTAACATAAGCTTCAATGTTACTTTATGGAAGGAGGGGAAGAAGAGTAGGGTTTGTAACCCATTGTGTGTTCCTTGCAGCTTGGACCCTTTTAACCTAGGTTCCCTTTGCTCCTTAAAATGCTGTTAGTCTTGCACTGGATCTTTGCTTTCAGAATGCTTCTTCTAAGCCTTGGATTTGTATCAGGTCCTTTGTGGGGATGGGGGAGAAAAGCTATTACTCTTGGCTGAAGGTTTGCTCAAGAAGCATGTTGCTTCCCATAGCTTGCATGAGCCTGAAGGTGCGGCTCTTTTTCTATTTATGTTTGTGGTTTGTCTATCGATTTTGCATGTTCCTTTCCAGCTTTGATATTGATCTAGCTCGTGTTGATTAATCTGATGCAGCTCTTATCGTCTACATTTCTATCTTGGAGCAGCAGTCAAAATATGGTGATGCTTTAGAAATTCTCTCAGGGAAATTAGGATCACTGCTGATGATTGAAGTTGATAAGCTAAGGATACAGGTACTTTTTGTTTCTTTTGACCCTTGAGCCATTAACATTGATTACTGGATTGAGTATCATGTCCCCATCCAACTTTAAAATGTTTGGTTATCTATCTGCTAGCTCTATGTATGATTATTCTTGGGATCAAACATAAGGCTGCTGTACTGTCTGAAGTTTCAAGTTTATTGCTTTGGAGGTTCTTGTTTTGTTTGTTCTGTCTTCCTACAAATAAGTTCTTTGGCTTTAAGTTGACAGGGGAAGCTTCTTGCTCGAGCAGGTGACTATGCTGCTGCATTAAGTATCTTCCAGAAAATCATAGAGTTGTGGTATGCTTCTGCTTACCATGAAATGATCTTCAAACTTTTCATCAGCAATTAATGGGATACTATTGGTAATGCAGTTAGTATAATATATGATTTTGGGTTAGAGTAAGATCTTACAGCCATTTATGCTGTTATTTTTGTACATTACTAACATGAGATCTGATCTCCACCACAGTAGTGAGAACTAACAGGCTCGTTCAAGATTTAGACAATCTTTCAGTTGCATAACCCACCCTTGGTTGGATAAGATTTATGGGTTTGTATGATTACGATTATTTTACCTTTTCTCTTAGCACTGGCTTGGTTAATTCATTATTTTAGGAGAGCCATTTTCAGTTGATAAGTAAGGTCAGTAGAGGACTAGAAAAATGAGGAAGATTGCATACATCCTTGTTTCACCTAATTGATTTAATTGTTGCTTTATCAGCTTAGCAGACTCCATAATATATTTTTCGCACAATATTTGTCATTTTTAACTTTTTGTAAATATTATGGATGCTGTCCCTCATAAGCATATTTGGCATGTTTCTCCAAGGTTACCCTTCACTAAATAGTATAATTATAACAAGGAACATTTATACGCTTTACGTGATGGTAAAGGTACATTTGGAAGAAGACCCATAATTATGGAAAAGTGACATATTTTGTGACAAAATTTTTTTTGAAGTGACAAACATAATGGGATGGAGGTGGTATTTGATTTGCAATAGTGGGCTTGTGTTCCTTCTGGTGATCATGAATTTTGATACTTAATTATGTGCTAGTTTTCTCTTGTTAACTGCTACTCTCTAGCTTGAAGCATGTCTTTTCAATCCCATTCTAGGTTGTTTAGTGATTGCATCTATTCCATTTTTGCTATTATTTCCTTTCAGGCCAGTGCTTTTGTCACAGATATATTGGCTATTATCTCTTGGATGTTTCGTACCTTCAATTGTCCATTTTGATATCCTGTATTGAATCATCTGTTTCATCACTTAGTTATGCTGGATTGTCTAAGTTTTTCTCTTGGGTTTTTGGTGCCTTTTGTTCATGTGACTGCTCTCCTATTATTCTCGATAACTTTATGTTACTTCTGATTTACAGCCCTGATGATTGGGAAGCTTTCCTACATTATCTAGGCTGTTTGCTTCAGGATGATAGTAGCTGGTCCAGTGGAACAGCTAGTGATCCAGTTCATCCACCTAATACTGTTGAATGCAAGCTTTCACACCTGACGGAAGAAATCGTGAGTAGCCACTTTAAACAAGTTCTTTAAGCATCATATCCAAGGTTTTCGTTCCTTCTTTAACATTTGATATATTGTATTCATGATGTTATATTGCAAAAGTTCATTTTGGGCCAATATGCAGTTTGATGCTCGAGTATCTGATGCACTAACTTTAGTGGAAAACCTCCAAGCAGACCCCAGGCATAATTCTCTGAGATGTCCATACATAGCTGTCCTTGAAATAGAAAGGAGAAAGCACTTATTTGGGAAAAACAATGATGAAGGGATTATAAGGGCTCTTTTGGACTATTATACAAGGTATGGAACTTCACTTGTTCCTTATTGTTTTTTGACATACTATGTGAACGTGATCCAGAAAAGGTTTTTGTTGATTTTAGTCTTTTTCAGTTTCTATATGTATGAAAACATGATTTTCTAATTTGCCGTCTTTCTCTTGCTGTTATTGACTGGCATAACTCAGATTTGGTCATATGGCTTGCTTCACTTCGGATGTGGAAGTTTTTCTTCAAGTGTTATCTCCACATAAAAAAGAGGAGTTTGTGGAGAATTTAATTACAAACTCCCACTTGGAAATGCCAACGAAAGCATTAGGCCATTCCATAACTCTCTTCAAAATTCAAGAACTGATTGGAAGCATGAGCAAGCTTTCTGTTGCTGGTATAGTATCTTTCTTTGCATCAATGATATCAACTGAGCTTTATCATGGCTTCTGTGCGTTTGAAATTACTCCTCTGTCCCATAGTATATGCCTATCTTTCATTTTTTTTTTGGTGTGTAAAAAAGTTTCAGTTTTCCATATTTATGCATCTTCCAAATTTACCCTCTTTGACGAAGCATAATTACAACAAGAAGCATTCATGGGCTTTACATGATGGTTACAACATAACTTCCCTGACACCCAATAGCTGGGGGAATCTAGTCATTGTAGCCTTAGAAAGGGTCGTGGCCTTTCTTTACCCTTGAAAGCTCTCAAGTTCCTTCTCCTCCAAATTAGCTAAAAAAGAAGCAACTGTAACCTTTTTTGTTCGAATCCCATGATAACTCCTTTTTGAATTGATCCTGCTTGCACCCAGCTAACGCCAATTAGAGATTTTGCTGTATCCCACAAGTCTGTAGACCACTTACAATAAAGCTAGAGGTCTAGCATTTTCCCTTTCTTTTGGAGGTTGTCAATTGTGAGAATCCATTCCCATGTTGCCTCTCAAGCAAAGATAGTCACTTTGAGTGGTGCAGATATCTTCCAGATTGGTTTCCTTGGAAAAGATAAGACACCTTCATGATTGTGCTCGTTAAGGAGGTAGCTGTAATAAACTTTTACTTTGAAGAAACTTTTGTTTCCACATACCATGGCATTTGTCTAGGCTAGGTGTCTGGAATGATTGTCTATAGAGTAAAACAAAAAATGTCTCAAAGTTTTGAATCCCCAATCATTCACATTCCTGGAAAAGTAATAACCCAAACAATGGTACTCCTGTAGTCCTGTCTGGTATAATACAATCGGCAATCATATTGTCCTTATCACAGGCAGCCAAAAACAACACAGGAAATTGGACTCTAAGAGGCTTGGATCACTGTATATCACGCCAAAAGGACACCCTTTCACCATTCCCTACTCTGACAACAATAAGTGCAGAGAATTCTTCCCAGTTTTTGCGTATCCATCCCCAACAACCTACTCCATAATCTGATCTGTTTATATTGGTCATCCAGCCTTTAGGTTCTACCCCATATTTAGCTGCTATCTATTTCCTCCAAAACAGCAGTCTTCCACCATCAATCTCCGTAGCCATTTCCCAAGCAATGCTGAATTAACTGTCAGTAAATCTTTGATATGCAAACCACTTCTTTGTAGAGGTTGTTTTACAGCTTTCCAATTCATAAAATGGTGATGAAAAGTCTCTTCTGTCTTCTCCCATAAAAACCTGTTTTCAATAGACTCTAGTTGATTTGCAACTGAGCCAGGGATTGGAAAAAGAGACATATAGTAAATTGGAGACTGGTGGCAACCTTTTGAGAGGTACTGTCTTCTCCAGCCTGCTAAGTGCTGCTCAAACTTGGAAATCATTGATTGCTGTATTTTTGTAGATTTAGCTCTCACACCCAATTGGAGTCCCAGATCCTTGATAGGAAATTGCCTCACTTGGCAACCCAAAAGTTTGGCCAAATGAACAGCATCATCATCTCCTGTTATTGAAATCAGTTCACTCTTTCTCAGATTCACTTTAAGGCCTGAAATTGCCTCTAAACAGAGGAGATCATACCTGTGTGGCATAACATCCATAATTTTTACAAAAAGGCAAAAGTCACATATTATGGAATGGAGCGAATTTTATTTTTTTGTTACTTGTATGATTGTTCCAACATTTTCAAATGAATTGTTTTAATCTTTTATTATTCTTTTTTCTTTCAGGTATAAAATATTGGGGTCAAATCTATGTTTAATAGTTGTGTGCCTGAATTTACTTGTAAAATGAGAACAAGTTATTAGGCTATAAACACAAATGATTTTTCCAGCATTTCATGCAAGGCGCACTTTTTCCTTTTTTGGTATTGTGAAAACAATATAATGGATGGATTTATTTTTATTTTTATTTTGTGCAGAGCTCGAGAGTTCTGCTGTACATATGGCAGAGCTATACTGTAAAAATTTTCCTCTCTCCAAAGATTTGGATCCACAAGAGAGTGTGGTAGGCGAGGAGCTGCTATCTTTGATCTGTAACAGATTGGTTCAGGTAAATCGTATACACTATTTGCTATATAGATCCCTCTGCAGGTCTAGGTGAATAATCTGGCATTGGAGATATTATTGATAGGACATCATTCTTCTTTGTTGAGGGAGGTTTGTCCAATAAAAATTCAAAGGTTAATTTTAGAGTTGTCTTTGTGTGATTCATGGAACCTCCTTGCGGCCTTGTTACTTCCCCAGATAAATTGTGACACTTTCAGTGATTAACAAGAGAATGTTGCTTCTCCCGGACCCACAATTCACATGTACTGTTTGTACTATTAGTCTGATGTATGCTATGCAACTAAAAAATTGGTTTACAAATTGTTATTGTAATTTCATTATGGTGTACTTTCTGAACCGAGGTCTTTCTTATTGTAATATATTCTTATCTCTTTATGCAATCAGTTATTCTGGCGTACGAGATTTCCTGGGTACATTGTTGAGGCAATTATGGTTCTGGAGTTTGGCTTATCTATTCGAAGGCAAGTGACTTTCTTTTTCTTTTTATTATAATGCACCATCTTATCCTTTAGTAGATGGTTGAAGTTTTCTTCAGTTGTTTGACTGAGATATAAATTGATAGGAGAATGAGAACCATGATGTGGGATAACTATGGAATTCTTTCTGGAACATACATTAAGAAATTCTTATTAGCTTCATTTTGGTTTTTCTGAAATTTATTGATTAGTGCACAAGTCTTTGTCAGCGAACTGAAATGTGCTGATGTGTGCAGATATGTTTGGCAATACAAGGTATTGTTGGTGCACTTGTATGCGCAGTTAGGGGCTCTTTCACTGGCCTATGATTGGTAAGTATTACTCATGATGGTAAATATGCAACTTTATCTCCTCTTGAATGTAGTAGTGACTCACTTTAAATGTATATCACTTTCAGGTGATTTGAATAAAAAGAAAGATTTTACTTCTCGTTCTGCACCCTGATTATTCTGCTTTAAGCACAAAGACTAATTTGCTGGTACCTTTACAGGTATAAGTCATTGGATGTGAAAAATATCTTGATGGAGACTGTTTCACACCATATATTGCCTCAGATGTTGGCCTCTCCCCTCTGGACAGACTTAAATAATCTGCTAAAAGATTATCTCAGGTTTATGGATGAGCACTTCAGAGAATCTGCAGACCTTACATTTCTTGCCTATCGTCATAGAAATTACTCAAAAGTATGAGCTGACTTTATAGATTTTCATTTTTTACTTTTATCATAACCCTGTGCTGATTTTATCTCAAAGGTTGCTTTATAAGAATCTCTAGTTGTCTCTGCATTCTGTATCGATGAGTAGTTTTGGTGCAGGTTTGTCAGTGCTGGATCCAAGTTACTGATAGATAATTAGCATGCAGTTAAAGGCAAAGATGTTCTTTAACTGGGGCAAATTGTTTTTTGTCACATCCAGTGCAAGAATTTCTTTAGGGTTTCCTAGATGAGAAAACCTAATGAAAACCTCCACGACTGTACAGTCGTCAAATTTCTTCTGGTCTGGCCTGCTGGTTAATGTTATCTGATAATTCAGTCTGTCACTGCCAAGTTGCTTGCAACATTATAACAAGTTGATAATGTGGACTGCCAGGATATAAGCAAGAATCCCATTTACTGGATGTTTACTAGGAAGGGCAAATAAGTCTCATTATGGTATCGATCTGCAATTGTTATTACAAGATCTGGTGTCCATTTTACTTCTGGAAGGAACAATAGAAAGTATAGCATCTCTTCCGAGAATGACTAGTGTTCACATATTCTAGATGATCCTAAAGAAGTCCTTGATTGACAAAACTTGAATAATTTTTTTTTAATTACCATCTTGTTCAGGTTATTGAGTTTGTTCAGTTCAAAGAAAGGTTGCAGCGTTCAAATCAGTATTTAGTTGCAAAGGTTGAAGCATCTGTTCTGCAGTTGAAGCAGAATGCAGATAACATTGAAGAGGAGGAGGTAAATTTTCTTAGTTATGAGCAGAGCTTACTGACAAGACAAAGCTTATCTGTTTAATGCACGTGGGATTGGGAAAGAGAATGGGTTTCTTTTGATACTATTGAATGGCGTCAGTTTGACCTATCTTTTCTTATTCTAGAATACTCTTGAAAGCTTGAAATATGGAGTTCACTTCGTTGAGCTTTCTAATGAGATTGGATCAAAATCAATGACCTTCAATGAAGATTTTCAGTCACGACCTTGGTGGACACCAACACCTGAAAAGAATTATCTACTAGGTTGGTGCAGCATGCTCTGAATTCTTAGTGAGAGAAATCATCACCTTTTCATGTGTGGAAGTTTTAGCTGTAGCTTCTTGACAATGGGTGTAAAGATTGCACTCAGAGTCCTTTGCGGTACTGTACAAGGTGTTGCAGTTCGCTTATTAGTAATTTATAAATCTTCTTGAAGACCTGCAAATTATTCATGCAGAAGGAACATACTTTATCTTCTTGGTTGCTTCATCTTTGATTGTTGGATTATTGGCCTTCTTATTGAATCAGTTTAGATGCATTTCTCCTATTTATTCCACTCAATTTGTAATAAGCCATGACTGTAAATTAGCTGGAACTGGCTACATGAATCTTGCAATTCCATCCAATTTAAGCCTTCTCAGAGGGTCTAAATCAATTATATTCCAGCAACTAATTCGAGGTTTTCTCCCTTGTCAGGTCCATTTGAAGGGATCTCGTACTACCCTAGAGAAAATCTGGTAATGCACTTATTTTTATTTTTGTATCACATGTATACTTTGGAATCTATGAGGGACATCTGATCTGTATTTTGATGATGTTCAGAGTATCTTCTTCCTCTTTAACTGATTGGCTGGTTGTTAATGTTAGTCTGTTCACCAAATTCAGGCAAAGGAAAGGGAAGCAAATGTGAGGAGGATTGTTGAAAGGAAGTCCCTTCTTCCACGGATGGTTTACTTGTCTATTCAAAGTGCTTCATTATCACTCAAGGAGAATCCAGAAGTGAATGGTTCATCATCTGATTCGAAAATCACCATAGAATTCAAGTCATTGCTTGAGCGCTTGGCAAAAATGTTGGGACATTCTCTAAGTGATGCAATTAATATAGTCATGGCTGCTTCCA
The DNA here is from genome assembly GCA_000696445.1 of Aquilaria agallochum. Classification (NCBI taxonomy): domain Eukaryota; kingdom Viridiplantae; phylum Streptophyta; class Magnoliopsida; order Malvales; family Thymelaeaceae; genus Aquilaria; species Aquilaria agallochum. The sequence goes on along the minus strand of KK899413.1, from coordinate 27,701 downwards.
GAGAGCATAAAGTTTCTGAGGTATTAATAATCATCAGTCCATCTGCTAAATTGTATTCGTATTTATTTTTTGTTCCTGAATTTGCCTTTTATGTGAGAGTTCTGCATGATTATAGAGTTAGGTTTTCTGTTTGATGTGACAACTTATAACTTTAAAATGAATACCACCGAGAGGAATAACTGTTACATTTGATGCAGGCGTTTGATTCGGGTGTAGTTGACTGGTTGAACTTTACTGTCTTCCTGAATGCCTGGAATTGTAGCTCTCGTGAGATGTTGCAGCAAGATGGTGAATCTGGGCTTGGTAGTTGGCATATTGTAAATTCACTGTTAGACCGATATATTTTGGATAAGATTAGGTGGATGGAGTCCCTCATCTGCAGTCCAGGGCATGATCTGTCTGTGCTAGTCCAGCTGGTTACTGAACCATTTGCCTGGCATTGCCTTATAATCAACTCTTGCCTCCGTTCATGTCATCCAACAGGCAAGAAGAAGAAGAAGGGTGGACTTGCTGATCAATCCATCTCTTCGATGTCTCATGCTATTCGAGATGCCATTCAGTCATCATATGGCATAATGGAGGTGGTCACAAAACGGTTAAAGGATCAGCTTGACAGGCCAGAGGATGAAAAGATGGAAATTATACTTTCTTCTATTAAGAGAGGTGGACAGAATGAAGGGCCTGGTCGGGTTCTAGAGACTCTGGAAACTTTCAAATCATCAATCAATGAGGTGGAACATGGTAATCAGATTTCTGAAGCTTCAAAGTCTTGGCATCATGTGGAGGTTGCTAGAAAGACAGTGACCGGGCAATCTATTGTTCTGTCTGAACTTCTGCGTATATGTGAATCAAAAATCGAAATGCTGGATGCTTTGAAACAGCAGGTAGCTCAGATATGAAGAGAACCATCAGCTCTTACCAGTTCAACACGAGGGCTAGGCTGACCTACCAAATTTTCGTGGCCTCTGAAAAATGAGAGGAGACAAACGGCAAAGAATGCAGCTGTGCCCAGCGCCCTTCCTCTCTTTTCTTTTTCCTTCTGGTGACATTTCTCATTGTTCCTCATTTGTTTATCTGCTGATTTGATGCCAGATGAGTCTGAAGTTTTGCCCTCTGCAACAGCTATTCCCTATACAACTTTATTGTTTGCTTGTTTGTTTGTTTTATGTATTTGCTGTGCTTGTTTGTACACTAAACAGGACTCATTGTTTTCTGTTAAAGAATGCGCTTAATTCTTTTCAGATTGTAATTCTCATTCTTGAAGTTGAGAAGCAAGTGAACTGCCAACTGGGTTGGTTTTGTTTACCTGGGCAACATAAGTTTTCTTGCATGTTTTGCTTTCTTTGTTCATGACTCAATTTATTAAAGGCTAAAATTAGCAAGCTTTTCTATAAATAAAAGAAAAAGGCAAGCTTTTATGATACCTAAGCCATTTTTGTTGTTTGCAGCCACCCTCAGACAAATTGAGGGATGATATTATTTGTAAAACAACAAAGAATGCGTCGTCTGTTAGTATTGCATCAGCTGTCATCCGGTGAATGTAGATATTTTTATCTTTTTAATTATTAAGAATAGAAGAAATATTTTTTGAAACACCAAACATTGTGAATCTTCTATCAAAGTAAACTAATTGGTAATTTTGGCTGAAAACGTGGAAGTAACATGTAACCACACTTACAAGCTATTAGAAGGTATGGTTAATTTAATGGTGAAATCCCGTATCAATATGCTTCAATACTTAAAAGGAAAAAAAAGGAAAAAGAAAAAACTTCTGTGTGCATGTCCATGCATGCATACATGTATACAAATATATATATATATATATATATATATATATAGAGNGATGGTTGGGATATGTCTTCATAATAAACTGTCACCACCAAAGCACTTTTCTTTCACTTTTAGTTGGATAAAATCACCAAATCTCCATTTGACAGCCTATTAATTAGAATATAAGAAATGTGAATAATGTTTAAGATATGCAAGATTGTATTTTACAAAAAAATAACATGTCATGCAACAACAGCAGATGAAATGTGTGCAACATTATTCCCATACATAAATAGCCCAAAATAACTAACATTTAATATCATAAATATTTATAAAATAAAATTTTGGAGAAGTATTACTATTACTACTAACTGGTTTTACACTCGTCCCACAGATGGATTACCTTTTAAAAAATATATAGGATAATCTAAATGGAGAATAATAAAATAAAAGTACTTCTGAGGATTAATATTACAGATTTTACAGTTGTAACAAATTTTGTATTATATCTTTGAGTCTAGATGATAAATTTTGATAGTTCTACTTCAATATTTTTAAATTTATTATTTTATCCTTTTTTTTGTGATGTATAATATCATTATAATTGAAATTAAGTGTAAACATTTAAGAAAATTTAGAATTAAAGCAGACATATAACCAAAGTTATAAACACCAAAAGAAGAAAGAAAGCCTATCATTCAAATGTTCAAACTGTCAATAATATAGGATCACCCAAATACAAGTATACAACCACATGGAAGGAATATTTTGTAGGTTATTATGAATTTTTGCGCTAAATAAATCCTAAAATAATAAAAAAAGAAAAATAAAATTATAGCCCACAATCTATGCCAATTATATAGTAGGGTCTAAACTTTAATATGCCTTTAGACTCTTCTTTACGTAATCCCACTTCAAACCAATAAAAACAAAACTTAAACGAACAATGATGAGATAAAATATAAAAATTGGGACTATACTTAAAATGAAAACAGCAATAATCACAAAAAGGATACAACTTACACCATTGGGATAATTATCTGCAAAACTTAAGAGCCCCTAGATTGTCTCCTATCTCTGATTTAGCCCCATAAGATTGCACAAATTTCCAGCCGAATTTAACACTTCAAGAAAATATCACATTTTCCTATAATTGTTTAGTGGGTAACTACAATTTGCCCATGAAGTTATATTTTTTATTCTCTTGCTTAAAAAATATACACTGTACCCTATAAATTGAAGGGAAAAGACTATTTTGTATGTAGATAAATAAAAAATTAATAATCTAAATTCTTAAATAATTATGAAACTATTATTAAATAGTTTAAATTTAGTGAGAGACATATATTGTAAAAATTAAATCAAAACTTGAAAAATAGTGTCAAAAAATATAAAAAGAAATTTTACTTCTAGGTAGCAAAATTTAGATTTTTGAAGTAGGAAGGTAGGTTGTAATTCTGCATAATTCTCAATAGGGCAAATTGTAATTACTCGTTTTTTTACAAACTTCAGATTCACCCCAAAGTGCCAAAAAAGTTTTAATTTTATCCATAAATTTCCAAATTGACTATAGTAACTAAATTAAATTAATTCCTAATCTAGCTTAAGGTGACTATATTAAATACTAAAAATCTAAAGTCATTGTAAGCTAAATGTACTTAGCCAAATCAAATATTTAGAGACCTAAATACCCAAATTGGTCATATTTAACTAATTCTATCAATTCAATTTTAAAAGACCAAAATAGCTTAAATTACTATAAAAGTTTACCTATAACCAGATTGCCCTAATTAATGCATCCAAAATAATGTCTATTTTAGCCTAAAACATTTAATATCATAAATATTTATAAAATAAATTTTTGGAGAAGTATTTCTATTATTGCTAATAAGTAAAGACAAGACCTCCTAGCCACTTGAGAAAGTGGTAAAAGGATATGACTACGGACTTCTATCATTTCCACAAAAAATGCTACTTAATATTCGTTTGGAGTAAAGCTGCTTCTGATTATCGATAATAATAATAATAATAAGACACGGCAGGGCTTCGTTGGAGTCGAAAGTTGTCTTAGTTATCTACTTCGCTTCTATGCCCATTGACGCTACTCAATCTACAGCTTCCATAATGACTTCCCTCCTCTCTTTGTTTGCTTTATGTTTCCCCTTCCATAATCCTCTTCTCTCGCTGCTCCAACTTCCCTCCCATCTTGTCTATTCCTTTCCGGGTAAGTTGTTTATCTGTCTCCTGTTAACGTAACTCTGTTTGCCTGCTCAGAAAAGTTGACAGCGTCTGGGGATACACCACCCGCCGGCTTTATATGTTCATTTCCACTGATTGTACTCTGAATTTTTAGTATTTGAAATGGTTCTGGGCGATGGGTCATGTTTGTTTTTGTCTATCGATTTGTTTGGCTCAAAATTTTTAGATTTTTGACCGTGAAGCGTTATGGGGAGTGCTTCGTCCCTGCTAACCCAATACGACATTGAGGAAGTACAAGAACACTGCAATTTTATCTGTAGGTTCTTCTCTTTCTTGGCATACTTATTCAGTTCAGTTGGCTCTCTTTTATTCTTTTCTCTTTTGGTTTAGTTCCAACTCTGATGTGCTTTCTTTGTGGGAATCAAGTCACGCAGCAAGAAATTGTGTCATTATATCAAAGGTTTTGCCAGTTGGATCGGAATGCTAAAGGATTCATTTCTGCTGATGAATTCTTGTCTGTTCCAGAATTCGCAATGAATCCCCTATCTCAGGTACTGTGTTTTTGCTGGAACTGCATAGGCGGAGAGTCCCATAGTTTGATAGATACCGAGTTAGATATGTGTTGATTGGTTCAGTTTTGTGCGCCGTCTTGCAGAGGCTGCTTAAGATTGTTGATGGTTTGAACTTTAAGGACTTCGTGGCTTTCTTGTCAGCGTTTAGTGCCAAAGCAAGCTCAAAGCATAAGATAGAATGTGAGTGTTTGTCCTGGTGATCTGATAATAGGATGGCACTTTTGAAGTTTACATATTGGTCGTGTTCTTTTTAAGCACTAGCTGTGTGTTGTTTCATGTTTGGTTGCACGATACTGAAACTGGACTCAGGACAGCAACTATGTTGGATCTTCAAAAACTGACCTTTACAATATGAGTCACTAACACTAATAGTAGATGTTGATGGAAGGATAGACATGAAAAGTCTGAAAGAAGTTTTTTGTTTGCCATTTCATGAACATTTGTGCGCTGATACTATTTAGAAGTTCAAAAACTTCTCAATGGTGTGGATAATGACATAATATGAATTATAAGTGTGCTTTTGGAAGTGTGCACCTGTACATCACTATGGTGTTGCTATGTATCAAAGTTTTCAAAGTTTTACTTGAAGAAGCAAGCAGCAATCTGTGTAAGACACATCAGTTTCATCTCATTTAAGTTAGCCCGGTCCCTTTTCTGCAAAACTTTAGAAAGTTTCAGTGAATATCTTTCATCAACTGAGGCTAAAATGCTACATTTATTTATCTCTATTCATACTTTTAAACTTACAAAATCCAGAAAAGTGGAGATGCTAATAATCCTGTTGTGTAGAAGAAAGATATAACTGAATTCTGGCAGTCAATTTTGGGAGTGGTTGCATTATGTAAGGGCCATAGGAAATAACAAAAATCTAAAATCAAGAAAAAAATCAGCCATCATTGACCAATTATCTGATAAAATTCTGAGTATGGGCCTCATATAAATCTCACAAGAGGATATTTGGTGTGTGTGTACCTTAATGTTTTGTTTCATTTCGTTTCATATGGCTCTTATTAGTTTATATTTTGTTATCTACTTCAATTCTTACATTGATTTTCCTTTTGCCTCAGTTATTTTCAAGGTGTATGACTCGGATTGCAATGGGAAAGTATCTTTCAGTGACATATTAGAAGTGTTGCAAGATCTGTCAGGTCCTTTCATGTCCAATGAGCAAAGAGAGGTATACTTGGCTATAGTTTCATGTTTCATTATTTCCCTGTGGTTCGTGGAAGCAGCTATTTCTTTTTTAATCCTAATGTTGCTCCTTCATTAGAAATGCCTGCTGAAAATGTGTACAGTGTGGAAATCCATTGGGGCCTGAACTATATCATTGTTTTCCCATTGTCATGGATAGACTACTCATCTGAGCTTGTAAATGTTGCACATGCTTATGATCTAATCTGGCAAAAGCGTAATATAATGGATTGCCTTTGTCCTTTGCTCTGCAGCGATTTTTGGCCCAACTTATAAAAGAGGCTGGTTACAGCAAGGATTCGTACTTTTTATTGGACGACTTCATCAAGGTGCTTAGGGTTTTACTATCATCTCTTTTTATATATACAAATTTAAATTTAAAGAATATGGAAAATTGATTATATAAGTTGGTAAAGCCTTGCAACTTTTCAACTTTGTTGATATGTTCGAGGGCCCAAGGGTTAATGCTAAACTCATTTGATCCGGTGACTGTTTCACTTTATCCTCTGATAGCTAGGTTGAATAAGGACCATAAAAAATAGGATTAGGGAATTTTTTGACAAATTGGGACAATTTGAATTTTCTGAGAAATTGTTGAAATTCTGAAGAGATGTTCTCTTATCGCTCATATGTTCTTCACCAGAGTGTTAAGGCTAGAACAGCTTCTTTTTCACCTCGTCTTTTTGAAAGATATAGCAGTACTTGATAGAAAACACATGGGCAACTGTAAAGAAAGGCATGTTATGGAACAAACCATTTTGTTTTAGGAACTTAAGTTAAATTCTAGCAGGCAGGATTGATACATTTTGGCAAATGACAAGCATTATTACTGTATTCATCGTTTTTCACTTGTTCCCTTTTGGTTGGTTGTTTCGATATTTTCAATTCTCAAGTTTATATTTCCACCTGGCACAGATATTTGCAAATTCTGAATTGAAGATGGAAGTCGAAGTGCCCATTGACTAAGCTTACTTTCTTGGCTATGCCGTTCAATTCTAGCATCAGCGTTCCTTCTCATCATCAGAGACAGATATTTTAGTGGAAGAATACAGATTCTCTGCTGCCCTCTATGCTTATCTCCTAACCTTAATGAAAAATAAATGAAAAGCTACCATTGTATCAGAATAAAAGTGTAAATGTCAAAATCTTTAATGTATTTTGAGTTTTGATGGTGATAACGATGCATGTGTGATACTGGCCGAGGCCAAAGAAAAAATGTCTTAATGCAGCCAAAAGATGCCTCTACGTTGATCAGAGCCGAAATTTTAACTTGTCATTTTGCTTAGACAGATATAAGATTGCTCATAAATTGCCAACTTCAGTAGTTTTCACACCGAAAAATTTTATTGATCCAGACATGGGTATTGGCTGCGGCAAGTGCTAAGCAATTTCCTAGCTAGCCTTCTCTCTCTCTCTCTCTCTCTCTCTCTCTCTCTCTCTCAAAGCCTAGCTTTAAAGGAAAGCAATAGAGAGATAACTCTTGGAAATGATCTCTATATCGTTGGATGCTGCTCTGTCAAGTAACCATTCTTTCCTTTGGCTTCACTATTGCAACTTTTTCCCTACCATTTCAACCTACTCTTATATGTTGATTTTGTAATTTTGAGGAATATGATCCCTTTGTAAGTGTCACTTGATTAGTTCTGTGAAAATGGGCGATCTCTTGGTATTGACTACCATCTCTATATGTCTTCCTCAACTATTAGTTTACAGTTCGTAGATTTCAGAGATTGCTAGCTTAGTGACTTGTTGCCTCCATATTTTCAAGCCTGATTGTTTTCTGTGTGGTTGTGACTCCTTACAGGCAGGGTAAAAGAGCACAAGCAAGAATCTGATGCTCGAATTCTTCGCTCCTTGCAACAACTTGGAGAGATCCCATGTAATATGGGACTGGAGGTTGCTTTGCTTGGTTCAGAATGCTCAAGCAAGTGTTCAAGGTTCAACCATTTAACAACTACAACCGAGACAATAGCAGCAAGATCAAGTTCAAAGGTTGTGAGTTACAGAAACAACGGTGCAGAAATAAGTGCCTTAAGTTCAAGTAAAGTAGCAGTTGGAAAATATCGGCAAAGCCAAGTGAAGCAACTGAGCAGTAGATTGAAGACTCTTGAAGAAGAAACCAGGAAGATGAGGGGAGTGCTCTTACAGACCTTGAATGAAAGGAGATCTCTGCTTGACGAAGTACATCATCAGTTCCTTGTCCTGCAAGAAAGGATGCATTGCAAACAAATTCTTGCAGATGATGTTTTGGCTGTTGAATCCAATACTAGATGTTGTGACAAGGCCATCCTGTGAATATATCTGAAAAGGCCAAAAAAGTGATCCAAATGTGGAGCAAACAAATACTCTTAGGTGAAAATGTTGTTTTTTCTTCCCCAAAAGTAGTTTTATATTCGTTTAATTGTTTTTTCCTTTTGTTTTTTGTTTGGTTTTTCTTTTCTGAACAATTTCCATCTCTTGCGTCTATGTGCTTGCCAATGCTTCTGAACACGGATGGATTGGGAGACTTCTGTTTGAGTCACATTTTTTGTTTGTGATATACCTACATACCACCTTTTAAACTGACATGCTAAACTGGACTAAAATGAAACCTTAAAAGTATTTAGATGGAAAAACAATAAATATGCTACCACTATAAATTTCTTTTTTTGGTAGTCGCTACCACTATAACCGTTTGGCCTGAATGGCTGTATCTAATTTCCTTAGTTCTTAAACTTTATAAAATGGACAGTTGAGCCCTTAAAATATAAAATGGCACACTCAACTTAGCCTCCTCAAATTTGTAACTTGAAAAATGTATCTTGAGTTAGTCTATCAGATAGAAAAGTCGCGACTTATCCACGAGTACCACAATATCTGTGGAAAGCTCTATCTGTATTTCAGGATCAGGGGTCCATATTTACTGGGGATCGCTATTCAGGGACTTTTAGACTTGAGGTCGTTTGCCATCGACCGGTCGACCCGCAGGCTACCATTTTGCTGAAGTAAGGGACTTTGGAACAGTGGAGAGGTTAAATGTACTAAATATGGTATGAGGCGCAAACTATAAATTTTTAAAGACTTTAGGGGTTGAAATTGTACTTTAAGGATTCTAATTTCCTGAAACCTAAACCCTGTCCCCAACGCCATGCCGCAGTCGATAACTCGTTCCTTTGCTAAAACCATTCACCCAGCACAGCTCTCTCTCGCTTCTTCCGATCTTTTTTTTTTCTTAAAAAAAAATTCCGGTACTCTTAGCCACTTCTTCGTCTCTTGATTTCTGCGTAAATGCTGAACCATCATTGAGTTTTGGTGCTTCTGGTTGTGGCTGCTGCTGCTCTCTCTCCTTCTTGCTCGTGGTTTAAATTTCTAGTCTTTACCGGTATACACTCCTCCCCTGTTCTTGTTTCATTTATCTGGAATTCTACGAAGTTCCTAACTTTGAATTGCTTTTTGCTATTTTCCGTATGACTTTCGTTGTTCCAATTCTTACTTGATTCTTCTTCCTCACTCCAGACAAGGCTATGTCTGTGTCCGGTGTAAGAGATATTGCAGCTGCACGGTTCTTGCTAGTAAATTTCTCTGTTCTTTACAACTTCTGGGATGTTGAATTCTGGATTTCTGCTGTTTATGTTTACTGTTGTTCCTTCCATTTCAGGGTACTCGCCGTCAAAGTCTCGTATTGCAGAAGACGTCTTCTGCTAAACGAGGCTATCTATTATGGGGACCGCTTTCCAGGACAATTCCAGGATTGAGTAACACTAATTTCACTTCTTTGAGGTGTTCTGGCCAATCGAGCCCAAGGGCTGTAGTCTCTGAAAATGCTAGTACTAATTTGGTCGACGAGCAAAGAAACTTTATCGAAAAGCCTGCACAGGAAGTTATTCATTATTATCGCATCCCTCTAATTCAGGAAGGCGCAAGCAATGAGCTTCTCAGATCGGCTCAAACTAAAATATCTAGTCAGATTGTTGGGCTTAGGACTGAGCAATGTTTCAATATTGGCCACAGTTGTGAAATTTCTGAAGAGAAGCTCTCCACTCTCAGATGGATTCTTGGGGAAACATATGAGCCGGAGAATTTGGGAACGCAGAGTTTCCTTGAGAAGATGAAGCATGACGGTTTAACTGCAACTATTGTTGAGGTTGGACCAAGGCTTTCTTTTACAACAGCATGGTCCTCAAATGCTGTTTCAATCTGCTATTCATGTGGGTTGAAAGAGGTTGCCCGAATGGAGAGGTCCAGGAGATATTTATTGTACAGTAAGGGGCCATTGCAGGAGAATCAAATTAATGAGTTTGTTGCCATGGTTCATGACAGGATGACAGAATGCATTTACACAGAAAAGCTTGCATCTTTTGAGACAACCATGATACCGGAGGAAGTTCGGTTTGTGCCTCTAATGGAGAGAGGAAGAAAGGCATTGGAGGAAATTAATCAGGAAATGGGTTTGGCTTTTGATGAGCAAGACTTGCAATATTACACTAGGCTTTTCATGGAAGAGATTAAGCGGAATCCCACCAATGTGGAATTGTTTGATATTGCACAGTCAAACAGTGAGCACAGCAGGCACTGGTTCTTTACGGGCAAGATTGTTATTGATGGGCAGCCAATGGAGAAGACGCTGATGGATATTGTGAAGAGCACCTTGCAGGCAAACCCAAACAATTCCGTCATTGGGTTTAAGGATAACTCTAGTGCCATAAGAGGTTTCCTTGCATACAGGTTGCGGCCCATTCAGCCTGGGAAGTCATGTACTCTGGCAGAAGCAACTCGTTTCATTGATGTTCTGTTCACTGCTGAGACACATAATTTCCCATGTGCAGTTGCACCTTATCCTGGTGCAGAGACTGGTGCTGGTGGCCGTATTAGAGATACGCATGCTACAGGAAGAGGATCTTTCGTTGTTGCTTCTACTGCTGGGTATGCAACAGGTAATCTAGATTGGTTGGGAGATTTTTGTAAAACAGTTTTCAGATCCTCCTGACTTTTTTTTTTTTTAATTTAACAGCGCTCTAATGGAATCTCCTTTTATCTGAGATAGGTAATCTCAACATGGAGGGCTCATATGCTCCCTGGGAAGATGCATCTTTTGCATACCCCTCAAATTTGGCTTCTCCACTGGAAATACTAATTGAGGCTAGTAATGGTGCATCCGACTATGGAAACAAGTTTGGAGAGCCTTTGATTCAAGGTTATGTCAGAACCTTCGGAATGAGACTTCCAAGTGGTGAAAGACGGGAATGGTTGAAGCCTATCATGTTCAGTGGAGGCATCGGACATATTGACCATTCTCATATATCAAAAGGGGAGCCCGAGATTGGAATGCTGGTGGTTAAAATTGGTGGCCCTGCCTATCGGATTGGAATGGGTGGTGGTGCTGCATCCAGCATGGTGAGTGGCCAGAATGATGCTGATCTTGATTTTAATGCTGTACAGCGTGGAGATGCTGAGATGGCACAGAAACTGTATCGAGTAGTCCGCGCCTGTGTTGAGATGGAGGAGGATAACCCAATTATCAGCATTCATGATCAGGGAGCTGGTGGAAATTGTAATGTGGTCAAAGAAATTATTTATCCAAAGGGTGCTCAGATTGATATCCGTTCTATTGTACTTGGTGACCACACAATGTCTGTTTTGGAGATTTGGGGTGCAGAGTATCAAGAGCAAGACGCTATATTGGTGAATCCTGAAAGCCGGGACCTCCTAGAATCTATATGCACAAGAGAAAGGCTTCCAATGGCTGTGATCGGAACAATCAATGGTGAAGGGCGTGTTGTTTTAGTTGATAGCTTAGCAGTTGAGAAATCCCGTTCAATTGGACTTCCTCCTCCTCATCCAGCTGTTGATCTTGAGCTTGATAGAGTGCTTGGTGACATGCCTCAGAAATGCTTTGAGTTCCAGCGAGTGGCTCAGAAACACGATCCACTTGATATTGCTCCTGGGATTACTGTGATGGATTCTTTGAAACGAGTGTTGAGACTTCCATCTGTTGGTTCAAAGCGCTTCTTGACAACAAAAGTAGACAGATGTGTAACAGGACTTGTAGCGCAGCAACAAACTGTTGGCCCATTGCAATTGCCTCTTTCTGATGTTGCAGTCATTGCTCAAAGCTATGCTGACTTTACTGGAGGAGCATGTGCCATTGGGGAGCAGCCAGTTAAGGGCCTTCTTGATCCTAAAGCGATGGCAAGACTGGCTGTTGGAGAGGCACTGACAAATCTTGTTTGGGCAAAGGTCACTTCTCTGTCAGATGTTAAAGCAAGTGGAAATTGGATGTATGCCGCGAAGCTTGAAGGGGAAGGAGCAGCTATGTATGATGCTGCTGTTGCTCTTTCAGATGCTATGATTGAGCTAGGTGTTGCTATTGATGGGGGAAAGGATAGTCTTTCTATGGCTGCCCATGCTGGTGGAGAGGTTGTCAAGGCTCCTGGAAATCTTGTTATCAGTGCCTACGTGACTTGTACTGATATAACAAAAACAGTAACTCCAGACTTGAAGCTGGCAGATGATGGAGTTTTGCTTCACATTGATCTGGCAAAAGGGAGGAGGAGGCTGGGCGGATCTGCTTTAGCCCAGGTATTTGATCAGATTGGTGATGAGTGTCCTGACCTTGATGATGTTCCTTATCTTAAAAGAGTTTTCGAGGGTGTTCAGGACCTGATTGCGGATGGTCTGATCTCTGCAGGTAGGGATATGCTAGCTGCAGTGCTTCTTTCTCTTTCTCACTGTTTTCAATGAGAAACTTCTAATTATCTGTTAATTTTTTTATCTATGCAGGTCATGACATCAGTGATGGGGGCCTTCTGGTCTGTTTGTTGGAGATGGCATTTGCTGGAAATTGTGGGATCTTGTTGGACTTGGCTTCCCGAGGTAATAGTGTCTTCCAAACACTTTTTGCGGAAGAGCTTGGTCTTGTTCTTGAGGTAAGCAAGGAAAACTTGGAAACTGTGATTGGTAAGCTGAGACATGGAGGCATCTTTGCTGAGATTATTGGACAAGTGACTACCTCACCCCGGATAAACCTGAAGGTTGATGGGATTACACATTTGGATAAGGAGACTTCTTTCCTTAGGGACATGTGGGAGGACACTAGTTTTCAGGTGGAAAAATTCCAAAGGTTGGAGTCTTGTGTGGAATTGGAGAAAGATGGGTTGAAATTCAGACATGAGCCTTCCTGGGCATTATCTTTTACCCCGTCTTTTACAGATGAAAAGTATATGACTGCAACTTCAAAACCAAAAGTAGCTGTGATTCGGGAAGAAGGTAGCAACGGGGACAGGGAAATGTCAGCAGCATTTTATGCAGCTGGTTTTGAGCCATGGGATGTTACAATGTCAGACCTTCTTCATGGAGCTATATCTTTGACAGAATTTCATGGAATTGCATTTGTTGGTGGATTTAGTTATGCAGATGTTCTTGATTCTGCAAAAGGCTGGGCTGCTTCCATACGATTTAATCAACCTCTTCTGAATCAGTTCCAGGAGTTCTACAAGCGGCCAGACACATTCAGTCTTGGGGTTTGCAATGGATGTCAGCTAATGGCACTATTAGGTTGGGTTCCAGGTCCTCAGGTTGGGGGTGTTCTTGGTGCTGGCGGGGATCCATCACAGCCTAGGTTTGTTCACAATGAGTCAGGTCGATTTGAATGCAGATTCACAAGCGTGGCAATCCAAGACTCTCCAGCTATGATGTTCAAAGGAATGGAGGGCAGTACACTTGGTGTATGGGCTGCCCATGGTGAGGGAAGGGCATACTTCCCAGATGATGGTGTCTTGGATCACATCCTCCATTCTGATTTGGCTCCACTCAGATATTGTGATGATGATGGGAATCCGACTGAAGTTTACCCATTCAATGTGAATGGTTCTCCACTGGGAATCGCTGCAATTTGTTCTCCTGATGGTAGGCATCTTGCACTGATGCCTCATCCTGAGCGCTGCTTTTTGATGTGGCAGTTCCCATGGTATCCAAAGCACTGGAATGTGGACAAGAAAGGTCCTAGCCCCTGGTTACGTATGTTCCAGAATGCCAGGGAATGGTGCTCATGAAACAGATTCACTCAGGTTGTAACCCGAGTGTGAGCTACTTTATAGATGTTCGTTTTTATTTTTTACTTTTATTATAACCCTGTGCTGATTTTATCTCAATGGTTGCTTTTATAACAATCTCTAGTAATCCGTGCATTCTGTATCAATGAGTAGTTTTGGTGCAAGTTTGTCAGTGCTGAATCCAGGTTACTGATATGTAATAAGCATGCAGTGAAATGCAAAGATCTCTCTGTAGGTCTAGATGAATAATTTAGCATTGGAGATATTATCGATAGGATCACATCATTCTTCTTTCTTGAGGAGGTTCTGCTGATGCCTAAACAGTTCTTTATTGTAAGAAGGATGAAACTAAAACTAATATTTGTTTGTGGTTCAGATTTGTCCAATAAAAATTCAAACGTTGTTCTCAGTGTTGTGATTCATGGAACCTCCTTGCAGCCTTGTTACATCCCCAGATAATTTGTGACACTTACAGTGATTAACAAGAGAATGTTGCTTCTCCCGGACCCACAATTCACATGTACCGTTTGTCCTACTAGTCTGATGTACAGTACGCGACTGAAAAATTGATTTAGAAATTGTTATTGTTATTTCACTATCGTATACTTTCTGAACTGAGGTATTTCTTATTGTAATATATTCTTATCTCTTTGTGCAATCAGTTATTCTGGGGTACAAGATTTCCTGGGTACTTTGTTGAGGCAATTATGGTCCTGAAGTTTGGCTTATCTATTTGAATTCAGATTGCTTTCTTATTGTTATAATGCACCATCTTATCGTTTAGTAGGTAGTTGAACTTTTCTTCAGTTGTTTGATCGATATATAAATTGATAGAAGAATGAGAACCCTGATGTGGGATCACTATGAAATTCTTTGTGGAACATACATTAAGAAATTCTGATTATCTTGAATTGGTTTTTCTGAAATTTATTGATTAATGTGCAGGTCATTTTCAGTGAACTTAAGTGTGCTGATGTATGCAGATATGTTTGGCAGTACAAGGTATTGTTGGTGCATTTGTATGCACAGTTAGGGGCTCTTTCACTGGCCTATGATCGGTAAGTAGTACTCATGATGGTAAATGTGCAAATTCATTACCTTCCCAATGTGTCGTAGTGAGTCACTTCAAATGTACATTGCTTTCAGGTGATTTCAATAAAAAGAAATATTTAACTTCTCCTGCTGCACCCTGATTATTCTGCTTTAAGACAGAGTAATTTGCTGGTACTTTTACTGGTGTAAGTCGTTGGATGTGAAAAATATCGATTGTTTCACGCCACATATTGCCTCAGATGTTGGCTTCTCCCCTTTGGACAGACTTAAATATTCAGCGAAGAGATATCTCAGGTTTATAGATGAGGACTTCAGGGAATCTGCAGACCTTACATTTCTTGCCTATCGTCATAGAAATTACTCAAAAGTATGAGCTGAATTTATAGATGTTCATTTTTTTTTTACTTTTATTATAACCCTTTGCTGATTTTATCTCAAAGGTTGATTTATAACAATCTCTAGTGATCTGTGCATTCTGAATCAATGAGTAGTTTTGGTGCAAGTTTGTAAGTACTGAATCCAAGTTACTGATATATGAAGTAGCATGCAGTGAAATGCAAAGATGCTCTATAACTGGGGCAAACTGTTTTTGTCGCATCCGGTGCAAGAATTTCTCTACGGTTTCCTACATGAGAAAAGCTAACGAAAGCCTCCATGACTGTAGAGTCATCAAATTTCTTCTGGTCTGGCCTGCTGGTCACTGTTAGCTGATAATTCAGTTAGTCACTGCCAAGTTGCGTGCAACATTATAACAAATTGATAATGTGGACTGCCATGATATAAGCAAGAATCCCATTTACTGGATGTTTACCAAGAAGAGCAAACAAGTCTCTTTATAGTATCAATCTGCAATCGTTATTACAAGATTTGCTATCCATTTTTCTTCTGTGGAATGATGGAGAGTAGAGCGGCTATTCCAAGAATGACAAAGTATTCACCTATTCTATCTGATCCTTTGAAGTCCTTGTCAGACAAAATTTGAACCAATTTTTTTAGTTACCATCTGGTTCAGGTTATTGAGTTTGTTCAGTTCAAAGAAGGATTGCAGCGTTCAAATCAGTATTTAGTTGTAGAGGATGAATTGGCGTGTCTTCTGCAGTTGAAGCAGAATGGAGATAACATTGAATATTAGGAGGTAAATTTTATTAGTTATGAATGGAGGAGCTTACTGACACAAGACAAAGGTTACCTGTTTGACGCACGTGGGATTGGGAAAGAGGATGGGTTTCTTTCGATATTATGGACTGGGTCCAGTTTAACTTAATTAAAGATGATAATTGGGTGAGTGGGGCTAGGTTTTGATTAGGTCATTTAAGTTTGAGTCTAATCGAGGTTATCATAAATTCGGGTTCAGGTTGGGTTTAGGTCAGGTCATTTGGGTTCAAGTTGATTTCATGTTTAGGTTGGGTTAGGCTAGATTTATTTGGGTTTGGGTTCATTACAGGTTGAGTCAATTTAAGTCTCAGGTAACTTCATGTCAAGTTTCGAGTTAAATTTGGGTTGACCGTTGTGTTCTCTCGAGTTACTAGCATATAAGCCAAAATGATTGAATCAGTTCACTTTTTCTTTTTCTTTTAAATTTTTGTTAAAATTTAAATAAAAGAATTCAATTTTTTGTGCAATTTAATTTAAATTAATTTTTCTTTTTTATTAAGTATATTTAATTAAAATATTTATAAAAATCTTCTTCATTATAGTTTAGTACATATTTAAGTAATTTAATATTGTCGGTAATACTTCATTGTTTTTCTAGACCCACACTTTTAAACTATTATTGTATAAGCCATTCAGATCATCACTCAGATATACTTTATAACAAATTTTCTATTATTATGTTCTGATGAATTTTTTTAAAAATTATTATGAAATGTAAATCAAGTTCACTATTAATGACTAAATTGTAAAATTTGAAAAATTTTGGGTGAAAGTGTAAAGATTTCAAAAGTTTAGGGACCCATGTTATAATTATTAGGGGTGACTGAAAATGAAATTTTTTAAAATTTAGGTACTTATTGCACTATACTTAAAAGTCTAGGGATGAGTATTGTAATTTTAACAATTGCCCATCAAGATCATTAAATTTACTAGGGTAAATTACAATTTGCCTCTTGTGGTGTATGTGAAATTACACTTTACCCTCTCCTATTTCAGAAATATACACTTTGTTCCTTGCCTTTTAATGCAGTCCAACAGTAACTTTTGAAATCTTAATTTAAACTATACAGTAGTCATCTTCAAATAATTTCAATTTTTATGGTATTTTTTTTATAATTAATTGTTATTTACAAAATACTTTTTAAAAAAATGAAAGAAATAAAGAAAGAAAAAACTAATAATTTAAAACGCTCATTTATTGTAAAAAAAATATCATACAGATTGAAATTATTGGAAGATGACTATCATAATGACTAAATTGAGATTTCAGAAGTTATTGTTACACTGTATTAAACAAGCAGAGAGCAAAGTGTATATTTTTCAAATAGGAGGGGGCAAAGTGTAATTTTACCTAAAAATGAGAGGGCAAATTATAAATTTTCCAATTTACTAAATATAAAAGTTACTTTTTTTAGAAAAATCTAATATGAGACTTACTAAATATGAAAGTCTCTTCCCCAAAATATGGACTTACAAAATATAGAAGTCCTCAAAAAATAAAAGTTACTAAATATGAAAATCCCTTATCAAAATAGAAAAATTACTAAATATAAGTATCTAAAAGAAATGGAGCTACTAAATGTAAAAGTCACTTTCCCAAATATGAGACTTATTAAATATGGAAGTATCAAAAAATAGAAGTTACTAATTATGGAAGCTACCTTTCCTAAATATGAGATATACTGAATATGAAATTCTCACAAAAATAAAAGTTACTAAATATGGAAGCCGTCATATTTATGACTTACTAAATATGAAAAATAATGAAAGAAAAAAGTTAATGTTTAGGATGAGGGTTAAAATTATGTTTTATCGGGCTTAGTTATTGGGTCATCTTGGGTTCGGGTAAAGTTAGTTTTGGGTTTGGGCCATTTAGGGTTTTGGTCAATTCAGGCTCAAGTTATTTCGGGTTTTGGTCATTTTTATTCGGGTTTTTTATGATTTCCCTTCAATAGTATTCGAGTTCAAGTTATTGACATTTTTTTATCAAATCGAGTCTTGTTGGGCTTAAGTTCCGGTGAATTGGGTCAGGTCATCGAATTGAGTCAGATTTTACCATCCCTAAACTTGATATTTTCTTATCCTAGAATACTCTTGAAAGCTTGGAATATGGAGTTCACTTCATTTAGCTTTCTAACAAATTACCTTAAAGGCAAAAGGGTGGTACATTTTGACACATTCGCACTTTTCTTATAGATATAAGTACGTATTTTGCATTCAATTTTCTAGTGCTGCCACAAACAAGCTATATCTACCAGCAGAGAGACCAGCTAAAAGGCCAGAAAAATGCGCCGGGTGTGGATGATACAGCGGACGACTGCTGTAGCTGGGAGTCGGCTTCGTTTGATAACAAACTTTGTTTTTTTAAAGACAAAAAAAAAAAATGTTATTGTCAGGGTTTCAAATAAACTTTTTAGGTTGTTGACAATTAGTTCTTCTAATTCTTAAAGCGAGAATAAATGGAGTATATAGATAGCAACATTTTTTTTAAATCTTTTAAAATCAATTACTGACGCTCTTGTAAAATATGCATATATACGACCCTATACTGAAATTAATGAAAATGAGGCAAGGATTAAAGTAAAACAACCTATAGGACGGGCAACGTGACCTGAAATGGTCAATGGCAATTGACAATTGTCACAAACTTACTGATTTTCTTTTGGCGTTGACTTGATGGTTATATAAAATTTGCCCAAGTCCATAACTTGAGTTGAAGTTTTCAGGTCACGTACAGATGAGACAAGCTACGACTTGGTAATGAAACCCCGAGCGAGCATTTGTCAATTTGGCTCTGCTCCTGATATGAAGCGGTCGGCAGAAAAGTCTAGTCATACCTCTCCATTTTTCCACCAAATCCAACTTTAAATTCAATCCTAACTCCGACATTTACCAGAATCATCAGAGACGAATAATTAAAATAACCAGGCTCCCAATCTTTTGGCTGACTAGAAATTTCTTTAGTTAATGTTCACCTAAACTTGAGACTAACCTAAAAAACACTAAAACCATCTGAGCATATACTAGAACAATTTAAGAACCAGTTAACAAATATAAAACGTGCATTGCATGAGCTGCAACTGCACCAGAAACATGACTTTACACCTGTTCATATGTTCTGAAATTTGATTTGAGATTAATGCGTAAGCCACTTACTAATATGTTCAGAGTTTCAATTCTCTTAACAGTTAAATAAACTCGGTGGGTGGAACAAATCCGCCATGTGTTGAGCTAATTTGAACTAGGAATATTGGTTTGTTAGCTACCTGTTGACTTGAAACCTAATCCCTCGATAACATTGGTTCTCTTAACATAACGAAACTGTCTTTAAGTTCCTGACGTGCTTGTTGTCTTGTTCTGTTTCATGCCATTATAAATAAAGACTCTTCCTTAGTTTCCATACCGGGAAACATCAATCCTCAGATTTCAGACAGAAATATGGAGACTAACAATAAGCTTAGTGTTGTTTCCTGCAGCTACTGTCGCTTCTTTGGGCTTCTTTTCATCTCTGCTTTTCTTGCTTCTTTAGCCAGTGCCGAAAAAACTCACTACCATGAATTTCTCGTAAGTTTCTCCTTTCAAATCAAGTTTACTTGATTGTATCGCAATATTATCAAAGAAAAACTTTCTTAGCATTGCACTGAGAATTGACGTAGCCAATACCCGTAACATTTCTGTGCCAGAATCTTCTAGTTGCTTTTCTAATATGATTTCATGTTGGAAACAGATTGAAGCCAAGCCAGTGAAGAGGCTGTGCAGGACTCATAGCATTGTAACAGTGAATGGACAATTTCCAGGGCCAACATTAGAAGTAAGAGATGGCGACACTCTCATCATCAAGGCTATCAACAATGCCAAGTACAATGTTTCCCTCCATTGGTAATCACTTTAAAACTGAAACATCTTAAATAAGACCTGTCTAACAAAAAATTATAATGTTGCACATAAAGCTTTATGGCCTTGTGTTAACCAGGCATGGTGTTCGACAGCTGCGAAATCCATGGGCAGATGGACCTGAATATGTGACACAGTGCCCGATTCAACCTGGGCGATCATACACATACAAGTTCAACATTCAAAACCAAGAAGGAACCTTGTGGTGGCATGCTCACAGCCGATGGCTTAGAGCCACAGTTTATGGAGCTCTCATTATCTACCCCAAACTTGGTTCTCCATACCCCTTTGCGATGCCCAAAAAAGAAATCCCAATTCTACTTGGTAACTCCTTTTTTATGTTTTTCCTGGTCTCTTTATTTGATCTTGAAGGTTACCGTCAGTGCACTGATTCTTATGATGACGGTAAACAGGAGAATGGTGGGACAGAAACCCCATGGATGTTCTGAGGCAAGCAATCTTTACCGGTGCTGCTCCAAATGTTTCTGATGCTTTTACCATCAACGGCCAGCCAGGGGACTTGTATAGATGCTCCAGACAAGGTAGACATAAATCACATAACTAGACCTAAATTTCTCAACCATTCATTACAGAGCCTGAGACAGAACCTAAACATCTGCTGGAACTGCAGAAACTGCAATATTCCCTGTAGAATCTGGTGAGACTATCCTGTTAAGAATCATCAATGCTGCGATGAACCAAGAGCTTTTCTTTGGTGTGGCCAACCACAAGCTGACTGTGGTCTGCGTGGACTCTGCATATACAAAGCCTTTCAGCACAAGTGTTGTAACCATAGCCCCAGGCCAAACCATGGGTGTCCTCCTCACTGCGGACCAGCCTCCTGCTCGGTATTACATGGCAGCACATGCATACAACTCAGCAAATGCAGCTTTTGACAACACCACCACAACGGCAATCTTGGAGTACAAGAATGCTCCCTGCAGTGCCAAGAGGGGACAAAACTTGCCAGCGCCCATCTTCCCCCAGTTACCTGGATTCAATGACACAAACAGCGCAACTGCATTCAATGTCCAGCTCAGGTCTCTTTCCAAGGCCAAAGTCCCACTTGAGATCGATGAGGACTTGTTTTTTACTGTAGGATTGGGATTGTTCAACTGCTCAAACCCGAATAGCCCACGTTGCCAAGGACCAAATGGGACTAGATTTGCTGCAAGTATGAACAATATCTCCTTTGTTCTGCCAATGAGGAACTCATTAATGCAAGCATATTACCAGGGTCAAAGTCAGCTTTTCACAGCCGATTTCCCACCCGTTCCACTGGTTCAGTTTGATTACACCGGGAATGTCAGCAGGGGTCTCTGGCAACCTGTTCGTGCAACAAAGCTGTATAAACTCAAGTATGGGGCAAACGTACAGGTTGTTTTCCAGGACACAAGCATCATTACTGCTGAGGATCACCCAATGCATATTCATGGATACCAATTCTATGTTGTTGGAAGTGGGTTTGGGAATTTTGATCCAAAGAGAGATCCTGCAAAGTTCAACCTCATTGACCCACCAGAAAGGAACACTGTTGGGACTAATCCAGGTGGCTGGGTAGCCATCCGTTTCATAGCTGACAATCCAGGTAATATCAGTATCAGAGTTATCAGTATGCATACATAGAACTGGTAGTTTTGTTTCCATTTTGATTATGATGATGCTGATATCAGCTCTATGGGTTCATACAAAACAGGAATCTGGTTCGTGCACTGTCACATAGACTCACATCTGACTTGGGGCCTGGCAACGGCTTTCCTTGTTGAGAATGGATTTGGAGAATTGCAGTCAGTTCAGCCCCCACCACCTGATCTGCCCCAGTGTTAGGATGACCTGCAGGATTTCCTGCTGCTTACAATTTTCTATATTTGCAAGTATTTGAAGTCTCTAATTGTTTTTGTTTTCAAAAACGAATATTGGTGTTCCCTCAATTAGTACTAAAAGGCCTAAGCTGATGCTGGTCAGTTGAGCAGATAATTTGCTGAGTGTTAAATGTGCCAAATAAAAGAAAAGAATCCGAGATTCATTTGTGATTATGCAATTATTCTAATACTAAAAGATATTATAAGGAAACACCTGCTAATCTTTAATTCCAACTTTTTCAAATGAGATACCCCATACCTCACCTTTCAGGCAACAAATATCAGGTTGTCTGCGTATCATTACAAGTTATTTGGAATCTGCATAAATTAAACAAATACAAACCCCACAAACTTCAGAAATGCTAGCAGGAATAGAACATTGATAAAAAAAATTGCTCTGGATTCGAACTTTTCCAAGGTCCATTTTCATTGAGGAACAACTTAGATCAGCTGAAGTAACATAAAGATAGTAGTAACCTATGAAATAATGAACAATGAACTCAGAGAAAGCAAAGAATGGAGATGTTACAGCAACTCAAAGGATTCATGCGCCTAAATGACATGCCAAAACTTTCTAGAACAAGTTAACATTACATTGTCTCCTTCTGGGAAAAAAAACTGTTGGTCTGACTTGTGTCAGCAAAAGACTGCACTAGGAAATGACAGTGGAAGTTTTGTAACTTACCTGTTAAGAAACTATGTTTGGAAACGAAATCTAGATCTCATTTGACCTATCCATTTCCCTAGAATGCTGGTCGAATATACTGGGGTCAAAATCCAAAAAAAAGCCTCTCTCTAGCTTACTCATTGTGGTGTGAAGCAAAATTTACAAATATTGATTGCATATAAGTGTTCATATGAAGAAACCTTGAATAATAGGAGCAGCTGTTCGCAGGACACTAGCCTTTTGGTGATAGTGCCACTTGCAATGCTGATGTTGGGTTCCTGGAGGAAAGATTTAGCAGCTTCATATGTAACCTGCAGATTGCTACAGCAAGAGTGTGTAAAAGCATTATAGGTACCCATCCCTGTATGAGCCCTAGGTATCCATCTTTCTTCACTATCCTTTTGATAACATCACTGATGGAACCACTAGTAAACCTATAACAATTCACAACCACAAACACCCTGCAATATGTGCCCGCAAATAGCACACGAGCTTTTGAGAGCATACATACAGAACAACGACAGATAAATTTGAAAGATATTACACTGCAAACCTCTGAACTTTGCAGAAACTCAAATTCCCCAACCTAACTAAAATATAGTTTCATATTAAATTTTTCAGAGGTAAACTTGAAATGCACGACGAATGGGAACAAAAATCCTACATATGATCTTCAGTGCGATCCATAAACTACAGAATAATTTATCTGGTGCAATACATGAAATGTCCAGGGGCGGGGAGCATGTACATTAGAAAATATTTTTCATTTTCCATCTCAGATCACATGTTGCAGCCAAACCATAGATTGCAGGTTTGTTCTTTTCAATTTTGAGACAATTGCTTTCCACTTACTAAAATGCACCAAAAGTTGTTTCTGATCCACATTTGAAAATGTACATAACAAGGTTTCAAACATGTGAACAATATTCCTTGT
The DNA here is from genome assembly GCA_000696445.1 of Aquilaria agallochum. Taxonomy (NCBI): domain Eukaryota; kingdom Viridiplantae; phylum Streptophyta; class Magnoliopsida; order Malvales; family Thymelaeaceae; genus Aquilaria; species Aquilaria agallochum. Next base: position 4,374 of record KK899413.1, on the reverse strand, counting down.
TCCATGATCCCATAGTTGGACAATGGCAAAAAGTTTCTACATCTAAAAAGCTTTTTTTTTTGTTTTTCATCAGAGGAAGTTGCTGACACCTGTGGCTACACTAGGAAGTAGCCCATCAAGAGATTACGCAAAACTGAAAATGCCAAAGGTTTTGTGCCAATATGATAGTACAGCGAAGAACAACACCTCTTTGTATAAAAAAGAAATACATCACTATCTCCAATACTTACACCCAATTTGTTTTAACTTGGTCAACTTTTAAATTAAAACAAATTGGGTCTAAGGGGGCACAAGTGCTGGTGGTGGCTCTTTCAACGCTGCAACTTTTAAAGACGTCGCCCTCATAATCCAATGCAGTAGATGCACGAGCCATGCTAGGTGTAAAAGAGATGCTTGAGCCAAACTCTGACAAAAGAGCTAATCTTGGAACGAAGATACTAATCAAAGAGAAGTAACCAAGCTACATGACAAAAAGGGTTTCCCTTAACATTTCGAAATGCCGCAAGATTCAATTGGAGCCCTCTCAATCTCAGATTCTTAGTTCTTACTGCATAGTTACATCGTTTAGCACAACATCAGCAGCTAGAACCGAAGTTGCAGTCTCTCAGAACAGTCAACTTCTGACAACTAACACTCATCTATTCGTTTGAATCGGCAAAATTCATCATCCTCTCGGACTAAAGAAAATTCTCCCAACTTCAGCTGAAACGTACCTGAAACTGCAACTGTGTTTTAACCACATCAAGTGGAGTTGCAAGAGCAGCCGCCAAACCCCCAGCAGCAGCAGCACCCACCTTAACATGAGCAACCAACCGGTCATCATTAGCACTCTCCGGCGAAATAACCTCCATCAAACCTCTCTTCGCAGCCTCGTAGGAAGAGAAATTCACCGCCGTGAATGGCGTATTCATCAACAGTAGTCCTATAATCAATTGCCCTCACTTTTCATCTCACATTTGACATTACCATGTCATCCATTTCTTTTCAACAACCATCACCATGTCACATTAAAACTTTTAAATAAAAAACAACAACGATTTGTTTGCTTCGAAGAACGAAAATGAGCTACTTGAAAACAATATATATACTCCATCCGTATAAGAAGCTTTATACATTTGACTTTTTATTATATTTTGATTTAATTTTATTTATATTATTATTTCATAGAAAAAATAAAAAAAAATATATTTAGGAACTACATATTTTAAATTATCATTTATATATAAATTTTTTTTATTTATATATTAAAAAATTAAAAATAAAAAATTTTATATTAATCATCTAAAATAAATGGAGCAAAACTTTTTAAATGAAGGGAGTATATGAAAATGAATGTCTCCCATGTAAGTTTAAAATTAAATTATTTTATCGTATTTTTTTCCTGTGAGCTGCATTTATATTCGTGGAAAGGCCTTTTCTCCAAAATAAACTTAATATAGGAATTTCTGAAAATAATTAAGAGTATTTCTGTAATGGCATAACTTTTACCTAAATTTAACACCAATTTAAATTGTACAATTCAAGAAGGGGAAACATTTTTTTTTTTTAAAAAACATGTTTTATCAGGAAAGAAAAGAATTCAGAAAAGTTACTTATAATTCCTAAAGCAAGAATAACAATTTGTTCTATGTGATTTAGTAAAAATTACAATTACCCCCACTGTTTCAAAAACCTCTTAAAAATCCTTATAAGGTTTCAATAAATCTATAATTACACTGAAGGATGGAGTTCATTTTGTAGGTCAAAACCATTAGATTAATTAAACTGAGGTTCTAGCTTTTAATTATTTTTTACATGAACTACTTCATAGTACTTTTCAAATGGCATAATATATTTTTACATCTTATTCCTTTTAACTTATTTTTTAATTATTTTTTCCTTAAAAACTTACCATTCATTTTTATTAATTTTTAGTCTCTATATTTATTTTTTATACATTTTAAAATTTTTATTTCCCTTAATTAAAGATATTATTTATTTATTTAAAATTGGCTATTATTCTCTTTTTTTCACCCTCACATTTTTCAAACTTTGTTTAGGTAATTATTAAAGTTAATGACCATGATACGTTGATGTACACTAACCATGGCTAACATATAAAACACTTCAACCAGATAGATGGTACACATGTTGGTTATGGTAACCATTCTTCTTATTTTCCTAAAGCCAAAAACAGAAAAAAAATTCATAAAGGTCATTGCTAAATAATATGAAAATTTTAAAATCCTTCTTGTTTGGATTAATAGATGATTAGTGATTTTTTTGTGATTTTATATTTAAATATTTTTAAATTAATTAATATAATAAGGTACCCCTATAATTATTCTATGATTTTGATATTTTTGTGCCAATCCATTGTTTTATTATTTATTAAGCATGAAATTGAAAAAAGAAATCATTTTAGATGAGTTCAACTATGATGAACTTTGGCAACACAAACCCATATGTGAATCCTTGATAGTAATTGCTTTATGACTATTATTGATTGTGTGGGTTTTATACAATTTGACCAAAAGAAAATTACCTCATGATTGGGTAAATCAACATTGCTTCAATTTTGATTGGGTTGAGCCATAAAATATTATGACTCATCAAATTGTCAAATAATATTGATAAAATTGTTACTAAAAAGAACATTGAAATGTTATTAATAGTCTAATGTATGATATCATAAATTGTATAGTACTAGATATAGTATATGTTATTTGTTATATACATGCAAATGGCACAGAACATTGGAAAGGAATTTCAAGAGTTTTGAGATATTTTAAAAGGATAAAATTTTTGAAATTGTCTTATTCAAATGATTGCCTTGTGCTAAAAGGGTGTGTTATGGAAATTGAGTGAGAAATACTAGTGAAAAAAAAACCAATTACAAATGAATGTTTGTTTTATATGGAATTGCTATAAAATTTGATAGATAAGAAACAAATTTGTATACCTGACTAGTATCAAAGTTTCATAGCTTTGGTTGTTAAAGAGAAGGAAATAGAATGACTTAAACAATGATATCTAAAATAGTGTTGTAGTAACAGCCGATGGGACTATTTCCTTGCGTTAATATTATACTGAACTATAAGTTTAAAGCATACAGTGAAGTTTATAGTGGAATATCAAGACATATTGGTGTATGGCATGATTATGTCTATGATTAATATTCATAAAGTGATCATTGTTATTTATGTAGATTTTGGACATAATCTGGTAGAAAATTGGTTACCTCTACAATGAGAGAAATGAGACTTAAATCCTCACTAAAAGCACATATAACAAGAACCTAACTTTAAACTAGCCACAAATTAATTCTAAAGTTCAACGGGTAAAAATAACTTAGAGTTGTGTGCTTATGTGCACGAGAAAAATCTCATTATTTTGAAACTAATATGAATAGTTGCTACAATTGGTAGGCTGAGTTAGTATTCTTAATGGAGTTACCACAGTTTATGTTTATAAGTCTCTCAAACAAATTAAATGGTGAAACTTCACCTATGCAATATTGAAGTGGGAGCTAATTGTCTACCTTTTCCAAGTGTGATTTGATTTAATTAAGAACATTGAAGAACTTTTTATAGATATTACAAAACTCAAGATAAGCACAAGGCTGTATATAATAGTGCTAAGACAAAAAAAAATCTCTATTAAATTTTGATGAGTATTATGTGTGTTATGTTTCTAGCAAAGATTGTTCTAAATACTTAGAGGTGGGACTGTCTAAAGAATGATAAGTTCATTATGAAATTATTATATCTTCATATGATGGAAAACTTTGATTTGGTTCAGTGGCATAGCCTTGTATAGAATTTTGTTGTTTAATGGTCTATAATCTGTTGGGTTGAGATGATTGATAATATGTATGCTATTGATAGGTTAAAATGTTTTTTTTATCCTTAAATTCTTTATCATGTCCTTTATGCCTGGTGAATAGGGATGTCAACTTGAACCCTACCCTGTGGATACCTGATCCTACCCTACCCGATGGGTAGGGTTTTTTTTCCAATTAAACAGATTCGGGGCGAATCTGGATTTTTTTTGTAATAGAACCCGTTGGGTGCAGGTAGGATGCGGGTTTAGCTAACAACCCGCCCCGCTATGTGCGTGTATATATATATATATATACAATCTGCTGTGCCTATGTGTGTGCATGCGTGTGTGTGTGTGTATAATATATACATATACATATACATATATATATATATATATATATATATATTATCCATTAAAAGTTAAAACTTAAAACCATTTCCAGTTTAATCGCAATTCACCCCACTCGGCTATGTCCACTTTGCGCAGCCCCAGATCCATCCCTGATTCTCTGACTGTCGCCACCATATCCAGCTTCCAGCCGGTTAGCCCTTCTTCATCCTTCTAATTACT
>KK899412.1:181848-229887 GCA_000696445.1 Aquilaria agallochum | reverse complement strand
GGTTAAATTCCGCTGCGCTGTTTGGCTCCCGAAACCCAACAGTAAGGATGGTAAATAGTTAGGTAAAATCCATCATCCGTGGATATCTATTCATGCTAAGTGGGTAAACGAGTAAAAAAAAACCACAACGGAGCAGATATGAATAGCAAATCACACCCATCTGACGAGTATGAGTGGTTGGTGGGTAAGGGGTATCCATCATGGACTAATCCGCCTCGCCTACCCATGAAATCCGTGAGTGTTAATTTCCTACTTATTAATTATGATGAGATGCAACACCTACATTTAACTAATTATTATACTAATTCTCATCAAATATTTTATTGTATGTACGTTATGATTTTGTTATATTATATGTGGAGAATGACTTTGTACGTATTTTTTATATTTTATTTTTATGAAATTTAAAAAACACAGTTTAAAATATATTATACTAATTCTCATCGAATATTTTCTTGTATGGATGTTATGATTTTGTGTATTTTACGATTTTTTTGTATTATATGTGGAGAATGACTTTGTATATATTTTTCATATTTTATTTTTATGAAATTTAAAAAACTCAGTTTAAAGTCAAAGGTTATCCACAGGTATGAATTACCTGCGAGACGTAGGCGAGGGTGAAATTTTTCACCCACTTGTAGATAGCCGTGAAGTCACAAATACTAAAAAAACCACAGAACGGACAACAAATAGGGGGCATCCGTACCTAATCCGCTCCATTGTCATCCCTAGATGGTAGATGTTGGGTTAAATCAAGCTAAGATAACTATAAGTGATAGCCAACAATTGAACAAGGTTGAACAAGATGCAACCCGCAAAAAATTTTAAAATACATCAAATTCTTTCACACAGTAATATTAAAACAATAACAAGTCAACCCATTTTTTATGCTATGAGTTATTCATTTAATAGGACCTGAATTTCAATGTCAGCATTAAAAATCATATTGTCCAACCCATAAAATCGTCTAGATTTTTGGAGTTCAATTCAATTTGATGTTTTAATCAAGCGAAACCAAAAATTACAAAATGAAACTATAATTTAGAGAAAGATATAAAAAATAACTTAGTACAAAGATCCAACACTGGCTATAAAATATGTCTTCTATAGTTGTGAATGTGAGCCTTATGGTGGGGACTCACTTCTTCAATGGTGGGGCATGTAGCCGTAGGCTGCGGGTGTAAGAGAAGAAAGAAGACGAACAGAGTTTGACTGATTAAGGTAAATCAATGAAGGCATGGGTTAGAGTAATGGGTGGAAAAAATCCAAATGCAGTTTTGGCTAATCAAGATAAATCAATTAAGGCAATTATTTCATTGGTATTTCCTGCTGCTCGACATAAATATTGTCTCTAGTATATATTGAGGAAGATTCAAAAAAAAAATTGATCATATACTTAGAAAACATGATAACTTTATGGGTTATTTTAAGTAATGCATTTATAATTCTTTCACACCAACATAATCTAAGGATAGATGGAAACAAATGATGGAGAAATTTGAGCTCGACCAAGAAGAATGACTTCTATCTATATATGAAAACCATATGCATTGTGTTTCAGTATACATGAATGATACTTTTTTTGTGAGAATGTCAACAACTCAAAGGTTAGAGAGTATTAACTCCTCTTTTTTTTTATAAACATGTTCGTAAGAAAACATCCTTGAAGGAGTTTGTGGAACAATGCAAAGGGACTTTTGAAGATAAGCAAGAGATAGAAAATCAAGTTGATTTTAATTCATGGCATAAAACACACATATTGAAAATTCCATCTCCATTTAGAATATATCTCATATTTACACACATGAGGCTTTTAAGTTGTTTCAAAGTGAAGTTTTAGAAATAGCTGGCCGTTACCTTGTGAAGGAAAAGGAAGATGCTGGAGCTATAACATTTAAAGTATTTGACTTTGAAACAGGAAGACTTAATTGTTAGGTGGAATGGATCCAAACAAGAGAGAAATTGCTTGCGTCATTTATTCGAATATAAGGTGATTTTTTGTACGCATTCTTTGCATGCACTTCAAACTTTCGGTATTTTTACCATCCCCTCATTATATAGTACTAAGGCGTTGGAAAAAAAAATGTTAGAAAAAAGTACAACAAAAGAATTGGTTGTCCAATGACTGTGAAACTTATAAAAAAGCATTATGATTCTTTATTTTGTAGAGCCAATTAGTTGATTTAAGAGAGATCATTATCTATGGACAGCTATAATATTGCGACCAGGAATTAGCAGAGGCTTTAAGCCATTGTGTTACTACTAGTTAGACCAAGATTGTTCAACAAGAAGGAAATGAATTACATATTGGTGACGAGGAGAATCTCAACATTAACACATTTGGCAGATTCTCAATACTTGATCTACTAATTTATAAAACAAAAGGGGCTTCAAAGAAGATTAAGAGTGGACTTATTAGAAAAAAAAAAGAAAAGAAAAAAAATGCATGTCAGAGCATTATGCGCATTAAATACGTTTTAAGATTTTCAAAAATATCTTGAATTGGATGAAAACGATTTCTTTTTGTTACAGAAGAAAGGTTAGGATGAAAACCATTTCTTTTTGTTACAGAAGAAAGGTTAGGATGAAAACCATTTCTTTTTGTTACAGAAGAAAGGTTATCTCATACTTAGCATCTCTTAAATCATAGGAGATGAAAGGGGTTTGTGTAAGTTTCTAACCTGAGAACCATTTTCTATCTCATTGAAGTATGTGATTATGCTTAATCTGTTTATTGGTAGTAGAAATGTCAAAATTTATCCTCAACCAGAAGTGGAGTTTGATGGTCCTAAAATAAGAACATGTAAGCCGCTTCAGTGTCACTAACACAATAACTATATCATACTTGCATGTGCATTATTACAAATATATCCACCACCTACTAAATTAATGAACTTAGTCTTGTCATTGTTTTGTTTATTGCAGGAAACTAAACATGGAATTTTATTTTTTTATAACTTTTGTTAAATAGGAGGTTACTGTTTTTTTTTTTTTTTTGCACATGTGCTGATAACATGTTGATGAAACTTTAATTAGAGAATTGTAGCTTTCATGCTCATGAGGAAATCTTGATTGTAGTGATGTTTTGAAAGTTCTTTTGTTAATTTTATAAAGACGTTGTATAAGTGATTGGTGAGATGTCCATTTTAGATTGGAATTATTAATGATTTTAGTGAAGTTAAAATATACATCCACCACAACATTTAGCGTAAAAATAAAAAAAAATTAGTTAAATTATCTGATTAATAATTTTGAATAAAGTAAAGACGAGTTTTGTGCCCTTTTTTTTTATTTTTTTCACTACTATTAGAAAAAAAACAAACTAAATTTAACTTTAAAATGGCATGAGGCAGAGTCCACCTTCAAGAAATAAAAAACATGCACTGATATGTGAGAAATAAAAACTTGGACCCACTACTATTTTATTTCGCCAGGGATTTGGACTAATCGCCCCACTTGTTTTTCAATTTCTTCTAATTCTTCCACGCACTATAGCCTAAATGATAAAAAATTTTGCAACGGGTAGAATCCTGCAGTAGGTTTTTACCTTGCCAATGAGTCTAACGTGGAGACCTGTAGGCCAAATGTATTAAAAGCACTTGTTTGCATGATTGTTGCTACCACGTCACTTTGCAACATTTCTTAAATTTATTTCCACTAGCATACAGGGGATATACAGGATTCTTGCAACGCAGGTTATTCAAATGTATAAAGTTACAAACAATAATAGGAAATATTAAATAATGTTTTGATAACAAATAAAACAACTTAAATGAATTGTTATGAGCACCTAGTCTGAATCGTCCATTACTTAGCCAAATCTAAATCTTTGGTTTACACTTAGCAGTACCCAATCAATTCAGCAGCAATTCTTGCCGCTATAATGGTTATTCTAAACCACATAACTGATTTAACTCATATCCTTACCAAAGAGAAAAGCCCCAATTCAAAGCAAAGCAAATCCTAACTTCTTTCTCTCTATTTCTGGTGAAAATTTAAAAATTCACTCAGAGGCTTACCTAAATTTTGAATATAAGAAGGATATGACAACTTTTTTGAAATTATTTACTCAAAATGGAAATGACTGTGGCAGAAATGCAGAGGAATTGAAGAAGACTATGGCTCTGTTATTATTATTATTTTGTATAGATCTGCTGTGTTTGTCACAAGAAACAAAAGGAGACAAAACATCGTAATAACTAAATAATGACTGAATCAAAGCGAAAAATCCAAACTATAACCACTCACTAATTCTTCTCTAATTGAAGGCCTCGCTTTTATAATTGTATAATTTTATCGCATATTTATATACACCATTTAAATTTTTTAGAATCCTATGGGGGCGAGTCACGTGACTGCACCCTTGCTCTTACTATAAAACGCCCCTGTCGGAGTATTATTCTCCGAACAATCTCTTCTATAATGAAAATATTAATATGAGATCCTTGATTAATTTAAGATCATTTTTATAACAGGGTAGTGGCGAAAAAAATAACAATAACATATGATAATATAGGATAGTTCTAAGGTATGATGGTAGCATTTTCTAGAGGTGAATATGGTTGGGTAAACCTGAAACTCAATTAGAACTACCCATATTAGGGTGGGTTGGGTTAGGTAAAAATGGACATGGTTTGCAGTTAGTTCTACATATAGGAAAATCAATAGTTTTTATGTTGGTTTTGATTTCATATGGAATCAACTCGAGGTGAAACCGAACTCAGGGTAGATATATAATTATATGATAAAAATTATAGTATTGTTAATATATCCATATATATATATATATGTATTTCTTTGAACAATTATGATGGTCATCTTGTGTTTTTATATTAAACACTTAAACTGATATCCCAAATTGAAACAATAAGAAAATTGTAGGATCATTCATGAAATTTCTCTATAGTTACTCAAATCACTTCGCTTCCTAGTCGGATTACTCCTGGGTTATTTCGCTTTTAATCTCTTTACTCCAGACTACCCTTTATGACACAATCATCATATTTTTTCATTGATGAACCATGTGAAACTAGAAATTCATTACATAAATATATTTTAGGTTTCGATACAGAAGAATATGGTCCTAACAACTCAGCTTTTTATGTTAAATGTCGAGCCAATATTGGAATTACTAGAGGGAAGTAAACTAGTTGAGATAGAAGATACTCCATAAGTAACTATTTCAAACCATTTTGGTAACAACATGTTCAACTCTTTTGAATGTATCTAAGTACATGTATTTAAATGCTAATTTAATTGTATATTATTTGAATATTTCATAAACTGGTTATTATTGCAATTTTATTGAATTTTTGTGTTATTATAGGTATATGGTATAAACCGAAAAATCCAAAAAATCAAAACAAAAAAAATCTGAACCATGAATCTGGTTTTGTTCAATTCTCGATTCTCAAGTTGGGTAAAAAAATTTTGAAACTGAGACTATTTCATGTTGATTCGGTTCCACCATAAAACCGAACCAATCCAAATTATGCTCACCTCTAGCGTTTTCACATAAGATTATCTACCAACTATTGAGGTAAATAATATTGTACTATCTCACACAAAAATAGAGAAATGGTAATAACTATTTATGAAAGGAGATGAACTATTGAGGTAAAAAATAATGTACCATCTCACACAAAAATAGAGAAAGTAGGTTCGTTTCTATTAATGGTATTAATGAGTCAATGGGGCCGAAATAAAGGATCTTCTAAAATTGTAAAATCTATTTTTTAAATTTAAAAATAAATGTATTTTAGTACTCCTTAAAATTGATTAAATTTTCTTGTATAAAATGTAATTTAGAAAAATATTTGTTTTTCCCGTCTTTTATAATCAAAGAGAGGTTCGTGGGTTAGGAACAAAAAGAGGGAAGAACTTTATAGAAATTATAAAAGTGTGACACTGGTTTATAATCAAGGTGTTTGTAAGGAATAAGAATATCAATGGGTCGGCTTTGTGAAGGATAGAGTAATTCCCTAATCCTACCAGTAATAAAAAAACCTATCCAAATCCTTCTCGCAACTTGCTGCAGATAAGATTTTTTTGCCCAAACCCTCCTTGCATTGGAGCGGATAGGGTTGGTATTATACCTGTAATAGCCGCATAGGTGATCACACAATAAAAAATTGAAACTAAAAAAAAGTAAGAAATGATGCCTACAATCATTAGACAACATTTTCTTTAATTCTAAATTACAGGTCAAGTGATTAACAAGTGAAAATAATATGAAGTTCAGGCATTCCAAAACATGAAGAATAAAATAACAATCTCGATTAGCAACTGAACATAATTGAGAAACAGTGAAACAACATAACCAAAAACAAAGCCGCCCAATGATATAGGGGTATTGAGTCACACAAATGTGAATTTTCGAATTTACTATGTTAAAATTATATTATATATTTGGGTTGTTTAGGACTAGGATTGAGTATGTGTATAATATATGTAATATTTTAGATACTTAAATATTATGTATAACATGTGCGTTGGGTATGGGCTGGGTTCAGGGGTATACTTATAAACTCATATCCAGTAGGTACAAAAACAAAAATTACCCGAATCGGGCCCAAATTTGTCCAATTGAATAAAAAACCCTACCTGTTTGATAGGATAGGGCAAAGTACATGCGAGTAAGAGTACAAATTGACATCCCTCATGAGAAACAAAGACTAGGCTCCAAACGGGCTTTTGCTCAAGTGTATGTGGATCAAAGAGCCAAACTCAATCTTCCACAATCACTAAAACCAAAATCAACAAACAAAGTTGGGCCTTGACCTATCTTTAACCAAACTTTTGACTACAGAACTAAACCAATTCCCGTTACTCCATTAGGCATCAAATAGAAGCATGGTTGCATGGAGGTTGTGATATTATTATACTTCCATACCCTAGATCTACAAGAACTAACATATTTTAGCAGATTGGCATTCAGTGGATGGGCATTTAGTGGGCATTCAACTACCTGCTGAATTACATTCAATTCTCTATTTGTTTCTGCGTAATTTGACAATATATGAAAGGAGATGAAGTGTAGTTGGCATTGACATTTGTTAATTCCCAGTTGGATCATATTCTTAAATAAATGAAATGATTACATTTTATTTGGAACACAATCTGTTACTTTTTTCAAAATTGATGCCAACAATAAACGGTGTTTTCAATGTTTAATTTATATTAACTTTTTAAAGAAATAGGGTCTCTAGGTTGGTTTCTATGGTGGATATTCACCACTAATGGATTATACTGTTAAGTGTTCAACTATAAATTAAGAATATCAACTTTAAAGTGTCTAGCACTGAGTTAGCAGTTTCTACTTTTGGTATTTGAATGTCTATCTTCTAGTCTCTAAATATCTACAAGTTGTTTTTCAAGTTATGGTATAAGATAATTTCATTATTCAAATTTTACCTTTAACTAAGAGATAATCATGTTAATTTTAAAGATACTTAAGAGAAAAAATCATGTAATATTTTTACAGTTTCCCTACATATTTGTGTCTCATCTACGTGTAGATGTACTTGGATACATTTTATATATAGCTAGACATCATGTAGATATAATTGCGTATTTTATGCATAAAATTAGACTTATCATATATAGAACTGGACATTAGACCACTGATTTTTATAATAGGTAAGCTGAGTGTCTAAATATGATAAGCAGAATTACAATCAACATAATTTTTTTACGTTAAAATAACAAGTAGTGATTGATTTGGATTACTTAAATAGAAATAAAAATAAATTTTTCTCATAAAAATATCCTTAAAAGATAATTATTTCATAGTTGAATGCAAATTTTGAAAAAAATAAATAAAACAAATAATTTTTTTTAAAAAAAATGCAAACAAAGTTAAGCGTTCATCCGTGGCGTACATCAATGGGGCGGACGCTAGAATACTCCTTTTATAATTAATAATAATGGGCCCAATGAATTGCTTTCTAATTAATGAAAATTAAATGTTTTCGGATGAGAAATTAATTTGAATAATGAAGATGTCCTTTTTCGTCCATTTCAGTAGTTGTATTAGGGCAGAGAGGACAAATTTTGCCACTAAAATTTTTGGTGGGAAAATTTACCATTAATTTATTTGAAAGGTGAAAATTAACCGTGGATGTTTTGTATTAAGGACAAATTTATCACCAATAGTTAAAATTGCTTAACATGGTAAACACGAAAAAAATTAAAAAAATGAAAGTTTTAATTTCAAACTTTCTTTACATGATAACATAGTCCCTAAGTTCCTGAATCTATCACTTTCACATTCATTTTTGACCCAACAAATCCCTGTACCCTTTGCCACCCTCCACCCTTTTTGTCACCGGCATCACCTCCACTCTTCAATACATCCCAACAACACTCACATAAACACTCTTTAGAACAAACCCTGATTAAAGGGCTTGATTTATGCCAGTGCGACTAAATCTAGAGACACTATAGTTTTATAATAAAGGATCCATGGCAGTGGCGGTGGGGAATTGTTCGGTGACAATGAAAAAAGTGAAAACAAGAAGACTTAACAATAGGGGTGTATGGTCAAATACAGGGCTATGACTCATTTAGTTGTTATGAAAGGTTTGTGTAACTATGGGTTAAAAAGAAAACTTTTAAGGACTAGTTTAAAAATTATGTCATAGAATCTTCTCTAAATAAATGGAAATATTCAATATGTAATGGTCAGTGAAAATTACCCAAAACAAAAAATGTTAATGAAAAATTTACTTACAAAAAAAAATTAGTTAGAAAAATTACTCTACTTTTTTTTTATTTAGTACTCTTTCTGTCCAAAATTCTTTGCACCATTTACTTTTCGGCAATTAATCTATAATTTTTTTATTTTCAATATTTTAGCATATAAATGGAAAACCTTTATATATATATATATATGAATGATAAATCAAGATATGTAATTTCTAAATATATATTTTTTTATTTTTTTTCTAATAAATAATAGTATGAATAAATTTAAGTCAAACTAGTTGAAAAAGTCAAATGAAGCAAAGAAAGTGGGATGGAAGGAGTAGCAAATTTGCACATATTGTTGTTATATTAATAACAAAAATTAACAACTTACGTAAAAGAAGATATAAGAGTATATGGACTAAACATTGGAATTAAATGAAATCAGAAATTGAGTGCATGAGTCTCATGACTCATAAATGAATGCATAGAGTGAGCGATAACATGACTGCTGGTTTGACCCTCTTTAGGAACATTTTTTCAATTTTCCTAAGCAATTTTTATATTTCAAAAATTTGATAAATTAAGGTATTGATTTTATTTTCATTTTAAAATGTTCATTATTCCTCTTAATTTTTTGCAACAAATATGGTTTTATTTAAAAAAAAAGAAATGAAACACTACTAAAAGGGGTTAGTTAGTGATGACCTCAGTAGCCATGACATAGAACCAGTGGAAAATTTAAACCACAAACTGTCATAAAAAAATCCTGCCAATAATAGCAACAGTAATCATTATTAATACATTTAATGATAGAAAATCATCACTAAAGACGAGGTGAACTCATAACAACTACAACCGTGGCTATTAGTTATGCCGTCGTTTAATGATGGTTAGTTATCGCTAAATGAATATGCAATTAGTTGCACTTAGTGATGGCTAGCTGTCAGTAAGTGCATCATCAACATCATTAAGTGAAAGGTTTTGCACTTAGTAATGGCTGGCCTGTCACTAAGTGAAGGGGCATGTTTAGTTATGTCCAGTCGTCAATGAATGCCAATGCACTTAGTGATATTTAGCCTGTCATTGAATGAAAAGCCATACTAGTTGTCACTTAGTAATGGTTGCCCTGTCACTAAGTGAAGGGTCATGCTTAGTGACGGATAACCGTCACTAAGTGAAAGGCCATGCACTTAGTGATGGTTGGTTGGTCACTAAGTCAAGGGTCATACTTAGTGACAACAAGCCGTCACTAAGTGAAGGGCATGCACTTGGTGACAGTTAGCTGTCAGTAAGTGAAGACCTATGCACCTAGTGATGGCTAGCTTGTCACTAATTAACTGCCATGATTAGGATCCGAAAATTAGATTTGACCTAATGTCCTGCCCTAACCCACCTAAACCAAAGCCCAACCTAACTCGATTTGAATAAAAAATTCAATAACCCAAACTAGACTAAACCCAATCTAAATTGGGTGTAAGTGAAATCCAAGAAAGCTCAAACCCAAATTGGCCCTAACACAAATAACTCGAACCCAAAACTTACCTTATGTCTGAACCCGAGAAAACCCAAATTTTCCCAAATAAACCTAGTGGGTTAACACGAATTTGTCCCAAAACTTGAATAACTATATATGAAACCCCATGGGACTAAAATTGATTCAACTTCTATTCTACTTGAATTGGCATTGTCCAATTAATAGTTTTTTTGCCAATTAATTTATTCACTTTATTTGGACAAATCTAATATTATATATTAAAGCAAAATCATTTTCATGCCTAAAAACATCTTTTCCTTAACTTTTGCTTACGTATTTTTACTCTCATGCTACCACTTCTCATTTTTTGCACCGTCGTTCCAATTTTGTCCTTCAATTGGCTATAAAATTATGTTTCTTCTTTTTAATTACCATGATATTTAAAAGGAAAGTTAACTATGTATTAATTTCAAAATTTATACATATAAATTGAATTTGAAAACTCAATCTTTTAAATATATAACTTCCATAAATAAATGCTCTATTTATTTTATTAGCCATATGTTATGTAACAAATTTTGGAAAATTGATGTCTTTCCTTTTATATTTTTCTCTATATATATTAACACATTGTAATCTTACAAACCCTACACAAATGTAAACATCCCTCATCTTTTCATTTAGAAAAACCATAGTTTTCAAGATTGAAATTATGCATAATTCTTTGTCATTGATGTCGTGGATTCAGACTTCTTATGCTTCTTCTTCTTCTTATTTTTCTCTCTCTATGTATGTATGTATGTATGTATTCTTTTATTTTAGGAACATATTTTGATTGACACAATATTATTGTGTAGTGATACATTTTAGTCCTATGAAATTTTTATTTTATATGTTTTCAAGATTTGAATATGACATTTTGTCTTTTAGATTGTAATTATAACTAAATTCTATCTATATTGTTAGATCTTCATTTAAAAATTATTGATTTTTCATCATTTTCATATTCAAGAATAAACTTAAAAGCTATGTCATGGAAGATACAAAAACGAGGCAGAGAAATTAAAACGAGTTGATGGGAGACAAAGAAAAAGAAAAAAAAATCTATATTGTATCATTTTTATTATGCAAAACTCATAAATTCTCATTATTGTAATTATATTATTTAGTCAGTTTAACCTATGATAAAATATAATTATGTAAAGCCCATAAGTGTATAATGGTCATATTGTCACTGTAAAAGACATTTTTCTTGTGTTCTTTTTCATTTACTAATCAATATCAAGATTTTATAATTTTGGTACCGAAAATATCCATCTTAATACTTTTGGGTACAAATTTTTCAATATTCTTTTATCTACTTTGCGATCTCTCACACATTAACATATTTAAAATAGATTTTTATGACATATTTTCTCACATAAATTCACACATTAACTTCACATAAAAAGGAAGTTCTTCAAAATCCTGTACATATAATGCAATTAGTAAGGAAAAATTAATTTTGACAACAATATCATAGCCTTTAGTATTTATTCTAAAACCTCCATACTGTAACGCCCCCAATTTTATAAACCTTAATTTTAAAAGATATCTTAAATTTCTAAAATTATAAAGCATTTAATTGAAATAATTTAAGAAATATGAGGTAAAACATTTTATTTAAATTATTTTCCAAACAATAAGAGTATTAAATGAAATCAAAGTAGTTAAATGACAATCCCAGGAAACTAATATGCGCATAATGTGTCAATTTAAAACAAACCATATGTTTCTTTAGAAATCAAATAACACAAAGTTAAAACCCAGTCCCAGCCAGTTCTACTTTCGAGGGGCTACAGCGTACTCTCACTCAGTCTGCTCCACATCTTGAACCTCGTTATATGGTTCAGTGTACTCTGTCTCCTCATAGTACTCACCTAAGAAAAACATGTTAAGAGGAGGGGTGAGTATAACTTGCTCAGTAAAGGGGAAGTATCAGGCCCATCACGTGGGTCCTAATATTCCCGTANTTTTTTTTTTTATAAACAAACAAAATTCCAAGGAGGCATGCGGCTGAAACTTTTAGAATAAAAAAAAATTAGGGTTAGTTGGGAAATTATTCCATGTAACGGTAGCACGATCCCGATTTAAACTGTACACGTGTGTAGGTTAAATTTTTGAAAACCTAGGCAAACGAATTCAGAATTGAGTGAGGTAAATTTCTCTTGACTCATTTTTTCGAGAAAAATCCAATGGTGCTCCCAGATTTTCCATCCGATGCTTGGTTGTAAATGACAAAAATGCCCCTAGCCTAAAGAAAATGACTTTGAGCTTCCGGTTTGGAATTTGACTTAATAACCACTAAAGGAATCATCTAAGAATCAAGATTCTTAATTTTATATTTTATTATTAATATTATTTTATTATTTTATTTATTTAATTAATTAGGATAATTTGGTGATTTTGTTTTACTTAATTTCTAGGGTTATTACACATACAACTTATTTATTATAGAGATTTGTTAGGCAATATATTTTACATAACAAAAACAATTTGTTCACGAGGAAACATTTTATTATCTAAAATAAAAAATCACACCAATTAGCACATATTTTCATAAAAAGAAAACAATTAATTTTCAAATAATTTTAAATTTGAATCATTTTCTAAAATAAATGAGAATTTAACATTAATTTTTTCCAAAATAAAATCAAATTGACATTTATTAGTATTTAATTCATTTTAGGAAAATATAAAAAATACTTTAACACTTACCGCAAGTAGTTTCATTATTCTCAATGATAAATGCTAGGTGTTTATGTTCTGGAATTGGAGCCTATATATCAATATAAGGCTTCCCACAATTCACTCATATGGGATATGGGGGTGTTACAATTGTCGATTCGAAAATCGGAGAACTGCAGCTGAATTTGGGCATCAAGGCGGTTGGAGGAGAGGTTGACAATGGCATTTACCTCACGTGTTTGTGTGTGGATGTTTGCCTGCCCTCCATAGAACTAATTCCCTTAATTTAGCAAATTTGAGGGACCAAAACACTTAATTTGCTAAGTAGAGGACTAAATTGTTTTGAGTCAAAGATAATTATATAATTATATATATACCTACTCTAAAAACTCCATCTCCATTTCAGAAACAAATGTCTCATATTTACACACATGAAGCTTTCAAGTTGTTTCAAAGTGAGCTTTTAGAAATAACTGGCCACTAACTTGTGAAGGAAAAGGAAGAAGCTGGAGTTATAACATTTAAAGTATTTGACTTTAAAGCATGAATACTTAATTGTTGGATGGAATAGATCCAAACAAGAGAGAAATTGCTTGTGTTATTTATTCGAATATAAGGTTTTTCTTTGTAGGCATTCTTTACATCCACTTGGTATTTTTACCATCCCCTCATTTATATAGTACTAAGGTGTTGGAGAAAAAAAGTTAGAACAAGGTACAACAAAAGAATTGGTTATCCAATGAGTGTGAAACCTATCAAAAAGCATTCTGATTCTTTGTTTTGGAGAGCCAATGAGTTGATTTAAGAGGTATCATTATCTATGGAGAGCTATAATATTGCGTACTATGCACTAGTAGATGCTTTAAGCCACTGTGTTACTACCAATTAGACCAAGATTGTTCAATAAGGAGGAAATGAATTGTACATTGGTGACAAGGAGAATGTCAACGTTAACACACTTGGTAGATTCTCAATACTTGATCCACTAGTTTGTAAAACAAACGGGGCTTCAAAGAAGATTAAGAGTGGACTTATTGGGAAAAAAAAAGGAAAAATGCATGTCAGAGCATTATGTGCATTATATACATTTTTAAATTTTAAAAAATATCTTAAATTGGATGAAAATCATTTCTTTTGTTACAAGGGAAAGGTTGTTTGACATCTCTTAAATCACAGGGATTATGCTCAATCCGTTTATTGATAGTAAGAATATCAAAATTCATTTTCAACAACAAGTTGAGTTTGATGATCCCGAAATAAGAACATGTAAGCCACTTTGGTGTCACTAACACAATAACTATATCATACTTGCATATGCATTATTACAAATATATCCACTACCTACTAAATTAATGAACGTAGTCTTGTCGTTGTTTTGTTTTATTGCAGAGTTTTGCCGTTGTTTTGCTTCATTGCAGGAAACTAAACATGGAATTTTATTTTTTGTTAACTTTCGTTAAATAGGAGCTTGTTGCCTTTTTTTTTTTTATTTTTTTATTTTTGTACATGTGCTGATAACATGTTGATGAAACTTTAATTAGAGAATTGTAGGCCAGTTCATTTAAGATTAATTAGCTCTCATTATTCGCTTGTTGGGTTGGGTTTCATGCGGGCCAAGAAGAGCCATGGGCCAGTTTATGAAAACAACCCCAATTTTCATTGTATTTACAAAGTTTTGCCATGCTTCTCCTCTATTGTTGCAAATACATCTTTCCTTCTAGCAGCCACCTAAAATGAGCCACTCGGAGCACCATTTTTGCCGATTCGTGGTGTTTGATCCTCCAATCAACCGCCGAAGCCACACACACGCACGGATCGAGGCCTCAGATGGGCGAGCGAAGCTATCGCGAGAAGGCTCCATGCGCTAAATCCTCGCTGATCAGTATATACGACGGCGATTCTCCGGATACCCTCAAAGCAACCATCGTCCGGCATGCTAAGCTTCCTCTACTTCGCCATCTCCGGCTTATTTCGCATGACTCCCATCCTTTGTGTGCTCCCATCTCGGCGTAAACTTCCTCTATTTCGCCATCTCCGGAGGCGGGCTGGCTGAGTGTGACGTTGGCCACCACTCAAGACGGAGATTCCCCGCTGGCGGCGCCGCGCGTATTCAGTGATGCACTCGGCGACGTCGCTGCCGCTCGTGATCTCCAACACGTGGCTCCGCATCGATTTGGGACTCTCCTTGGTGATAACGATCGGCGGCTTTGGCTTGTTCTTTGAAGCTGGCGGACGCCCCCTGGGCGGCCGTCCCGACGAACGGGATCCCTGTTCACCCTTATCCAGAACCGCCGCATGGTTCTCGGATTTTCCGCTATCTACGCGACCTTCATGACTCTGGTTCTGAGACTTTTGTCCGTTTGGGCTACTGTTCATGAGATTTAAGTTGTTGCTGGGTTTTTTCTTGGTCTCTTCTGAGGTTCAAACTGGCCTCCATTTCTTCTCCCACGGCTACATATCTAGCCCACAATCGATTCGCCATGGATGGATCAGAATTTCTCAATGAACTAACAGAACAAAACAAAACAAATACTGGCGAAATAAGCAGGAGATGGCGACTCCGGCCTATTTCGTGCGACTCCGATCCTTTGTCGCTCCTGCCCGTATATGGAGGAAGTGGGCAATGTCTTATTGGCCTTCAGCTCAAGCGGATATGGCGAACAAGAACTTCACATGGCTAAAAAACAACCCAATGGCATAAAGCGAAAATTTGGCCAAAACTAGCCACATTTTTTTTCCCCACTCACTGTTCCTCTGTTGACCCGTGAAAAACTGTTGACTCATTAATGAAATTAACGGGAACTGAACTCGCCCTAGCTTTCATGCTCAGGTGGAAACTTGATTGTAGTGATGTTTTGAAAGTTCTTTTGTTAATTTTATAAAGACGTTGTATAAGTGATTGGTGAGGTGTCCATTTTAGATTGGAATTATTAATGATTTTATTGAAGTTAAAATATACATCCATCATAGCGTTTAGCGTAAAAATAAAATAATGTAGTTACATTATCTGATTAATAATTTTGACTAAAGTAAAGACGAGTTTTGTGTTGTCTTTTTTATTTTTACTACTGTTAGAAAAAAACAAACTAAATTTTACTTTAAAATGGCATGAGGGAGAGTCCACCTTCAAGAAATAAAAAACATGCACTGATATGTGAGAAATAAAAACTTGGACCACTACTATTTTATTTTCGCAGGGATGTGGACTAATCGCCCAACTTGTTTTAAAATTTCTTCTTCTTCCAGGCACTGTAGCCTAAATGATGACAAATTTTGCAACGGGTACAATCCTACAATAAGTTTTTACCTTGCCAATGAGTCAAATATGGAGAGCTATGGGCCAAATGTATTAAAAGCGCGTGTTTGCACGATTGTTGCTGCCACATCTCTTTGCAACATTTTTTAAATTTATTTCCACTGGCAAACAGGGGATATCCAGGATTCTTAAATGTGACATGAGTTGTTCAAATATATAGTGTTACAAACAAATAGTAGGCAATATTAAATAATGTTTTGATAACAAATAAAACAATCGAAAAGAATTGTTATGAGCACCAAGTCCGAATCTTCAATTACTTAGCCAAATCTAAATCTTTGGTTTACACTTAGTAGTACTCAATCAATTCAGCAGCAATTCTTGCCGCTATAATGGTTGTTCTAAACCACCATAACCTGATTTAACTCATATCCTTACCAAAGAGAAAAGCCCCAATTCAAAGCAAAGCAAATCCTAACTTCTTTCTCTCTATTTCTGGTGAGAATTTAAAAATTCATTCAGAGGCTTGCCTAAATTTTGAATATAAGAAGGATATGACAACCTTTTTGAAATTCTTTACTCAAAATGGAAATGACTATGGTAGAAACGGAGAGGAACTGAAGAGGACTATGGCTTTGTTATTATTATTATTTTTTATAGATTGGCTATGTTTGCTGCAAGAAACAAAAGGAGACAAACCATCGTAATAACTAAACAATGATTGAATCAAGGCAGAAAAACCATACTATAACCACTCACTAATTCTTTTCTTTATAATTGAGGGCCTCACTTTTATAATTGTATAATTTTATCGCATATTTATGTACGCCATTTAAATTTTTAGAATCCTATGGGGGCGAGTCACGTGACTGCACCCTTGCCCCTACTATAAAACGCCCCTGTCGGCGTATTATTCTCAGAACAATCTCTTCTATAATGAAAATGTTAATATGAGATCCTTGATTAATTTAAGATCATTTTTATAACACGGTAGTGATGAAAAAAATAACAATAACATATGATGATATGCGATAGTTCTAAGATATGATGGTAGCATTTTCTAGAGGTGAACATGATCGGGTAAACCCAAAACCCAACTAGAACCATCTCTATTGGGTTGGGTTGGGTTGGGTTAGATAAAAATGGGCTATAGAAGATAAAAATGGGCTATAGTTTATAAATTGTTTCCACATATAGGAGAATTAACAGTTTTTGTGTTGATTTTGGCTTCATATAGAACGAATCAGAGGTGAAACTGAACTCAAGGTAGATATATAATTATATAATAAAAATTACAGTATTATATACATATATATATATATATATATATATATATATATATATATATATATATATTTCTTTGAAGAATTATGATGGTTATTTTATATTTTTATATTAAACTTTTAAACTGATGTCCCAAATTGAAATAATATGAAAATTGTGAGATCATTTATGAAATTTCTCCATAGTCACTTGAATCATTTCACTTCCTAGTCGGATTACTCCTAAGTCATTTTGTTTTTAATCTCTTTACTTCAGATTACTTTTTATGACACAATCATCATGTTTTTTCATTTATAAGCCATGTGAAACTAAAAATCCATGACATCAACATAGTTTAGATTTTGATACAGAAGAATATGGTCTTAAAGACTCAGCTTTTCATGTTGAATGTCGAGTCAATGCTAGAATTGCAGGAGAAAAGTAAATTAGTTGAGATGGAAGATACTTCACGAGCAACTTTTTTGAACCATTTTGGTAACAACATGTTAAACTCTTTTGAATGTATCTAAGTACATGTATTTAAATGCTAATTTAATTATGTGTTATGTTGAACACTTCATACATTGGTTATGGATGTAATTTTATTGAATTTTGATGTTATTATAGGTATATGGTATAAACAAAAAAACCTGAAAACTAGAACAAAAAAATCCAAAACCATGGATCTGGTTCTATTTAGTTCTCGATTCCCAAGTTGGGTGAAAAATTTTTGAAACCGAGACTATTTTATGTTGATTCAGTTCCACTATAAAAATCGAAACAATCCAAACCATACTCACCCCTAGCATTTTCACATAAGATTATCTACCAACTATTGAGGTAAATAATAATGTACTATCTTACACAAAAATAGAGAAATGGTAATAACTATATATGAAAGGAGATGAACTATTGAGGTAAATAGTAATGTACTATCTCACACAAAAATAGAGAAAGTAGGTTCATTTTTATTAATGGTATTAATGAGTCAATGGGGCCGAACCAAAGGATCTTCTAAAATTGTAAAATCTATTTTTAAAATTTAAAAATAAATGTATTTTAGTGCTCCTTAAATTTGGTCAAATTTTCTTGCATAAAATGTAATTTAGAAAAATATTTGTTTTCCCCGTTTTTATAATCAAAGAGAGGTTCGTTGGTTAAGAACAAAAAAAGGGAAGAACTTTATAGAAATTATAAAAGTGTGACACTGGTTTATAATCAACGTGTTTAGAAGGAATAAGAATGTCAATGGGCCGAGTTTGGGAAGGATAGAGTGATTCTCTAATCCTACCAGTAATACAAAAACTCTATCTAAATCCTTCCTGCAACTTGCTGTAGATAAGATTTTTTTGCCCAAAAGCACCTTGCATTGGAGTGGATAGGGTTGGGCATTGTACCTGTAATAGTCTCATAATTGATCACACAATAAAAAATTGAAGCTAAAAAAAGTAAGAAATGATGCCTACAATTATCAGACAATATTTTTTTTAATTCTAAATTACAGGTCTAGTGATTAACAAGTGAAAATAATATGAGGTTCAGACATTCCAAAACATGAAGAATAAAATAAGAATCTCGATTAGCAACCGAACATAATAGTATAGGTTTTCTCCATGAAATGTAATAGAGAAACAGTGAAACAACATAACAAAAAACAAAGTCGTCCAATGATATGGGGTATTGAGTCACACAAATGTGAATTTTCGGATTTACTATGTTAAAATTATATTATATATTTGGGTTATTTAGGACTAGGATTGAGTATGTGTATAATATATGTAATATTTTAGATACTTAAATATTATGTATAACATGTGCGTAGGGTACGGGGTGGGTTCAGGGAGAGTAGACTTATAAACTCATACCTAGTAGGTATAAAAATAAAAATTACCTGAATCCGACCCAAATCTATCCAATTGAATAAAAACATTACCTATTTGATAAGATAGGGCAAGATACCTGCGGGTAAGAGTACATATTGACATCCCCCATGAGGAACAAAGACTAGGCTCCAAACGGGCTTTTGCTTGAGTGTATGTGGATCAAAGAGCCAAACTCAATCTTCCAAACAACAAAACCAAAATCAACGGACAAAGTTGGGCCTTGACCTATCTTTAACCAAACTTTTGACTACAAAACCAAACCAATTCCCGTTACTCCATTAGGCATCAAACAGAAGCATGGTTGCATGGAGGTTGTGATATTATCATACTTCTATACCCTAAATCTGCAAGAACTAACATATTTCAGTAGATTGGCATTCAGTGGATGGGCATTTAGTGGACATTCAACTACCTGCTGAATTGTATTCAGGTCTCTGTTTGTTTCTGTGTAATCTGATAAGATATGAAAGGAGATGAAGTGTAGCTGGCAGTGACATTTATTAATTCCCAGTTGGATCATATTCCTAAATAAATGAAATGATTGTATTTTAATTGGAATACAATCTATTACTTCTTTCAAAATTTATGCCAACAATAAATGGTGTTTTCAATGTTTAATTTATATTAACTTTTTAAAGAAATAAGGCCTTTAGGTTGGTTTCTATGGTGGATATTCACTACTAACGGATTATACCATTAGGTGTTCAACTATAAATTAAGAATATCTACTTTAAAGTGTCTAGCACTGAGTTAGTAGTTTCTGCTTTTGGTATCTGAATGTCTATATTTTAGTCTCTAAATATCTACGAGTTGTTTTTCAAGTGATGGGATAAGATAGTTTTATTATTCAAATTTTACCTTTAACTAAGAGATAATCATGTGAATTTTAAGGATATTTAAGAGAAAAAGTCATGTAATATTTTTATAGTTTCCCTACATATTTGTGTCTCATGTACGTGTAGATGTACTTGGATACATTTTATATAAAACTAGATATCATGTAGATATAATTGAGTATTTTATGCATAAAATTAGACTTCTCATATATAGAAATGGACATTAGATCACTGATTTTTATAATAGGTAGGCTGAGTGTCTAATGTGATAGGCAGACTTACAATCAACATAATTTTCTGACGTTAAAATAACAAGTAGTGATTGATTTGGATTACTTAATTAGAAATAAAAATAATTTTTTCTCATAAAAATATCCTTAAAAGATAATTATTTCATAGTTGAATGCAAATTTTGAAAAAAATAAATAAAACAAACATATATATATATTTTTTAAAATGCAAACAAAGTTAAGCGTTCATCCGTGTTGTATGTCAATGGGGCAAATGCTAGACTACTTCTTTTATAATTAGTAATAATGGGCC
This sequence comes from Aquilaria agallochum, assembly GCA_000696445.1. Classification (NCBI taxonomy): domain Eukaryota; kingdom Viridiplantae; phylum Streptophyta; class Magnoliopsida; order Malvales; family Thymelaeaceae; genus Aquilaria; species Aquilaria agallochum. The sequence goes on along the minus strand of KK899412.1, from coordinate 209,214 downwards.
TAGTGAATTGCTTTCTAATTAATGAAAATTAAATGTTGTCGGACGAGATATTAATTTGAATAATGAAGATGTCCTTTTTCCTCCATTTCAGTAGTTGTATTAAGGCAAAGAGGACAAATTTTTCCACTAAAATTACCATAAATTTATTTAAAAGGTGCAAATTTACCGTGGATGTTTTGTACTGGGGACAAATTTGTCACCAATAATTAAAAATGCTTAATATGGTAAATGTGCAAAAAATTAGAAAAATGAAAGTTTCAATTTCAAATTTTCTTTACATGATAACATAGTCTCTAAGTTCTTGAATCTATCACTTTCACAATTATTTTCGACCCAGAAAATCCCTATACCCTTTGCCACCCTCCACCCTTTTGTCACCATTGTCACCTCTACTTTTCAATACATCCCAACAACACTATCATAAACACTCTTTAGAACAAATCCTGATTAAACAGGGCTTGATTAATGCCAGTTCGACTAAATCCAGAGACACCATAGTTTTATAATAAAGGATTGGTGGCAGTGACGGTGAAGGGTTGTTCGGTGACAATAAAAAAAGTGAAAATAAGAAGACTCAATAATAGGGGTGTATGGTCAAACACGGGATTATGACTCATTTAATTGTTATGAAAGGTTTGGGTAATTATGGGTTAAAGAGAAAACTTTTAGAAACTAGTTTAAAAATTGTGTCATAGAATCTTCTTTAAATAAATGGAAATATTCACTATTTAGTGGTCAGTGACTAAATTACCCAAAACAAAAATGTTAATGAAAAATCTACTTACAAAAAAAAAAATAGTTAGCAAAATTACTCTACCTTTTATTATTTAGTAATCTCTCTGTCTAAAATTCTTTGCATCATTTACTTTTTAGTAATTAATCAAAGATTTTTAATTTTCAATATTTTAGCATATAAATGGAAAACCTTTATATATACAAATAATAAATCAAGACCTGTAATTTCTAAATATATATATATATTAATTTTTTTCTAACAAATAATAGTATGAATAAATTTAAGTTAAACTAATCGAAAAAATCAAATGGATCAAAGAAAGTGGGACGGAAGGGGTAGCAAATTTGCACCTTTTGTTGTTATATTAATAAAAAAAATTAACAACTTGAGTAAAAGAAGATATAAGAGTATATGGACTAAACATTGGAATCAAATGAAATTAGAAAATGAGCGCATCAGTCTCATGACTCATAAATTAATGCATAGAGTGAATGATAACATAACTATTGGTTTGGCCCTCTTTAGAAACATTTTTTTCAATTTTCCTAAGCAATTTTTATATTTCAAAAATTTGATAAAGTAAGGTATTGATTTTATTTTCATTTTAAAATGTTCATTATTCCTTTTAATTTTTTTCAACAGATATGATTTTATTTAAAAAAAACAAATGAAACACTACTAAAAGGGGTTAGTTAGTGATGCCCTCATTAGCAATGACATAGAATCGTTGGAAAATTGAAACCACAAATTGTCATAAAATAGTCCGGCCAGTAGTAGCAACATTAATCATTACTAATACATTTAGTGATAAAAAATCACCACTAAAGACGGGGTGAGCTCATAACAACTACAACCATGGCTATTAGTTATGCTATCATTTAGTGATGGTTAGTTATCGCTAAGTGAATCTGCAATTAGCTGCATTTAGTAATGGCTAGCCGTCGGTAGGTGCATCATCAGCATCACTAAGTGAAAGGTTATGCACTTAGTAATGGTTGGCCTGTCACTAAGTGAAAAGGGCATGTTTAGTTACGTCCTGCTGTCAATGAATGCCAATGCACTTAGAGATATTTGGGCTGTCACTGAGTGAAATGCCATGATTAGTGATAGTTAGTCATCACTAAGTGAAATGCCATACAGTTATTGATGGCTAGTTGTCATTGAGTGAAGGGCAATGCACTTAGTAATGGTTGGCCTGTCATTAAGTGAAGGGTCATGCTTCGTGACGGATAGCCGTCACTAAGTGAAGGGCCACGCACTTAGTGATGGTTGGTTGGTCACTAAGTCAAGGGTCATGCTTAATGACAACAAGCCGTCACTAAGTGAAGGACCATGCACTTGGTGATAGTTAGCTGTCAGTAAGTGAAGACCTATGCACCTAGTGATGGCTAGCTTGTCATTAATTGACTGCCATGATTAGGATCGCAAAATTAGATTTGACCTAACGGCCCAACCTAACCCACTTAAACCCAAGCTTGACCTAACTTGATTTGAATAAAAAGTTCAATAACCCAAACTAGACTAAACCCAATCCAAATTGGATTTAAGTGAAATCCAAGAAAGCTCAAACCCAAATTGGCCCTAACATGAATAACTTGAACAAAAAATTACCCTATGTTTGAACCTGAGAAAACCCAAATTTATCCCAAATAAACCTAATGGGATAACATGAATTTGTTCCAAAACTTGAATAACTAGGTATGAAGCCCAACAAGACTAAAATCGATCCAACTTGTATTCTACTTGAATTGGCATTGTCCAATTAATAGTTTTTTTCCAATTAATTTATTCTCTTTATTTGAACAGATCTAATCTAATATATAATATGATATACTAAAACAGGATCATTTTCATGCCTAGAAACGTCTTTTCCTTAACTCTTGCTTACGTGTTTTTATTCTCATGCTGCCACCTCTCATTTTTTGCACCGTAGTTCCAATTTTGTCATTTCATTGACTATAAAATTATGTTTCTTCTTTTTAATTACCATTATATTTAAAAGGGAAGTTAACTATATATTAATTCTAAAATTTATACGTAATAATTGAATTTGAAAACTCAATCTTTTAAATATATAACTTCCATAAATAAATGTTCTATTTATTTTATTAGCCATATGTTATGTAACAAATTTGGAAAATTGATGTCTTTCCTTTCATATTTTTCTCTATATATATTAACACATTATAATCTTACAAACCCTACACAAATGTAAGCATCTCTTGTCTTTTCATTTAGAAAAACCATAGTTTTCAAGATTGAAATTATGCATGATTCTTTGTCATTGATGTTCTTCTGCTTCTTCTTCTTCTTCTTCTTCTTCTTCTTCTTCTCTCTATATGTATATATGTATGCATATATGTATTCTTTTATTTTGGGAACCTATTTTGATTGACACAATATTATTGTGTAGTGATACATTTTAGTCCTATGAAATTTTTATTTTATATGTTTTCAAGATTTGAATATGACATTTTGTCTTTTAGATTGCAATTCTAACTAAATTCTATCTATATTGTTAGATCTTCATTCAAAAATTATTAATTTTTCATCATTTTCATATTCAGGAATAAACTTGGAAGCTATGTCATGGAAGATACAAAAATGAGGTAGACACATGGAAACGAGTTGATGGGAGATAAAGAAGACGAAAAAAATATATATTGCATCATTTTTATTATGTGAAACTCATAAATTCTTATTATTGTAATTATATTTTTTAGTCAATTTAACCTATGGTAAAATATAATTATGTAAAGCCCATAAGTGTATAATGGTCATGATGTCACCATAAAAGACATTTTTCTTGTATTATTTTTCATTTACTAATAAATATCAAGATTTTATAATTTTGGTACTGAAAAAATCCATCTTAATACTTTTGGGAACAAATTTTTCAATATTCCTTTATCTTCTTTGTGATCTCTCACACATTAAGATGTTTAAAATAGATTTTTATGACATATTTTCTCACATAAATTCACACATTAACTTAACATAAAAAATAAGTTCTTCAAAATCCTATACACATAATGCAATTAGTAAGGAAACATTAATTTTGGCAACAATATCATAACCTTTAATATTTATTCTAAAACCTCTATACCACTTATTTATTATAGAGATTTAATAGGAAAGATATTTTACATAACAAGAATAATTTGTTCATGAGGAAATATTTTATTATCTAAAATAAAAAATCACACAAATTAGCACATATTTTCATAAAAAGAAAACAATTAATTATTCAAATAATTATAAATTTGAATCACTTTTTAAAATAAATGGGAATTTAACATTAATTTTTTCCAAAATAAAATCAAATTGACATTTATTAACATTTAATTCATTTTAGGAAAGTATAAAAAATACTTTAAAACTTACCGAAAATAGTTTCATTATTCTCAATGGTAAAAGATATTAGTTTTTTATTCAATTGTATAGGCTTGAATTCAATCTAAAATTCTTATATGATTTTCAAAATTGTGCTTTTTTTTAACCAAATAATCAAATTAATATCATCATTTTTTTTTCTTTAAATTGATTTGGTCAACTATGCATTATACAAAAAAGGTATACTATATTATGATGTGTGTTAATATTAATGCCTTTAGTACATCTTAGACTTTTCTCATTCCTATTATAAATTTTCTCATATATATGAGTACATATTGAAAACAAAATCTAAACTAATAGACAATAGTGGGCATGTTCTTTGTTCCATCAATATTTTGATTTTTTGTGTGGCGTGGTTGGCTACTGCTAATTTTTTTTCTTATCATTTATTTTGTTAATTGTTATTTTATTTTTCTAATTTAAATTTATAAATATATTTTACATTAGATGGTGTTATTATTATTATTTTCATCACTTAATCATGTAAATTTATCAAAAATACATGACTCTTGATTGGAGTTTTTTTATTTTAGTTTCAAATTATAGCTTTCTTCCATTACCTTCGTTATTTTTTATTTAAATATTTTTTGAAATTAATAATTAAAGAAATAAGCTAGCACTATATGAAGGGTTAATTAATATAGGCTAATACTATATAAGGGAGATAGTCAAACATAAAATGTAATAAAAAAATTAACATCAGGTTAAATTTTTTAGGTTAAGCCATTTTCTTTGGTGAATAGATCAAATTCTTTTATTTCTATTTGTTAATTATAATGATCTTTATAAGATTAATTTTACTATCAATATTATTAGTTTACAACTTCATTATTAATACTCAATATCTAGCTAAATATTTATATCTTAACAATAAAGTTGGAAATCAACTTCCCCTTTATTTTTTCATGCACCTATTAATTGTTATCATTATCAAATTTTTTGAAATAGAAATTGTCCAATAGTTGGGATTCACCTAATAGATGGTTGTTATCAAGCTATGATATTGATGAAAAGTTTCAATCGAGCTCAAGCTAAGGGTGTTCAGGTTTGGCTTGACTAAATTAAAACCCTAAACTATGCAATAGATAATTAGTTTTTTAAACAATCATTTTGAAAAGTAATGAACATTTTTTCTTTGAAACAAAAAAATAATAGCAATTTTGTTAGAGCACAAATCTTTTGATATAAAGTATATATTTATTTTGATAGAAATTTTTTTTAAGTGCTGATTGAGAGGGTGGGTTAGGCTGATCATCGGTCATGGGTCTTCTTTGGTAGATAGAGATGTGAAGAAGAAGATTCATGGAGGATATTGCTAAATCAAACCATCTCAACATATAAGTGAGATCGTACCCGACTCCTACTCGTAAATAGGATATATATCATTTTTTCTATATATTTTATGTATGCTTTTAAAAAATATGCATGTCTACAAATAATTAATAAATAAAAATTTATAAAATTAGGTAACATAGAAAAATTTATACTAGATTATAACTTTATTGTGACATAAAAAAAAAATTTTATAGAAATAAATATACTAATTTATGAGGGTAGGATGCAATAGAATTAGTTAAACTCGTAACCTTCCAAAAGCTTTGTGGGTAAGGTCAAGTTAGAGTGGCCTAGTTTAGGTAGGGTAGGGGCAATATCATAATGTTATCATCCTTGTTAGTAGGGGCCAAGCTTGGCCAATCAACTTAATCTTATATTTGATTTATTTTATGCCAAAGTTTATCATTTGAACATCTTGACGTATCTATGTTCCTTTTTTTAAAAAATTTTTGTAAAGTATGATGGGTAACTTGCTGGTTTTTTAAAACTTGGATGACATATGAGAAAAAATTGACAACTCGGGAAAGTGGAAGTCGGGTTCTTGTCCCTTGGTAGTAGCTGTGCTAAAGGGCCAAAATTATGTTTCTGGAACTAATACTTAAAATACTCATACTCATTTTTTTATTTTTCTTACTTTCCCATACATGTTTTAGTAGCTTGATGCTTCATAATAAATTTGTTTTCTTGCATTTCAAGTAAAATTAGTTAAACTTATAATAAGCTTTGTAAGTAAGAACAAGTTTGGGTGGTTGGGATCAGGTACAGTATGGTCAGTGGAGTTATTTTTGTCATCTTTATTAGTAGAGGGTAAGCTAGGTCAGTTGTACTTGGTCTTACATTTGATTTAGTATATATAAAAACTTACCATTTGAACAACTCAATATAATTATGTTACTCTTTTTAATAAGTTGTTATAAAGTATGTGGACTACCTTGCATGTTTCTCAAAACCTATGGAAATACAAGATAGAATTAACAATTTGGGGAGTGCAGTTGGGTTTAGTATCTTTTGGCTATGTTAGGAAGCTGAGACTATATTTGTAGAACTAATTTTTAAAATACTCATACTTTATTTTTTTATTTTTCTTATTTTTTCTGTATGTGTTTTAGTAGCTTGACACACCATATGCAATCTGTTTTTTCCTTACGTATATATTCTTCTCACTCTCTAATTCAAAATTTTGTAAACAGTGCATAAAGATAAAATTTTGTATCACCTCATGCTAATGCCTGAACTATACTCAAGGATTTATTAATTGTTCAATTTTTTTGTAATTCCTTACATAATTATCTTAATTTAGATATTATATAATTCCTTATCTAATTTATGTTTTATTACTACTATGAACTATATAAAATTAAAATAATGTGAAATATTAGTGGAATATTCTATTCATTTTGAATATAATTTCTTACTAATTTACCTAATAACACATGATTATTAATTGTATAATCATATATTTTTATTTAAACTATTGCATATACTATCAAGATACATATTACTACCACTTTATTTTACTTGTAAAGTGTTCATGTTAGTAAATAATATTTTTATCTATTATTTTATTTAAAATTATCATTGCATTATTTATTATTTCTAACCTTTTTTGTTCTCGTGGTAATACCGAATATTTAAACTATTTTTTTGTTATCCATATACTTTGTATTTAAATTTAACAATAATTTCTTCATAATTTAATCCCAAGTCAACGCCGGGTATTAAAGCTAGTTAACTTTAAATTTGGTTCACATAGGTTTTTCAAGTTTCAGTGTAAATGGAGCTTAACATATTTCGGCGTAAATCACGCTAAACTTTATTTCTGGTTTTTAAAATATTTGATAACAACTTTAGTGGGTTAATTATATACGTAAACCCGAACCTTCAATTATTGTTTCTATTCTATCCCTAACATGTAATTTGTTCATAATATATCTCTAACTTCATTAAAACATTCCATTTTGGTATCATATGATTACAGGTGAAAATGGTAATTTTAGCCCTTAAAAGCTTTTTCCTTTACCAATAAAAGCTCAAAATGGAAACTAAATATTTTGAGTATTTCGTGTCTTATTTTGAGATGTTAGAGTGAACAAATATACGACAGATATAAGATTTGTGAAGTTATTTTTTTATCATTTTTTTTGTGGTTGGCAATGAGTTTAGGTCAATAGAAATTTAACAAAACTGGATGTTCAGTAGGCAATACGTGCGAGAACATAGGATGTTTTGTAGATGAATGTATAGACGCCACAATCCCAAGAGAAGATCAACTGGCGCATGGTGCAGAAGATGGCTAAGTGAATGACCAAGTGAAAGCCCATATATATTTCTATGTTATTGTTATAGTATTGATTATATGTCGTTTTAGTTACTGTTTGGATTCATGTTAAAAAATATGGTACTTTGTTTGTTATACTAATTGAATGTTTAGTAAGATTATTGATCTAGTACATATATGCATATTCATTAGTATTTTTGCTGCATTTACACTGTTGATAATGTAGGGATTTGGGAATATATTACCTTATAAAAGAGCAGAAGGGGCAAAAAAAATCATTGCTAAAAAGGCTCAAAATCTGTTGGTAAAGATAGCAATGGAATGCTCTCACCACTCCACTGACAACTTGCTGATGCCACAAAATAATGATAATTGGGTTTGCATTGACTTCTTGTTGTTAGTCGATGCTATATCTATTTTAGCAACAGTTACACATCATTCAATGTCACTACTAAAAGTGTTGTTTTTAGTAGTAAAAGGGAAAAAAAAAGTTTAAGAACAAAAACAATGGATTTAATTAACCTTAATTACTTAGTCATGAGCATGACATTGGAGAAAAGAGGAAACATGCTCATGAACAGGCATAAGTTCAACGTTAGATTAGTTTCATTTAAATTCTTTATTAATTGCCAAAAAAAATTATACATTGTTTATATTTACTGAAATAGTTTTTTTGTAGTTTAAATTTAGATTTTAAAATTACTTTCATTTCCTCTGGCGAGAGACCATAAAAAATGTTTATAATTTTTCCCAAACCAAAAAATGACAATCAGTAAATTAGAAACTAAAATAGACATGTAAATTTATACCAAATTTATTTTAACTTAAGTCAATTTAATCTAAAATGGTTTTAAATCTTTTTCACCTAGAACCAATTTCATTTGAAAGCTAATATTATATAGGTGTAATAATCTATTTGAAATAAAATTTTTATCATGTTATTAAATTTCTATGGAATTTTCTTTTTTAATGTTTAAAAAATAAAAATTCATAAAAAATTAATTGTATTATAAAAATTTTACAATCAATGGATTATTTCATCTAAATAATATTGACTTTAAAATAAAATTGATTTGAAGTAAAAAAAGATATAAACATAAAAATAAGTTATTTTGAATTAAGTTGGCTTAAGTTAAAACGAATTGGCCCTTAACTTTTGACATTAAACAGCAAAGCAACAAAATTGATTAATCTAAGTTGGGTGCAACTTGGAACTTTGTGAAAGATAAGATTCTTTTACTAGAAGAGTGTAAGTTAGACGTAGAGTTATAATTTTTCCTGACATCCGAATGACCTTCATCAATTTACAAAGTTAAAGAACATAAGTCAAAGTTATAGAATTAATTCATGTGAGTTAACGAAATTAGAGCACTTTGCAATTAAGCCTTAGGCCAATTCATTTCAACCTAACTTAGATTAATCCAAAATAGTTTTTACTGTTTTTTTTATCCAAGACAAGTGTAATTCATAAAAATTTAATTACGCTTTGAAAAAAATGCTATTCAACAATTATTATATAAATATAGTATTAGCTTTCGAATAACATTGATTCTGAAAAAAAAAAACTGAAAAAGTTAAAATGGATGGCCCCTTAGCGAAGCTAGCTGCAACATTCTTTTCCTCAATACTAAAACCACATTACAAGTCAAAAGTTGAGACAAAGGAAGGAGAACCAGCCGTTTAAGAAGTTGAGAGTGGTTTTTGCCTTTATGTAGGCTTGAACTAAGACCTTTTAAGCGGAGGCAACTTTGTAACACATGAAGTTGCTGGGGGTAAACTTCTTGGACTAGACAAAGCATATATTTACAATTTAAGTTATTTCTTGCTCCAAACCCCATAAGACTCAACCATTCTATATCAGGGGCAAGGTCCGATCTAATTGTTGGTGCTGACTGATGAAGCAGCGAATAATAGTCAAGAATTAATAGACAGTCATCACAACAAAGATCAACAACAATGGCAACACAGCATAGTCAATTACAAGAAACGCAGCAAGTACAAGAATGATATCTCACTCGATAAATCTCCTAGGTTCATCACCATTTTCCCAGTTGCACCCACAAGACCATATTCCAGAATATCTGTTGACACCATCTTCTAACAAACTCCGCTTACCAAATTCTGAATTATTTCTGTCCAACGCTTCAAGTCCTCGAATCTGCCTTACTATGTTGATGTTTTTTCATCACATTACATAACCAGGCATAAAGATGAAGGGCAATCATAGAGCAGCTCAACCAAATTTCAGAAATGAGAAACTACTTTTCGACATCCAAGACAAAATTAGGGCTTTGATTACATTTACTTTTTCTCAAATTACTACATAGAAGAAAGAATTGCTGTAAGTATATTCACTGCCCCTTCTCTCTAGTTCCATTGTTTAATAAATACAAAACATGCTTTTCATGTTGGCCAGAGGGTCATCGGAAACAAAACCAAAGCAGTGCAATTAAAGCCAGAACGGAATGGCTTCACTCCCTTATCATTAACCTAAAGCCAGACCTGAAAAGCATAACTTTGTAAACCTATATGCTCATTTTACAGAGATAATGGCTTAGCCGTCAAGCCCCAACTCAGCTGCAAACTTACTTGCGCACCGGCTTTTATGAGCTGTGGAGAAAAGACCATTTGTACAAAAAGAGCCTTCACATGAAGTAGCTGAGAGCCTTCTTCCTTCTCGAACCACCGTCACCGTAGAGTTCGTTCCACTGAACAAGCTCTGTCATGTTTACAGATTCTGAAGAAACACCAGCACATACCTGACAACATCAAGGTGGAAAAATCAGTTTTTAAGGCAAATACTACGAGCAATCAAAAATTAACATCAATGTGATAAAATGTGCTCACCCGTTCATGAGCATATTTGAAGTCTTCCATATTTAAAGGACGTATGTCAGCACTTCCACTCAGAGCAGGAGCTGGCTTGCCTTCTGCGAGAGCAGTAGCACGCTCCTGTTGTCAGTTAAGAGATAAGGGTAGGAGTAAAAGGAAACGTTAGTATTAGACTAAGACACAATTTTACGTATCAGTTACAACTAGTTGACAATACCAACGAACTCACCAGAAGCATAAATAAGGACTCATGCATTATATAGGAAACAAACCTTTTTTTCTTTTTCCAAAATCTCCCTGATTGGACGGTGTGCATCAGTTACACAAAGATTCTGCAAATTAAGAAAGCAATCAAAAGCATCACCTCATGAAACATGGGAACGAGAAATTTTATCAAACTTGAGGAAAATAGTAGCCTAACCTTGAGGTCACTCCCAGAATATCCATATGTAATACTTGCAATAGAATCAAAATCAACATCAGGAGCCAACTCCTCTTTTGCGAGTATAACTTTTAGTATCTTCGCTCTATTTGGAGCATCAGGAAGATTTACCATTAACCTACCCAATCAGAAAACAAGCAATATCGTAAAGAGAAGTGGGAAAAAAAAAAAAAAAAGGTAATAATTACCTTTATGGCAATTAAAACAAAAAGGACTTATGAAGTAAAAAAGCTGCTACACATCCTGTTTCCTTTTAAAATAGGTAACAGTTACCTTCGCGACAACCTTCTAATGACAACCTCATCAAGATCATTTGGCCTATTTGTGGCTGCAAGCACCAGTACTCGTTCAGTGTCCTTTGTTCGTAACCCATACCAATTCACCATGAACTCATTTTCATCTTTCGTATTGCCTCAGGGTCCCTTAGATTTTCCCTTCGGCCCAACATGCTATCAACCTAGAGAATGCAAACCTTATTAAACAAGAGAATATTCAAATATAAAACAAATATCAACCAAGATTATAATAAATGTACCTCGTCAACAAATACAACACTTTGAGCAATTTTACTAGCTAGCGAAAACATAGCTTTAACAAACTTCTCACCTTCACCAAACCACTGCACATAAAGACATCAAATTAAAAAAAAAAAAAAAAAAAAAAGGGGCANGCTAATACAAAATGGGACAAACTTCAGGAACTGCTCAACCCAGTTGACCTTAGAAGTAATGCTTGACATTGATATGTTAATGAAGTTAGCACTAGCTTTAGTTGCAACAGGTGTTGCAAGCATAGTTTTGCCAGTTCCAAGAGGTCCAAAAAAAAGAATCTACTTGCAAGGCTGGTACCAAAGGCAAATAAGGTTTTGATCAGTGAACAGGGTTGGGCCCTTAAAGGGACACTAAAAAAATCATTGCAGAAAATTAGAAAAGTCGAAAGGAGTAAGAGAACCTTAAAACATAAATCACAGAGCATCGTAACATTTTATTTTTTTACATATATGTACACATCCTGAAAGGGAGCTTAAGCTAGTATTTCAAAGTTCAAACTTCAGATTTCATGTTGAAAGCAACAAATTGCAAAAGTGGTAGGAAGTTGAGCACAACTATTACAACACAAAGCCTACAAAGCAAAGTGCTTCATTGATAACGATGAAGGGCATTCTGCAGGTTTTTTTTCTCGTACTACTGGAAGAACTCTAGCCAATTGGGAAGTGTGCACACATTCTTTTTTCTATTCAAAAGGACCATGTGTAAAAGAACAAATTGTACCAATACACTAATAATATACTGATAACTATACTTCCAAAAATAAAGTCTCATGTATCATACATCAAATAGATGACCACTATTAGCAAACTGAGAAGAAAAGTTAGCACGTAGTAAATGGAGGCTACTCCATAAAATGAAGGCTGAGTAAATGCCACACGCAAGCATTAAAAGGTAATAACTGGTCAGGGGGATTAAAAAAACAATATAGCACACTAGCAGGTATCAATTGAAACAAGTGAAACAAATAAGTCCATGCATCGACATGATCAGCTTGGTTAATTGTCCTTTGCAAAAGAGTTCTGGCCTCTGTAATAGAAGCATAACCAATTCCTTCAATGTATCCTTAACATTTTTGAGGGCGCTAATATCATCAAATGTGACTCCAATGTCATTAGGAGGAATAACATCAGCTAGTAGCCTATTTTCAAATTCATTTTCAGTTACAATATCCAGTGTACCTAAACATGCATTATGAAGTTCACTAAAGATACAAATAAACAACAATTGCTCCATGGTTCTTTCCCATTCAAATGCTTCTCCAAAATTATGGTAATACCTTTAGGGACTTTTTCAAGCTCTTAGATTCATTCTGGATAGCCTACAATATTCCAATCCCATACTAGATGATGGCACAAATGGTAGCATTAAAACTGTCACTCCCATCCAAAAACGACACTAGCATAAGAACGTAGAAAAGACATTACGAGACTCATTTTTAATTACCTCTTAGTATTTTACTTCCAAATGCTTGCTCCTTAACAGTCAGATATTTGACTTCACATTTTCTTACTTGCTCTTTAACAGTTAGATATTTGACTTCCAAATACTTAGCCCTAGAAATACTTCTATTATTCTTGCAAAACAGCACTGCTGCAAGATTATCACAGTATAGTCGAATGAGATTAGCAGTGGAATCTACAATAGGCATCTCAGTGATGAGATTATGCAACCATGCGGCTTGTGTGGAAGCTCCAAAACATGCTATGTACTCAACATGCAGGGTAGTAGAAGAAGTCATAAGAGTCTATTTGACTTTTACACGAAACTGCACCACTTGCTACTATGAAAATATACCCTGATGTGGACTCTCTGTTATTTTTGTAGCCGGCATAGTTAGAATCATTATAACCGACTAGCTTAAGATTCTCAACCCTTTTATTAGTCAACACGTAGTCTTTGGTTTCCTTTAAGTACCTCAGGACTTTTTTTACAACAACCCAATGGTCATACCTAGGATTTGATAAGTATCCTTTTAGGAAATCTGCTTCAAATACGATATCTGGTCTAATGCAAACTTGAGCATATATCAAGCTCCTAACAACACTAGCATAGGACATATCCCTCATGGATTCTTTCTCACAATCATTCCTAGGACATTATACCAAGCTTAAGTTTTCACTCTTAGCAATTGACACATTCCCAAGTTTACAGTCTTGCATACTGAATCGTTTCAATACGCATTCAATGTATGATTTTTGAGAGAGGCCCAACGAGTTTCATGATTTGTTAGATTTGTCTTTGTGGGTTTCAATTCCAAGAACAAAAGGTGCTTCACCAAGATCTTCATGTCAAATTGCCTAGATAAAAGCTGCTTAAACTCTTGTAGCATGCCTAGGTCATTAGTTGAGAGTAAAATATAATAATCCACATAAAGGACCAGAAAGATAATTTTGCTCCCACTATTCTTATGATATATGCATCTATTGACTTAGTTTTCCATAAAACCAAATGAGGTGATTACCTTATCAAACTTTAGATACCACTGACGGGAAGTTTGCCTCAGAGCAGAAATAGACTTTAACAATCTACATACCATATGGTATTTACCAGCTACCTTAAAACCTTTAAATTGTTCAAAGTAGACTTATTTTTTCAGGTTCCTATTTAGAAAGGCGGTTTTAACGTCCATCTAGTATAACTCCAAATCATAATGAGCTAAAAGTGTCATAATGACTCGAAAAAAGTCTTTAGAGGATACAGGAGAAAACAAATCAACATAGTCAATTTCTTCTTTCTGAATGTATCATTTGGCAACATTAAATCTTTCAATCATTCCATTATGATCCTTTTTAGTCTTAAACACCCATTTGTTACCATTAAGTTTATAGCCTTTAGGTAGCTTAACAAGCTCCCACACTTGATTGTGTTGCATGGATTGTATCTCATCATTCATTGCATTCCACCATATATCATTTTGAAGACTAGATACAGCCTCCTTAAAGGTCTTTGGATCGATTACATGACAGATGTCATAATCACTTTTTCCAAGATAGACCATATAATCAGAAGATATAGTAGACCTCCTCTCCCTAGTAAACCGTTTAAGTGGAACCTCTGATACCACATCTTGTGCCATAAGAACCTCCTCAATTGGTGGTTGCAAAGGTTTTTGCTCAATTGGAGCAAACACAAGTAATGGATCCACGGTTTCTTGTTGTATAGGTAGAGGAACATAGATGGTACTAGTCTGCACTTTTTTCTTTATGGTCTTAGAGTGATCACTTTCATTGGCAACATCGTGCACCAAAAATTTAGTTGTTTATGATTCCATAATTCTAGAACTTCCATCTCTAAGATAGAATCTATACATTTTAGAATGTTCAAGGTAACTGACAAAATAACAATGACTAGAACGAGGTTGAAATTTGTTTTCCTTGGGATCGTACAACCTCACTTTAGCAAGACAGCCCCAAACTTGAAAGTAGTTCAAGTTGGGTTTCCTATCAGTCCATAGCTCAAATGAAATCTTTTGAACTGACTTACTGGGTACTTGATTGAACATATACAAGGCCGTCTTGATAGCCTTACCCGAAAAAAAGTCAGGCAAATTTGTCATACTTTGAATGCTTCTCATTATGACCTTTAAAGTGTGATTTTGCCTTTCGGCCACACCTTTTTGCTCAAGTCTACCTGGCATAGTGAATTAAGCCACTATTCCACAGATTTCTAAGTATCTGGCAAATGGACTTTTAATTTATCCACTGTCCCCATGTTTGCCTTTATACTTACCTCCTCGGTCAGATTTCACAATTTTGATAACTTTTTCCCAATTGTTTCTCAACTTTCTTCTTGAAGATCTTGAACTTGTCAAGAGCTTTATATTTTTCCTTAATCAAGTATAAGTGACCATAACGGGAATAGTCATCAATAAAAGTGATGAAATATTTGGATTTACAAATTGTATGTGAGTACGGTCCATTTATATTAGAGTGAATCACTTCTAAGAGATCTGAGCCACGTGGCTCTCTTTTTCTCAATCTTGGTCAACTTGCCTATACAACAATCAACACATGTCTCTAGGTCATTGAAGTCAAGAGTAGGTGGGATGTTTTCCTTTGTCAAGCTTTCTACTCTTTCTTTAGAAATGTGGCCAAGCCTTTTATGCCACAAAATGGAAGATTTTTCCTTTATAAGGGGCCTTTTAGCAATGACTTTCTCAACATTATATAAGGCAGCATAGATATCATTTGAAATCAAACACAGCCTATATAAGCCAGAGGACAAAGAACAACTACCAACATGCTTTAAGTCAAAGAGTAATTTAATAAAACCATCCTTAATTTCAAAAGCATAGTCATCCTTGTCTAACATGAAAGCTGAGACCAAATCCCATCTAAAGGACGGTACATAGAATGTGTTATTAAAAATAAGTCTAAATCTAGTATCTAAATTTAGACAAAAAGCTCGTATAAACTCCACATCTACCTATTCATTATTGTCAACAATGAGCTTTAACTCATCTTTATTTGGTTTCTTCTTACTTATGAACTCCTGTAAAGTAAAAGCAACATGATTAGTTGCTATGCTATCTAGCCACCAGGAACTTGATGGGGCTATAGCTAAATTGGATTTGTGTAAAACAAGAGCAAAAGAGTCATTAATTTTATGCCTATTCTTAACCAACTAAGCTTTAAATTTAGGACAATTATTTTTCAAATGACATCTTTTCCTGCAAAAGAAACATTTCTTTTGCTTCTTCTCAATCACTGTATTTGGACCACTCACTCCTCCAGCCTAACGATTAGCTTGAGTCTGAACATTCTTAGAAGCATTAGAATTAGGCTTCTTACCATTTTTCTTGTTGTGTTTACCTAAAACAAACAAGGCAGTTTGGGACTTGCCACTCTTGAACTTCTCCTCTTCAATGACGCACCTAGTAATCAGGTTATTGACCACCCAAGTCTCATCATGAGAGTTATAAGTAGTGACAAGAAGCCCATACTTCAGAGGAAGAGTATTTAGCACTTGAGGCACAATACATGCATCAGGGATAATAATGTTGAGCGCCTTGAGTTTACTCTAAATATGGACCATCTTAATGATGTACTCCTTAACACCACTTACTTTATCATACTTCATAGAGTAAAGTTCCTTTAGGATTGTACCTTTTTCAACATTAGAGGACACTAAGTTCCTTTAGGATTGTACCTATCTCAGCATTGGAGGACATTATATACATTTAGGACACAACATTAAGGAAATTTTTTGCTACATTAGTTTCAGAAAGACCACTAAGCATGTGTTTAGGAATGGACCTCTTTATCGAGAGATAGCATATGCAGTTTGATTTCTCCCAAGCTGCATAAGCCTTATTCTCCTCATCACTGCTTGTGGCAGTAAGATTTGCAGGCTTGTCAGTGATCATGGCTAGATTCATATCTACCATCTTGAGGGCAAATTCCACATCTTGCTTCCATTTTTTGAAGTTGGAGCCAGTAAACAACTTTATAGTAACCAAGTTGTTGTTAATAGAAACGGCGACTAAAAAGATCAAGCAAACCACAAACAACAATTATTTGTAAGGTAACTATGATACTTAAAACCACAAATAGTATCCATATTGAGAATTCAAGCACGTCATTATAAAAGCACTTTTGGGCAGAGATCATAACATGCAGTCTCAAATTCTCACACATACTGACGATTCAAGAACCTTTTCCTATCCTTACTAATCTACCACCTTTAGGTGTATAGACAGCTTAGACAAGTCAATCCTTAATCATATGTCATATGTGCCTTATATCAAAACTTCATGCGTAGTCAACACCTTTGGACAGTATAACAGTGTACCTAATCCAGAAACATCCCTAATCATATGAGAACAGAATTTCATAAGGCCCGTCAAATTGACCACTTCGGTGGCAATAATTCAATAGAGCTCGTAAAATGCTCCCATAATAGAATATGCCTTATGTTAGCTTTCCAAGTAATGACAATCAATGGGCTCAACTTTATATTTTCATATGACTTTACCAAATGGGAGAATTAATTCACTTAAATTTCTCCCTAGTAATATGTTGCGTATTTATTCACGTCTTTTGATCTATTTAAAAATTATTTATTGTGCATATTCACTTCAATTTTCCTTTATGAGGCACCATGACCAAATGTGTGTCTTTAATTTAAGCAAATTTGACCTTTATTGCATGAAAATAAATTTTAGTGTGATTTTAATTAAAGGTTTGGGGTCACTTTGTGAAATCATCAATTTCAGTGTTCATTATAAAAGTCCAGGAACCAAAATACACAGAGGAGAAAGACTTATAATGGCCAACAAGCAATTACAGCAATCACATAGCATATAAATGACCAAAACATTAGGAAAAAGTTAGGTAAAAGCATCTCATCTTCTTCTCCTATTTGTGCTTTCTGTAACTTTCAACCCATGGGATTTTTTCTTCCCGTTAAAGAAAATATCCAATTTCAACCCCAATGCTTGAAACAAAGGCACATAAAAATGGACTGGCCTTTGATTTGCAACACCAGGCGGCCACCAAAACAAGAAAAGAACTCAAATAATAATTCAGAAGCCATTGGCCCGATGCGGTTGTTTCTCGACCAGTAACTATGTTCACAATGACGCATCGTCGGTGGCCACTGTAGAGGCAATGGTGTTGGTCATAGATGTCGAAACGACCAGCGGTTACCGTTGCTCGCCTCCGATGCCTCACCGTTCGTTTGAGTTCTCAACCCAGATTAACATCCATTTCTGATTTATTTTTTTTAATTAAAACAGATTCAATTAGTTAAAATAAAAGCAGAAACGGACAAAATAAGAACATGTTTAAACATCATACTTTAGATGAAAAAGGGAAAACTAAAATCCAATTTTGTCTGAAATCCCAATTAATTAATCATGTGTTCTATGATCATGCAACAGGCTCTAATACCATATGTCGATTTTTCTAATATATAAGAGCATAGAACACAAAAATTAAATTGGAATAAACAAAACATTTAACCTGATTTAGGCAATATCAATAGATGCAGTGAAAATAAGATCGATGAATGCACAAGTATTCTCCCTTATTCTAGCCAGTGGCTTTTCCAATGGGCGGAAAATTTTTTCCATAATCAGCTTGGCTAAGAGAAAGAGCTAACTCTATTTATATAGAAGTTCATGAGTCTATTTATTATTGGCCACGTGGACTTTATTGGCCCACACTTAAATAAGCCCACATCTTTTATCATGATTGGAGTCACTAATCTGTCTTTAGATCAATTACTATATAGGCATTGTATGTTTCATTTGACCAATTTTAATTCTTAATTGGATTAATTAAAATAAATACAATTAATATCGCCTATATATAAGAAAATTCCGACAGTTATTACCAAAGAATGAAAAGTGGTTAAAGAAAGAGAGTCAATATTAAGGCTGTTATCAAATTTTCTTTCCTAAAGCAAGCTAGTTGAAGAACAAAATGGATAAGAAAATCCCACAATGAGGAATTAAGGAGGTTCCAACATTGTTTGCGAGACAAGGAAATCTCAGAGTTAGATTTTGACAAGCAAAGATTGGAACCTACTAAAAGCCTTTCTTGGAGCGAGATTTATGCTTGTAAATATAAAGAAAACAAGTGCATTTACAAATTATGACATCAAACTACAGCATAAATGCAGCAAAGACAAGGGTTCCTCTTTTTTCTAAAACACCCAAGCAATGGTCTTTTTTAGAAGTTTGATCATTACCGGGGAATGCCAAGTCAAGAAGCGTGGTCTGCTTGCTCCTGAGTTTATTAGCAATGGTAATTAATCCAAAAGAATTACCAGGATACTTATAAGGAACAATACATTCTTTGATGCAATTTCTATCAGCTCCTGAGTCTATTAACACTACTACTATTAGTGTAAACTGTTCTTCAATTACCAAATTTATTTTACTAGTAAATCTTTGATTTGACATGGAATAAACTTCATTAATCTATAATAGTTCTTATTGAAAATTTATTTCTTATTTTCTTGACTTGTTTCTGGAACATTTTTACCTTTTTCTTTTCTACTTAGCCTTAAAGCTAAATTTCTCCATATCTTCCATAATTAACTCATCTTCTAGAATATCTTGAGAATATCCTTCAAAATTTTGAAGTTCTAAAATCTCAATTCTATTTCTAAGAGATTTTATTTCCATTTTTATTTTTGAAATATTTCCTTTTAGTTCTGCTACTATTGGTTTTTTATGACTCTTTTGTGCCTTATCTAACCTCTTAAAAATTTCACCAAGACTATAAACTGGAAGCTTAGTCAAATCTTGTATATCAACCATTTTTGTTTTTTAAGTTTCTTCTACCTTGATTTAACTGGTGTCTTGCTTATCAACTTTATCAAGATATGTAAACATAATTTCTTTTTCTTAATTCTATATCAATTTGTCTAGCAAATAGGATTCTTTCATCTTCTTCAGTGATAGCATAAACCTGAATCATGTTTAATTGCAAATTATTAAATGCACTTTGCAATTGGCATGAATCATAACCACATTTAAAACCACAACTACTTTTTGATTTAGAACTATATGAAAGACCAATAACAATTATTTCTTCAAAACTTCATTCAGGGGTTATCTATTCTTATTCTTCATCAGGCTCACTGTTACTATTTAAAAAAAATCTGCATTAAAATTTTTTTTAGACATTCATCTATCTTCAAAGAGTTTATCTTTTGCTTTGTTTTACACTTATTTGCATAGTGGGCTGGTTTTCCACATTTCCAGCAAACTTTCTGATCTTTTCCAAATGTGTTTTTTTCTTAAGCTTCTTAAATGACTTAGGTTTCTCTTCTAATTTTTCAAACCTTCTTCTCCTATATATTTTATAGGACTTTACCTCTTTTGGTTTTTGGGTTCATACTTAGAGTATGGCCATGGGATATCATATACAAATTGGGAACAAAAATCTTCCCGTTTTTTTTCTTCGTGCTAGTTTTTATCATTTAACATGTTGTTTCCATTTCATTTCATGACACATTTCAAGAGCAACTTCCTTTATTTCAGTGAAAATTTATCCATAGGTATAATTTTCTAGGTTGAGATGACTTTGATTTTTCTCTTTAATGTGATTTAAAACCAATTGACCAAAGTATTTTGGCAATCCTTGTATGAACTTTTCTTTTCAGATTAAGGATTTACAATTTTCTCTTTCATATTCTTTTCTTAGAAAAGTGTCCTTATACCATTCTAAACCTAACAAAGTTCTACATTTTAGATTTAAAAGTAATTCTCCATTTCTGCTGTCTTTACTTTTTGCACTCACAACAAATGAGAATAAATAGTACACAATAAAGTATTCATAACATCAGGTTCAATTGTCTGTAGTATTTGTCCTCCATGTTGAATTGTACCCATTGTTCTTGCATTTCTTATTTCTTGTCTTGCTTGTTCTGTTAAACAATTTCTCCACTTACCTATCTTGTGAATATAGTTATAATCATTTCGACTACAGCTGTATTTGAGTTATCAACTTCATTTCTTGTAGCTATTCCAAACATAATCATATGTAGGATAGTGTTTATAATTTGATATTTTGACAAACCATCTATATTCCACTGTCTTATGGCATTTTCTTTGTATTCTACAAAGGCATATGGCCTAAAGTAGTCACTCAATCTTATAACCACTAAATATGATTTTGAAGTATAAGGATGTGGTACATTACAACTTTTTGTTGAACTTTTTATTGGACCACCTCTCCCTATTTCTGAACAAAGATGATTTAATTCTAAGTTTTCATTCTGATGGATGAGAATCAATAAGTTCTTGTATACTCATATTTTTTCCAATAACATTTATCAAAAGACCTTTCTATTTTTTTTTCTATAGCTTTTTTTGAAATATCAGATGGTTGCATAGTTAGTTTAGCTGTTTGATAAGCTAAATTAGCAATTTTATTATTTGGCTTTAACTTAAATTTTGGAAGTTTTTTGGGAAAATTTGTAGGTGATTTTAAGGTTTCTGGGAAAAGTTCTGGTGTAAAGATAGAAGTCTTTGTAAGACCAAACTTGTGCTTATCCAAAGATGATTCAATTCTATTCATTTGTTTACCTATGGATTGTGGTAAAGATTTATATAATTTTTTTTGTTCTATTATAAATTTTGGAGATATTTCTTATCTACAGGATTTTAGGTATTCTTAGAATTTTTTGTATCAAATGTTTTAAAGGGCAAAACAAATGGTTTTGTTTCTTCCAATATGACTGTAGCATTAAGAGGATATGGAGCTGTAATTTCTTTTCCATCTTTGGTCTTACACATGGCCCAGGTTTCTTCTAATACTTCTAAATGGTTTCCTCATCCAAAAGTATGGTCAGAATGACCCATTCAAAGAATTTCAAATTCTTTTTTGTTCTCATGATTCTTTTATACAAAAGGTATTTAAATTCTTTTTTATCTTGCTTGATATATGCATCAAAGAACCATTTTCTTTTTGCCTCATTCTTTTTTAACAAAAAATCTTCATTTAGACTTTGGCTGTCAAACCTAAATGGTTATGTTAAAACATTTAGTTGAAAATCTAAAAATTTAGGATTTGTTGATCTTGTAGATATAGATTTTGTCTTTTCTTCTTGTTGTTCATAATTTTGGCCTTTTTCTAATATGACAAGCTTATAGATAGGATATGAAACTTGTTTTGTGGATTCTCTAACACCTCCTATTAATCTCTCATACTCAGATTCGAAAAAATAAGGACATGAAGCTCTAGAAGGTTTATAAGATATTCTTGAGGGTGCATTTCATGATTCTAGTTTTATGAAATCAATCTTTGCTAAACCTTATCTCAACCTCTCTATTTCCATATTTGACAATTCTTTCCAACTCTTAAGGTTTCAAGGTTTCATGGATTTTTCAATCTGGTAAAGCCATTTTTCTAAAAACTTAACATCAGTCCATTTGATTCACTTTGGAATCATAATATGACTTGTTTTTTTTTTTTTTTTGCATTAGCTTGTAGTAGCAAAGTTTGTTCCTTTGTAGCAAATTCTAAAACCTTATGTTCTATCTATGTTGTCATTACTTTATAATAAATTCTATAAATAAGAGCTAGATTTTGAGATCTTTTAAGAATATCAAAACCAAATGTAATGATATTTGCAATTAATGTTTTCATGATATGAGGATCTTTCAAAGTAACAGTGAAATTTTGATGGCTATTGAAATAAATTGGTCCATCACACAAGCTTGATTCTACTATGCCTAACAATGAATTAGAGAACTTGTAATGTCTGCAATCCCTTAAGGCAATGATTACTAAAGTATTCAAGTCATTTATAGTCAAAGGTTTCACACCAATTTGCACAAGACCAATAGACAAATAATTGTAATAATTTTCTAGATGATCCTTAATCGTGTATTTTGAAAATAATTCAAACTTATGATCTTTTTCTAGTATTAGAATAGTTTTCTCTACCATTTTAATAACATAAGTCATTCTAAAGCCAAAAGTTCCTTTCAGATAAACTTCATATTTATCAACTTTAGGAACGTTCTAGTTTCCTAATTTTTTCTCAATGTCTTTGATTAAAATTGCTTATGAGTTCTTAACTTTTCTATTCCCTATAATTTCTTCTTCCTCTTCTCCCTTTGAAACATACCTAAATAAATTTCTAAAAATTCTAGCTATCAGTAACTATTAATTAATATCAAGATTTTATTTGCTATCTGTCAATGTTTTACTTGATCTTACTACCCTTTCCACTTCAACAACGGGTCTTACTATTAATACGTGACTTGGGTGATAATCCAAAAAAATCTTATCAGTAATCTTTAATTATTGAAAGTATAAAATATTTTGAAATTTGTCTAGCTCTTCAGTCAAAGGGATAAGATAGAAAATAAACTTTAGGGACTAGAATGTTAAAATGGTAAAGCTTTAGGGTTAAAACTAGAATTAATGCAAATATTAACTTTTTAAATCCAATTGTGGAGATGAAAAGGGGTATCATTAGAGGGGCTGTGTTTTAGAAACTTCCAATTATTTATCTCTCACATGTAAACTTTCTTTTCTTGTGCATTCGGATTCAGTATCATTGTGTAATGGAACGGGTTCCAACGCCCCACCTTACTCGGCTTATAGGCCCTTAGGGACTGTGAATCTCACTTAGTTGCTATTGGTTAACTATTACTCGTAAGTAAAATTAAAACAATTTATGTGCAACTAGTTTCTTAGCCTACCTTGCAAAAGATATGCATGCTTTCATCCTGGCATTGTAAACAAATAAGTAAACTATTTCAAAAGCACTGCTCGAGCATTTCATTTAAAGCTTACTTAAATCATGCCAAGACAATAAAATACTAGTTACTTCAACTTCAAGTAATAGTTTGTGCACACTTAACATATCTTGTATGCACCCAAAAGTAACTTAATGGTTTTACATCAGAATGCATCCTAATAGAGGCAACATCTTAGTACACAAGGTACTATATACACGAGACAAAATCCTAACTAAGATCCTTTACTTGAGCCCCACCTTTGAGCTATCAAAGCTCCAAGTGCAAGCCATTCTTTAGTCCTTGTGCACCACTTAACCTCTGCATTGTAAAGGCATAAAACTTAGTTAGTACTTAGCTTAGTCCACAATAAATCTTAGAATCACAAGGATTCTAAAGAAAGAGTACCTGCAAAAAGATGAAGCTTAGCCCACAACTATCCACTAGTTGTTAGGCCCGGTATTAGAACCTGGACAACAAACTTAAGGGAGTAAGTACATAAATGTAGTCAATAAGGGTCCTTTGGGGTACCTGCAAAAAAAAAAGATAGCAAGAAAGCAAGCAAGCAAGCATGCAAACATGACAAACAAATAATCAAGTAATCAACCAAACAAACAACTTAAAATAACAACATGGAAGATATGCAATACATGAATGTATGATATGCAATTCACACAATCCTTGAGACTTCTTGCTCACTTAGCGCTTCATACTTGCCGTGAGCTCAATCGGCGGAGGTACTTAAGTCACTGGCCCTCATATCCTGAATACTTTACCTCCCTTAAGTCCCACTTTCAAGTCCAAGAGTAGTTCGTCACCTCCTCTTAAACTTACCCACCTTACCCTTAATTTATTGTACAGAGTATCCATCTTATGTGGTTTAACTTGCCAAACTCTATCTTATGTGGTTTAACTTGCCAAACTCGTAGAGTTTGGCTTAGAGCTCCTTAGTGACTTACTTACCAAACCAATGGTTTAGTTCGGATCTTCTTAGGTTTCTTAATTAGTTCCCTTAGGTTCAAGACCTTTTTCTCTTAGGCTAATATAGCCTCTGAAACTAACTTAATCCCTTTTAGTGCCCTTTTGACAACTTGAGTACTTTTAGCCCTTAACCACTTTACTTAGCTCTAACTTAACCATAATACTTAGCTAACTCTTAAATAATGCATAATTCTTAACTTAGGAATGAGTCTAAGTGTAATAACCCTAGAAATTAAGGAAAATAAAATTACTAAATTACCCTAAATAAATAAAAAAAATAAAATTAAAAAAAAATAAATAAATAAAAATAAATTAATTAGCATTTTGTCCTTAAGGGTATTTTTTTAATTTTACCTAACAATTTAGAAAATCAATATAGAATTTAGAATCTTGATCCTTAGATAATTCCTTTAGTAGTTATTAAGTCAAATTCCAAACAGGAAGCTCATAGTCATTTTCTTTAGGCTAGGGGCATTTTTTTCATTTACAACTGAGCATCAGATGGAAAATCTAGGAG
The DNA here is from genome assembly GCA_000696445.1 of Aquilaria agallochum. Taxonomy (NCBI): domain Eukaryota; kingdom Viridiplantae; phylum Streptophyta; class Magnoliopsida; order Malvales; family Thymelaeaceae; genus Aquilaria; species Aquilaria agallochum. The sequence continues at coordinate 183,944 of KK899412.1, read as the reverse complement.
CACCATTGGATTCTTCTCGAAAAAATGAGTCAAGAGAAATTTACCTCACTCAATTCTGAATTCGTTTGCTTAGGTTTTCCAAAATTTAGCCAACGCGCGTGTGAGGTTTAAACTGGGTTCGTGCTACTGCTACATACGATTATTTTTATTTTCTCCCTAACCCTAATTTCATTCTTATAAAATGTTCCAGCTACCACGCACCTACAGGATTTTTTGTTTCCTTAAAAAAAAAAAACGCTATTGCGCCTCCAGCAATTAAAACCTAGGCATATGCGTTGCCTTCAACTTTTCTTTTTCCTCTCTATGCCGCCAAGCCGCACAACCTGCCGCTTCTTATTCTCTCTTCCTTCAATAGCTCACCACCATAAGAAAGAAAAAAAAATAATCAGATTTTGGGAAAAAGGCAGCCCGCCATCCTTTGGTCCTCTTCACGCCGGTTATTGTCTTGCTTATTCCTTCATCAAAACGGTGTAAGTACAGCCCTTTATGCTACGATTAATTTTTATTCTGGATTATTAGAACAATAATTTTGCCTAATCTTACTTAGGTTCATTAGGTTGAAGAGAAATCTCATCCGGACAGTAAAATCGACCCTACGCATACCGACAATCCTAGATTCATTTGTGTAAGTCTAAATTATTCTATAACCCTCTTTTAATTTTTTTTTTCTCTTTCCCAGCACCTAAAGGCCTTATATCTTTGCTGTAAATATTTGGTAGATTATCATCAATCCAAGTTTTGGGTTTTTCCACTCGTTTCCGGTGCAATCTTGTCCATACTTGGTTCTAGGCCCCGGTAAGCTACTGTAACCTCTTTGAAAAATTATCTTGGCTGCCAATTTCGAATATTACAGCCCTAATAATTCTCTTTTCCTTGCTTTCCATGTTGTTACAAAGGGTTAGAAAATCCTTACTCGAAGGTTTGGTGCTTCTTGGGACTCCTGGAGCGTCAGAGATCCTGAAAACACACTGGTAACCGAAATAAAATTTTTTCCTTCCAAGATCAATTTTTACAGCCATTAAATGAGCTTATAAGTTAGTGTATAACCACTGTAATTTTTAGGATCAATATCAAGAAGGCTTCTGGCGTGATCCCGAATAGGCACGAGACCACCAAAGACGCCCCGAGCCCCTTTTTGCCCACTAGGTAAAAATTTCGGCCTAATTGTTAAGAACATGAACTTTCCAAGTACCATTTAGGAAATTTCCAATTTTTAGTATATTTTTCTAATTTTCTACCTTACGAACATTTTGTAGGACCGTCCTAGGAAATCGCCATATTTCGCCGTATTACTTCGAACTAGGTAAGGGGGAAGAGCGGGTTAGTTCTCGTGGGCCCTCTTACGCCCAAAATAAGCATCAACCCAAATAATAAATTTTAAGTAAACAATTGGGCTAAACAAAATATTTAAACACGTGGGCAACATGGGTAAGGTAATTAATTAGTTTTTCTAGAATTTTATTTTATTATATTATATTTTATTTTAGTTTTCTTCCTTTGAGATGAAATTTTGGTTGGTTGGTTGTATGGTTGTAATGATGTGATGTATGGTGTATGTTTGGCGCTAGTATCATACTAGGACCGCTTATAACAAGAATTAAATTAGAAATATGTTAGGACCGCCTAAATAAACACCGCTAGTAGCATGTTTAGGGCCGGCGAGACAAACACCGCTAGTACCATGTTTAGGGCCGACAAGCTCATTAGCAACATGATGAGATTGGAAGGAACCGTTAGTGGCATGTTAGGGCCGTAATAAATTATTATAAGCCGATAGATAAAGGATTAGGAGCGTAAATACTAAATGACCAATTTAGAAAGAATTCACGAGAAATGAGATGAACATTTATCACAAATACACTTAAAAGATATCATTGATTGTCATGACATCATGTAACACTAAACTAAGATAACATGATAAAAGAAATAGGATGCACTAGAATCATGGCATTCTACTAAAAAGAGCTAAAATAAAATGAGCTACGGTCATGCATCAATTGGTTGTTGCATATGATTGATGTTTGTCATACACAAGATTGCATTAAGTAAAAGATTTGAAGAGTAAGATAAAATACGAGGCATGCAAGGTTGGTGAC
>KK899412.1:151797-181777 GCA_000696445.1 Aquilaria agallochum | reverse complement strand
AAAAAGGAATTATGCATATACATGGTAGTTCAAGCATGCTAGTAGGACTTGGATTTTGTTGTTATGATATTGTATGGAATGGTTCTTAATTAAATTGCTACAGCTTAAAGTTTATTATTCGTTGTTGTTTGTTACGGGAATATTAGGACCCACGTGATGGGCTTGATACTTCCCCCTTACTGAGCAAGTTGTGCTCACCCCTCCTCTTAACATGCTTTTCTTAGGTGAGTACTATGAGGAGACAAAGTACATTGAACCATATAATGAGGTTCAAGATGTAGAGCAGACTGAGTGAGGGTACGCTGTAGCCCCTCGAAAGTAGAACTGGCTAGGACTGGGTTTTAACTTTGTGTTATTTGATTTCTAAAGAAACATATGGTTTGTTTAAATTGACACATTATGCGCATATTAGTTTCCTGGGGTTGTCACTTAACTACTTTGATTTCATTTAATATTCTCATTGTTTGGAAAATGATTTAAATAAAATATTTTACCTTATATTTCTTAAATTATTTTTAATTAAATGCTTTATAATTATGGGAATTTAAGATATCTTTTAAAATTAAGGTTTACAAAATTAGGGGCATTACACTAAGACCCAACCAAGGCTACAGAACATCTTAAATTAGCCCAGGGATGATAACCAAGAGTTTGAGGCATTCTTAGGATGACCCTAGCTTGAGGGACTAATGCGTTGCGTCGCCAAAGGCATCAACGCTCTGGAATCTTGACGTCTATCGGTGACATGTCTCCAGATCGCATCGCCAATGGTGATGCGTCACCAATGCATTTACAACATTGTGCGATAGCGTGCGAACTTGCACGAAACTTGCTCAAACTTTCCCATCCCAAGTCCAATTCACATGGGTCTTGTTTATACTTCATTCCCATATATAACACTACATTTTTATACATTATTTGAGCTAAATTAACTTGAACCCTTACCTTAAACTCAGCCATGAAGCAAGAATTGAAGCACAAGCTCTCTTGAGCTCAACCAGTCCTTTTGAGTTCCAATCCTAAAACCAATGTGATATGGCATCAAGAACCTAAAATCAAGACCATTTCTAGCTACAAAAAACAAACTTGAACCAACCCAAATAAAACCAAGAAGCTTACCTACAATTTCAAGTCCAAAATAAGCATCAATGAGCTAGATTGAAGCAAGAAGACCAAAATGGAGCTTGAGGCTTCTTGTAATCATCTTGGGGCCTTCAAATTCAATGGAAATTTGTAGAATTGGGGAGCTTTGGAGCAGAAATTCTAGTGGGGAGAGGGAGTTACGAATTTTGGGAAAGAAAACAAATGGTAAATGAAGTCAACTAGCCCAAAATATCTTAACTTCCCCCACTAAAGCATACTTCTTGTTTTCTTGCTCCTCGACCCTCAAGTTCTCATTTGTTTTATTTTGGTCACTAAACACTCGTCCAAAACCATCCCTCCTTTTTCCTAAAGGATGCCTAAAAGCTTCCTACATTTAGCCTTTTGAACACTTAAACCACTTAAGACATAATGGCTCAATTGAGCACCTAGTGCAACTTTTTACTCTTTTCAATACAAGGATGGTTTTATTAGCTAGGACAACTAACAGTCTTGACTTTTGGGTGCCAAAGCGCACTTAGGAACTCATTTACTTAGCTAAACTTGTCTTTCTTGCTTAATAAGGTGTTAACTTGAGGTACTTAATTAAAAACACTTAAATAAAAATACTCACTTGGTTAAAACCCGTCATTAACTAGGAGAGTCGTCACACATTGCCTAGTGAACTATCGCAAATTTTAATTTTAACCACTAATTATAGGTGATTTCCAAATAGCACACAAGGTTTTTAGAACATGCCTAATTGGCCTTTGAGTACCCATAAATGCCAATGACCATTCCCATTGATGGGTGAGTCTTTTATTTTGGAGAGGGAGGGGTGGATTATCTCATAGTTTACCATTATTTTATAATTAACCACCTCTTGAATTTCAAAAGACAACTTGATTAATTTTTTTTTAGGCAAGGGCAAAATTTATGAACAACCTTAAAGTATAAACTTCCTAAAAAAAAAAAAGAGCCTAAACAAGATTAGAATTTAAGAGAACCATTATTGACTATTTTCATCTTCTATCTCCCAAATTCTTGAGCTAGCTCTTCTATGTTGCAATTTGGAAAAAAAAATATTTGCATATACCTTTTACAATCAAATAATCTGATATTTAAGTCTGTAGAAACTATTTTTGTACCCTTATCAATTTCCAACACTTAATTGTTCCCTCATTCTCTTTCATGGCCCTTTGAACTCTCAACTGAATGTTTGATTACTTCATTCTGTTCATGCACTTCAAGTTTTTCTTTGCCTGATTAGTAAGTTTTTTCACCAACTCATTCACATAACATCAACTATATTGAAATCTCATCCATATTTAACACTTTTCTCAAAGTGTGAAACTTCTGGCCATATAAGGAAAAGTACAAAAAAAAAACCACTATAGTTATAATTTTGTATCGATTTGGTTAATATAGTTTTGGTTAGTTCTGATTGCATCACTAAAGTCATAGTTAATTGGCCAACTGTGTTACAGTTTGATTCCAAATATGCCAACAATCGTTAACAATAAATGCATGAAGTTATTGGTTGTGAAATCGTGGGGAACTACCGCAACTTTTATTAAAAATTTAAGAGCTTTGTGTAATTTACCATTTTCATTTTTTTGTATGTCGGCCACCACATTGGTCACCACCGGATCCATCACTAGTGACTGAGGCAATGCCAAAGGAGTTTGCTTTGGACATCACTATTTGTAAAAAGAAAAGCTACTATACCATGTAGTAGATGATCAGAAACATATCGATATTAGATAAGTGAGTTTCATTTGGTTGGGTATGGGTTTTCTGTACTATCAAAATTCAGTGACCAATTTCAATATCATTTCTAGAGGATCAATGGCAGATCCGGTGAAGGATAGAAGTGGTTATCACACAAAAAAATGAAATTAGTAAATTATACATAGTTCCTGTAGTTTGTTAAAAGTTACATAAGTACCTTAAGATTTTAAAACCAACAGCTTCCCATATTTACCATTAATTTTTTAATGGTCGGTGGCATATTCAGTACAGAATTGTAACATTAGTAGCCAATTTGAGCCCAAACTATGAATTTAGTGATGCAATTGGAAGCACCAAAAACTATAGTAACCAAATCAGTTTAGTCCCATAACTATGATAAGTGTTTTGGTGCTTTTCCATAGCTACATATTTTGAAATCGAAATTGCCCTCTTTTCACCGAGCACTCATGAAAATCCACTAGGATCAGCCAAAGGGCCCTAACATTCCACCATTTCAAATCAAACCAAAGAGCTTTCTTTTCATCTTAGAATTATGGCCATGAACAAAAGTCACTATCATGTGTTAACACTCAATTTTGTCCGGGCATGGATTTTTGTTTAAGTTTTAGGTTAGGAAAATTAGTTTAGGAGTATTTTGATTTTTATAGGGGCATTTTANGACCCGATCCGTTTCCGACCCGTCCAATCTCTGATCCAGTCCACTTTTTGGTATAATGCTAGTTTAGTCCCTAGATTCCTTTGTTTTGTTCATCTGAGTCTCTAATGTTATTTTTATTTACAATTTGGCCACTGACAGTATTGTTTTACTTGTGTTTTCTTTCGTAGTTTTGTTTATTTTGTTTATTAAAGTCATGAATTAATTTGGTCACTAAGATTAGGTAAAGATCGTAGGTTTAGGATAGATATAGGTTTAGGAGTATAATTTTTTAAGATTTATTTAATTTTACATAATACATCTAAAAAAATCACACTTAAGAAAATTCATTCCGTGTGGGTTTAATAAAACCCTAGGATGGATTTAGGATGATAGTAAATTTCAAAATCCATATCTAGCTGATTCGATAGGGTCTATGGTTTGGATGAAAAATTATCTAAAATTTTTAATAAGAAAATATATATTAAGTTTAACATCCATATCCGGGTGGTCCGATAGGATCCATGATTTGGAAATATCAAAATTTCATAAAATAAATAAAATTAAATAGGAAGGTTTAGAAAGTCCATATCCGGGTGGTTCGGTTAGAATCCATGGTTTGGATATTAACTGAAATTATTTAAAGTAAGCAAAACAAAATTAAAATCAAACTAGGTACCAATTTTGGGCGCTAGAATAAAGTTATTTTAGCGTAACCGTACTCCTGAACCCCTCGAACTCTCGTAGATCATTTTTAGGTGTCCAATCGACCTAGGTGTAAACCGATTGGTGGCGACTCTAAAAAACACGTTGCTACAGCTTGGCGACTCCACTGGGGACATCTCGCGAGTCAAGCCTAAAAGTTTGATTTTGTTTGGTTTTTGTTTTGCTGTGCTTATCATTACTGTATTTGCTCGTTGTAAACATGCAATATGCATTCATGACATGAGGCTCTACTCCCGAGCTTCCCCAACTCAAACCACGTTCTTTCAAAGCGGAATTGGTGTTGATGTCCCTGTGAGACCATGGTTTTCAAGCCTTCACCGATTTCAAGTAGCAAAGTAGTGTATTTGCCTTCTGAGACGGTAGTCTCTGCATGGGCCCACGAAAAGTTATGATCCGAATTAATCCTTTCCTTACATAAACCCTCGTGGGTAAGGAATTGGGCTATCATTATAATTTAGTGATGGGATTCGGGAACCACCCTAAGCCTTTTTGACAAGCTACCCAATGCATATAAAATGCCCCACTTAACCATAGAACTGGCCATAAAATACCTACTATTTACCAACGCCATAAGCATGTCATTGTTATGCCATTTTGTTGCCTTACACTTTTGTTTTCTTCGTGTCTTATGTTTATGGCTCTAACTTCTTTTCTCATAATAGCACATGAGTTGTTAATTGTTATTTAACTTGTTACTAACCTTGTTTTTCTTTTGTTATACTTCTATTTTGTGCAATTTTTCTTCATGCATCAAAACCACGCATCAAACTATACTAACCTTTTATCTTTTTTATGACAACAAGAAGTCTTCAAGTTGCACGATAGTGGACAATCACGCTCACTTATTGCATGCATGCATTACATGAATTACGTGCATATAAAGTTTGATAAAAATAATTCATTAAAAAAAAAAGATACAAGATTGGTACGCAACACCGATATCCAACTCGGCTGCAAACAAGGCTCATGGTGGAACAAGTCGAAGCATGTCTCACTGACATCGAGTCAAAGATAGAGGGCAGCTGAACAGATAAAGCATCTAATGGAGCTGATCAAGGGGAAGGCAATACAAACCCTCATCAAAGACCCACAATACCCGACCTATCCTCCTAGATTCACTCAACAACGAGTCTCAGTTCAAGAGAAGCTTTTTCATGACTCAAGCCCATCTGATGACATTCATCTAATTTTCGAAGAAAAGAAGCAGCTGCTTAAATAAGAAGAGGATACTAAAAAACTCAAGACCTGAGAGAAGAGACTTCGGGCCATTGAAGGTTCAACAGTTGATCGATTCTAAATTGCTAGATTCAAATGTGATTGGTAGTTGAAAGTGAAGATTTTGAGCTAGAATTACATTGATTTTGGAAGGGCTCCAAGTTAGATCCAACCCGGCAGTCCGCACACACTTTTGAATAACAGGGAATCCTTTGAGTAAACTTGTATCTTTGAGAGTTTGCCAAAGTGATTTAATAGTAAAAATCTCCTAGATTTAGTCCAGAATCTAGGGTGTAGTCTTTGTTAAATGGACACCTGTTATTCTTTTCTTGTCCAATAAAAAGATGTAATGTGTGCATTTCACCACTTTTTTCCAAAGATTTCACTTTTTACATCTATCTCACACTCTTCGCCATAACACTATTCATTTTACCACATTGTAATCATGTTTCTCTTTCATAAACGTGACAATGCTACTCGTGGGTGAAAATGAAAGTTAAGGGAGATTTGATGGTAGTGATCTTGAAAGTGCAGCTTAATCTAGTAAGAAGGATCTCAAATGTTGCACCTCAACTCTTAAAAGGAAGTTCGCAGTGGTTATCAGCATCATTGCAAGAAGTCTTGGGTTAGCTTCCAAAGAAGGTAGCTCTCATATTAAATGGCTTGGGTGGCCTCCCTAATTCTTATGAATGCTCAACACAAGAAAAGGTTCTCAGTTTTCCGCAACACAAATTCCAAAAAAAGAAGAGTTCATCCATTCCATAAAAAAACAATAAGGGAAAATTCAAAAGAAAGAAAGAGATTGAGAGCAAGCACGAGCAAGTAAGGCCACTTGAGTCATATCACTTCAAGAGGGTTATCAAGCATGTTACAATCATAGCTCACAAAAGAAAAAAAAGAAGAAAAAAGAAAAGGCTCAAGTTAAAGCAAAAGAAAGAAAAGAAAAGAAAAGAAAAAAAAGAAAAGTGAGCTATGGATTCTAGACTGAAAACCTACAAAGGCGGTTTAGAAGATGGAAGCAATATTCAAAGCAAGCGTACATACAGATTACGAGAGTTGGGGGGCAACAGATGAGGTTTAACTTTCTGGAAAAGGTAGCAAGTTCGAGGTCGTCGCTATTGAGTTTTTCAAGGCAATCAGATTTGCTCACGAGTGGCATTAAAAGACCCTTCTTTCACACCACTTAAACTTAACTTTCCTCAACCTAACATTTGCCTCTCCATATCATTCTCATTCAGTTAAAAGGCTATCATTGTGAAACCTATTTCTACCTTTTGGCCTTGTGCATTTTATGTCTTCAAGTTGGAAAGGGGAAGAATAACAGGACATTTTAATCAAAAATGAAGACCGTAAGTTATTTTGTCAAGCTTTGCAAATTGATGAAAGTTTTTCTTTAAGGCCAAACCATTATTCATCAATATGTGCAGACTTAAAAGTAAGAAGATAGCTTGAGACTTTCTTTAAAAAGATGTGGTTCTTGCAAGAGAAATTCATGATCAAGTGCCATCACGAAAGGGTTAGAAATGTATGATAGCGAATGGAGATGATACCTTCATCCACATAGACACCAATTCAGGGGGCAAAATAGTCTTTATGGAGCGCAAGAAGAGTACTGCCAGCAAAGAAGCTCAATAGACAAGGGGGTAAGTTTTATGGATCAGAAATTGAGTCCAAGGAAGATCAATCAGTCATACGATAACATGGAGATGAGTAAGCGTTGGCACGGCCACAAGAAAGGAAAAGAGCAAAAGAGACGCACACTTCTGGACAATTCCAAGAAAGTGAATTCACGAAGAGACATTGAAAGTTGAGCCTTCAGATGGTATGAAATCCATAATGAGGTAAGAAGGAGTTCAAAATAACTCAACGAAAAGAATCACAAGAGGTAATGTTGAAGGAAGCATAGAATGCGCTCATGCATCATGGCTTTCATCGAAGGCATTCTAAAAATGCAAAGGTTAAGAAGCATGCATCATAAGCATCATCACATCATTTCTATTATGCTTTTATCACAAGCAGGTTTCAATGAAGCTTGGCGCAAGCATCAAAACAAGAATTCAATCCAAGCACATCAAGAGGGAGACATTTTGGACAAGGGAAAAAGAGGGAGTGTTTCAATCGCTTCACATCAGCCAAGAGTTAGAGGCTAGAACTTCTCGATATCATCTGAGTGAAGGAAGTTTTACGGTCTAGGTAAGTTCACACAAATTGAGATCAAACGTAATTTGAGTTAAACCGAGGTTCCAAAGAGATGGCAACTTTCTTCCTCGTAACTTGGGTTAAATCGAGGTTCTAAATGAAAAGGGTTTCTCTACCTCGTAATATCTAAAGGAAAGGTAAACCGAGGTTCTAAATGAGAAGAATTTCTCTACCTCGTCACATTCAAAGGAAAGGTAAACCGAGGTTCTAAATGAGAGGAGTTTCTCTACCTCGTCACATTCAAAGGAAAGCTAAACCGAGGTTCCAAAGAGATGGTAACTCTCTACCTCGTAACTTAGGCCAAACCGAGGTTCTAAATGAGAAGGGTTTCTTTACCTCGTCACATTTAAAGGAAAGCTAAACCGAGGTTCCAAAGAGAAGATAATTCTCTTCCTCGTAACTTAGGCCAAACCGAGGTTCTAAATGAGAAGGGTTTCTCTACCTCGTCACATTTAAAAGAAAGCTAAACCAAGGTTCCAAAGAGATGGTAACTCTCTTCCTCGTAACTTGAGTTAAACCAAGGTTCTAAATGAGAAGGGTTTCTCTACCTGGTCACATCTAAAGGAAAGCCAAACCGAGGTTCTAAATGAGAAGGGTTTCTCTACCTCGTCACATCTAAAGGAAAGCCAAACCGAGGTTCTAAACGAGAAGGGTTTCTCTACCTCGTCACATTTAAAGGAAAGCTAAACTAAGCTTTTAAATAAGAAGGGTTTCTCCACCTCGTCACGTTTAAAGGAAACCTAAACCGAGCTTCCAAAGAGATGGTAACTCTCTTCTTCGTAACTTGGGTTGAACTGAAGTTAAATGAGACAAGTTTCTCTGCATCATCATCACTGCAAGATTAAACTAAGTTTTCAAAGATCGAAATCTAGGTAAGTTTTTCACCATCAAAGAAACCATGGTTTATTTTCATGTTGAGGGGCATATTTGAGAGGTAGACGTCCATAAGTTGTCATACCATTTTTCGAAGCAATTTTATCTTATTTGGACGATCGTTCTCAAAGCTCATTTTAAAGTATTTGAAGACAGTTTTAACTCATAAAGTTTCTCGTTCAACCAGCTTCTCGCTTTCAAGATCTACTCATTTTGTGGAATCTTTAGCTTTTTGAGATTCTCTCATTTCATGGAATTTTAAGTTTTTTTTGTGTTCACTCATTTGGAACATTCGCACTCTTGATGAAATTACTCTAAGTCTGGTTATGATCTTAGAAATTTTTACTTGAGATAACAAAGAGGGTTCCTATATCTCAATACCAAAGCTAAACTGAGGCTCCAAAGAGAAAATAATTCTTTTCTTCATGATTCAAGTCAAACAGAGGTTTTTAAACGAGAATGGTTTCTCTACCTCATCACATCTAAAACAAAGATAATCTAAGTTTCCAAAAGCAAAGTCATTCTTTTTCTCATAGTAAGGAATTTAAATGTGGTAAAGAGTCAGGGTACTCTACCTCAAGCATTTTCAAGGGTGGTAAAGAGTCAAGTTGCTTTACCCTAAAGGAATTTAGAGATGGTAAAGAGTCAGGGTGCTCTACCTCAAGCATTTTCAAGGGTGGTAAAGAGTCAGGGTACTCTGCCTCAAAGGAAAATAGAGGTGGTAAAGAGTCAGGGTACTCTACCTCAAGCATTTTTAGAGGTGGTAAAGAGTCAGGGTGCTCTACCTCAAAGAAATTTAGAGGTTGTAAAGAGACAGTGTTCTCTACCTCGAAGGGTACAAGAGGTGGTAAAGAAAAGGTTCTCTATCTCTTAGATCATGGTGTGAGAGAGTTCTTTACCAAAGTTAAGATTGAGAGAAAAGTTTCTCTCTTCTATGGAAAGGTTTCTATAGAGACAAGAGTAAGGAAGGTTCCTTAACCCATCAAGAAAAGAGGAAAGAGTTTTCCTCTTAGGTTTGGAAGTAATAGGAAGGTTCTTATTGCGAAAAGCCTAGGAAAGTTCCTAGACTTGGTAAATAGGGAGGAAAGAGTTTTTCCTCCTAAATTCTTAGACGATAGGAAGGTTTTTATCGTAGAGGTACTAAGAAAAGTTTCTTAACCTCACAAAGAAGAAAAATATTTTTCTTCTTAGGTTTGGCAGCAATAGGAGGGTTCTTATTGCAAAACGCTAGGAAAGTTCCTAGACCAGGTAATCAAAGAGGAAAGGGTTTTACTCCTTAGATTCCTAAATGATAGGAAGGTTTCTATCATAGAGGTAGCGGGGAAGGTCCCTCAGCCTCAAAGAGGAAGAGAAAAAGGTTTTTTCTCCTCAAGGTTTTCGGCGGTGGAGAAGGCTCTCATCGTCTAGGTAAGGTCGGAAAAAATTTGGTAATGGCTTTGTATGCGTCATATTCTATGAGACATGCAAAAGGGGGCAGCTGTTGATACCCAATTTTGTCCGGGCACGGATTTTTGTTTAAGTTTTAGGTTAAGAAAATTAGTTTAGGAGTATTTTGATTTTTATAAGGGCATTTTAGTCTTTTTAGGTAATTGTCGATTTTTGGAGTTTAGGTGGTCATCTAGGGTAGAAATAGGAGTTAATTTAGTTTAGGTACTAATTTGGAGTCTTAAAAGTGTTGTAGGGTCAATTTGGGCAAAAAGGGAAAGTTTGGGAGGAAGTCGGGGATTTTTAGAAAGTTTTTAGCAAAATTTGAAAGTTTGGGGTTAATCTGTCAAAATTAAAAAATTTGAGGTAAATCTGTCAATTTTAGAGAGTATGAGTCAAATCTGGCAATTTTGTGGGATTTCAAAAAAATCTGTGACTTTTGCAAAGTTTTGGGCTAATCTGAAAATTCCTGAAAGTTTTGGGTCAGATTGAAATTCTCACAGAATTTAGGACTTGAATTGGAATTTTGACCAAAATCTTAAAAAATTGAATTCGGATCAGTTTAAACAAGGAAAACCTAGTTAATCTCGCTTAGGACTCTCTAGTATAAATATGGGACACTATTGGCTAGAGGAAAGGAGAGAAAATTCGTAACCCTAAGCTCCCATCGAAAAAAAGTAAAACTGCAGTCCTCAACCCCCTGCCTCNGACGCAGCTGGCCGTTGAATCGCAGGCGGAAATCGAAAAAGACCCGGACCCGATCAGTTTCCGACCCGTCCAATCTTTGATCCAGTCCACTTTTTGGTATAATGCTAGTTTAGTCCCTAGATTCCTTTGTTTTGTTCATCTGAGTCTCTAATGTTATTTTTATTTACAATTTGGCCACTGACAGTATTGTTTTACTTGTGTTTTCTTTCATAGTTTTGTTTATTTTGTTTATTAAAGTCATGAATTAATTTAGTCACTAAGATTAGGTAAAGATTGTAGGTTTAGGATAGATATAGGTTTAGGAGTATAGTTTTTTAAGATTTATTTAATTTTACATAACACATTTAAAAAAATCACACTTAGGAAAATTCATTCTGCGTGGGTTTAATAAAACCCTAGGATGGATTTAGGACGATAGTAAATTTCAAAATCCATATCCGGCTGATTCGATAGGGTCCATGGTTTGGATGAAAAATTATCTAAAATGTTTAATAAAAAAAGATATATTAAGTTTAACATCCATATCCGGTTGGTCCGATAGGATCCATGGTTTGGAAATATCAAAATTTCATAAAATAAATAAAATTAAATAGGAAGGTTTAGAAAGTCCATATTCGGGTGGTTCGGTTAGAATCCATGGTTTGGATATTAACTGAAATTATTTAAAGCAAGCAAAACAAAATTAAAATCAAACTAGGTACCAATTTTGGGCGCTAGAATAAAGTTATTTTAGCGTAACCGTACTCCCGAACCCCTCGAACTCTCGTAGAGCATTTTTAGGTGTCCAATCGACCTAGGTGTAAATTGATTGGTGGCGACTCCCAAAAACACATTGCTACGCCATGACTAACCTTTCTAACAGCATCTTTACTGATAATAACTGGTTTGTCACATTGTTGGCTTGCAAATGCACTGATTTCCTCCACAAGATAAAAGTTTATTCAATTTGATCCAATTCAACTTATTCAAAACAAGATTAGGCTAGATAAAATGAGGTATAAGTGGGGTTAAGTTACAGTGTTGAAAGTTTCTTTAAGGTGCTACTGTGAATGGCTACCTAGGGGCTAGTTGGATACAATTTTAAAAATATAATGTTTGTTTAAAGATAACTTTAGTTCAACGACTGTAGGTATAGGGTTAAATTGATGATAGTTTAAGGACCAATTGGGTAGTTAAATTTTTACCTCCACACAAAAAATCTTTTTGTTTTCCTATTAAGGCGAAGTGGTTAATTACGTCTTAGGATGGTCATTAAAATTTCATGAATATGTCATTAGCCAATTAAACAATTTTTTTATCATAGGCTTTTGACCTTGTGTTCATTTAAGCATTAACATTGGGTGCATTAACTGATATGATGTTTTTATAGATTAAATGTGTAAATTTTCAATTTTTGAAAACTTAAAATAGAAGCAATACATAATTATGATAGGTCTATTATAATAGTTAAGCAATCATTGAAATTGATATTACAGTCACTAAAATTGAAATTTATCAATACAAATTTTTTAGTTATGTATTTTTGAGTTTTTAGATTTGGGAATAGACTTTTAGTCCACACAATTCTTTACTCACCTAGAAAAACTTTTAGGGCTAATTTGTAATGGTGGCCTCTAAGATATACTCTATATTGAAAGTTGGTCCCAAAACTAAGAACTATTGCAAATTGCCCCTTGAAACTATGTTATGCAACACATGGCTATTTTGAGAGGTGATTTGCAACATGTGGTGTCCTAGCAACAACCACGTAAACATGCACTGTTAACATTTATGGCCAATAGATTTGCACATCAGATTTATTGGAAAGGTAAAAACTAACTATGGGATTCTAGTCATCTCAAAATTCCTAATTAGTTAGGTTGCCGTGTGTGGAAGAAAAAGAAATTGAAAAATAAGTGGGCCGGTCAGTCCACATTTGTCTAGATAAAACATAGCAGGGGCTCCAAGTTTTTATTTCTAAAACATCTACCACATATGGAGCCCGGTAGAAATAGAAGAAATTAAAAGGTAGTGGAACTCAGTTCATCTTTTTCCTTTTCTTACACCTTCAGGCTAAATGTCCCTCCATTGAAGAAGTGAATCTCCATCATTGGCTCAGTTTCACAGCCATAGAAAACATTTTATTGTCAGTGTTAGATCTTTGCACTAAAGTTGCTTCTCTTATTTTTCTCTATATTATAGTTTGTTTCATAATTTCTTTGTTTCGCTCGATTAAAACATCAAATTGAATTAAACTCCAAATATTTAGAAGATTTTACAGTTTGGACGATATGGTTTTGATGTTGCCATTGAAATTCAAGTCTTATTGAATGAATAACTTGTACCTTAAAAAATGGGTAGACTTGTTACTGTTTTAATGTCAATGGGGACAGAAATTGATGTATTTTATTTTATTTTTTTAGGGAATGAAGAATGGTAGATGTTGAGTTGAATCAAGCTGGGATAACTTCAAGTGATAGCCAACAATTAAATAATGTTGAACAAGATGCAGCCTATAAATAGATTGCCACATCGATGAAAAAAATGAAAAAGGCTTTCTAGAACCACATGTTGGTATGGAATTTGATAAACTTGAAGATACTTAATATTTTTAATATGGTTATGTAAAATATATGGGATTTGACATATCGATTGAAAATAGTCACCGCTTTAAGCTTTAGGATCAATTTATTGATGTGGTATATGCATGCATAACATAAGGGTCAAAGCATGAAAAAAGCCATCAACCCATGCCTTTGCTTGAAAGTAGAATGTAAAGCCATAATGCACATTAAAAGAAGGCTAAGTAGAAAGTGATTTGTTTAGGATTTTGTGGAGGACTACAATGGTGAACTTTTTCCTACACATGCTCATTATGTTCCTTGTAATAGGGTATTGATAATGGAAAAATGAAAACAATTGATACATTACATGCCATTAGAGTGGGAACAAATAAAATTTAAGTTGCATTTGCCAAGCAATATGGTGGACTTGAGAATATTGGTTGTTTGCAAAAAAATGTTAGAAACCACTTGGATAAAGAATAGTGATTGGCACTAGAATCCGGGGATGCAAATACAGTGTTATAGTACTTGTTAAACATGAGGGAAGAAAATCCAAACATTTTCTTTTGATGGAATTGGATGAAGAGGATTGGATAAAAGATGCATTAAGGATTGGTGCCAAAGGCAAATAGGAGTACACGGATTTTGGAGATGTTTCTTGTGATACAAGATACATCATAAATAAGGACAAAATGCCAATTTTCCCATTTGATTGGAGTTAACAATTATTTTCAGTCAACAATTTTTGGGTATGCATTACTTGTCGATTAGACAATTCCAACATTCACTTGGCTATTCAAGACATGGATTAGAGCATGGGTGGAAAGACTCCAAATACAATTTTAACTGATCAAGATTGATCAATGAAGTTGGCTATTTCATCAATATTTCCTACTATTGTAAAGCTTGTGGCATATATTGAGGAGATCCTAAAAAAAAAATTGGTTATATGATTAGAAAACATGATAACTTTATGGGTTATTTTAACCTATGCATTTATAATTCCTTTATACCAACATGAATGGTTTCTTTAGCAAAATAGTTTCTCTAGAAAACATAAACAATCTCTCAGTAAGCAATACCTGGTTTACCAGTGTTCTCAAATCCCCGTCTGTTGTGTTTTGCTATTAGAAATCCTAGCTACACCAGGAACATGATCTTTGTGGACATTCTCTTTATGGCATTTTAATATTTTTATTTTAGAGTTGAGTTTATGAGCCAACTTCTTACTATAATGCTTGTACTTTGTAAACCTCGCTTCACCTCCCTAAATAGTATCATAGTGCTCTTGCACTCAAGATGAAGTCTTCTTGAATCTACTTTATGTGTCACAAAATAGGGTCCTAGTGCCTTGAATTAATTGACTTGTGGGCTCTTAGGTACTTTGATCCCACTTAGTTACAATTAGCTAACTATTAGTCATCAGTAAAGTAAAGCAATTTACATATAACTAGTTATTTAGCCTACCCAACAAAAAATATGCACACATTTGCTCTGACAATGCAAATAAATTAAAAATGTCACATGAGCATTTATTTAAAACATAATTAAACCATGCCAAGACAACAAGATACTTGTTCCTTAGACTTCAAGTAATAGTTTGTGTGCACTCCTTAATACTAGCATGCACACAAAAGTAACTTAATAGTCTGATATCCCAATGTGCCCTAATAGAAGCACTGTCTTAGTACACAAGGTACTGCATGTACATGGCTAAATACTACTAAGATCATTTACTTGAGCTTCCACCTTTGAGCTATTAAGCTCTAAGTGTAAAAGCCCTTACTTGTCCTTATGCAACACTTAGCTTCTAAATTGTAAAGGCATGAACACTTAGTTAGTACAAAACTTATCTCTTAAGCAAACTTATAATTTCAAGGATTCAAGTAATAAGTACTGCAAGAGAGAGAAACTTAGTTTATAACTATTCACTTAGTTGTTATGCCCGATGTTAGAACAGGCACAATAAACTTAAAGGCTTGAGTACATGATTGTATTCAGTAATGGTCCCTTGGGGTACTTGCAAGGAGAATAATAAGCAAGCATGCAAAATGTGGCATACAAATGAGCAAAAACCAATGAATAATCAACACAAACTATATACATACTAAGTATGCAATGCATGAATGTATGATATGCAATATGCATTATCTTAGGGACTTCCTACACCCAAGGTGTCTTAAACTTGTTGTGAGGATAAATCGTAGAGGTACTTAAAATACTAGCTCACGTATTCCAAATTCTTTACCCCTTTTAAGTCCTACTTATGGGTCTTAGAGTATGTGATTGTCTCTTTCAAATCTTGCCTGCTTTCCCCTAACTTATTGTCCAAGGTAGCAATCTTATGTGGTCCAGCTTGCCAAGCTCATGGAGCATAGCTTAGGGCTCCTTAGTGGCTTACTTTACCAAACTCTAATGTTTGGTTGGGGTCTTCTTAGATTTCCTCTTTGCAACTTAAAGGTATAAGACCTTTCTCTTGAGCCAAAAATAATATATAATTCCCAACTTAGAAAAGAGTTTTAGACCCAATTGAAACTATGGAACACCTTAGAATAGTCTAGGTATGATAACCAAGCGATTAAGGCATCTTTAAGGTGCCTTGATCTCAATGATGCAGTGCCAAAGTCCAAAACTAGCTGGAGTGGCATGAGCCACTCGGTGACACATCATCACCATTGGTGACATGTCACCAATGGTGTGCTCTACAGTAGAGCACACCCTCTTATGCAACCTTGCACAAAACTTATTCAATCTTTTTATATCCAAAGCCAATCCAATTTGGTCTTGTTTCTAGTTCATTTCCATGTGTAATACAACATTTCTATGCATTATTTAAGCTAAAAATTCACCTACAAAGTAAGAGCAAAACACAAGGACCACAAGCACACTTGAGCTAAACTTAGCTCTCTTGAGCTCTAGACCTAAAAACTAACATGATATTGCACTAAGAACTTGCAATGAAGCCCATTTATAGCTGCTCAATCAACTTATAACCAAATCATTCCAAACCAAGAAGCTCACCTTTGGTTTATGCCCAAAACATGCAACAAAAAGCTTAATTGAAGCAAATGCACCAAGAAAGGGTTAGAGGCTTCTTGATTTCACTTTGGGACATTTAAATTTCTTGAAAATTTGTTTAATTAGATAGGTTTGAAGTAGGTAAGATGCTTGAGAGGTAGAGCCATGAAAATTAGAAAGGAAAGATATGAAGAATAGTAGTATACTCTAGCTAAATATCTTAACAACTTCACTAAGGTCCTTTTCTTGTTTTCTTGTCTCTTGGCCCTTAAGTTTTATTTGTTTGAACTTGGCCACTAGACCAACACTAGAACCATCCCTTCTTGGTGCCATAGAGCATTTCATGCCTCCCACACATAGCCTTGTAGACATTTAAGCCACTTGAAACATAAATGGCTTATTTGAACCCTTTGTGCAATTTTTATGCTTTTTTCTCGAATGTTGGTTCTAATAGCTAATGTAGCTTATGCCCTTAACTTAATTCATAAAAAATTCCTTACATATGATTTCATCAAATTAACAGTCATGCCATTTACTCGGATAAAAATTAACATTTTGCCATTATGAGTCTTAGGTGCCAAATCATACTTAGCAAGTCATCTTTACTTTAGTTAGCTTGTTTTTCTTGCTTAATAAGAAACTAATTTGAGGTAATTATGTAAACACACTTAAATAAAAAAATACTTGCTGGGTCAAAGCACGTCGTTGACTAGGAGAGTTGTCACAATGTGGATGTTCGGGATGTTGGCTTTACAGTGTCGATTCTGACCCATCTTCTCTAATTGGAGGGGTCACTGACACCTCCTCCATGTCGATGCCATAGTTGGAAAGTTGCTGCTCAAGCCCCACATAAATATTCAAGATATCAATGTTATCATCATTAACATCTTCTCAAATGTGGATACCTTGGGTCAAGTAGGCCGACAATAGAAAAATGATGCCAAATCTGTGCAAGATAAGGAGCTTTCTATACCCTTGCTAGCTTTTTTTTCTTAAAGCCATTAGTTGAGATATGTGAGAAATTAGGAACATATTCAGAATAAATTAAATAAAATTTAAGAAAATAAATAAGAGGTAGAAGTGAGTTGTAGAGAATGTTGTAGATGTAGAAAATAGATTGAAGATGTTGATATGAGGAAAAGTGAAAAAGAGGTTCTTTATTTATAAGGGTTGGAGGGGTAAAATAAACTTTTGGACTTTTTCACTTGTCTCTGCAATGACAAGACTAGCACAAGGACAAATGAACTAGGCTTTACTGTGACTACGCTTGGGCTTTAGTTGATCTCTAGGCCACTCCAAGCCTGGTTTAAATGCTAGCCTCCCAAGCACACGAACAGTCCACTACTTTCCTGTCCCTTTACTAAAACAGAATTCATTTGATGTGACCAACTTTTCAGTGGCCAAATTAATGTTTAGGTGATAAAAAAAGATGTTGGCCAAATGGAGGCTAAAAGCCTAGTCACCAAGGGCTAGCTACCATTTGGTGACTAAATTGAAAACAAAAAGTAAACATTCGCCTAAAAAATTTATATTCAAATTTAAAATTTAAAATTATTCATCAATTCAATTTAAATTTACTCATTAATTCAAATTTATTAAAATTTGTTCTAAATAGTTAGAGATCGTTTCCAAGATTCAAGTGTTTTGATGTTTTAACATTGAAAGCGGCAATGCAGGTCGGCGGAGCCACTGTCATTGATGGAGGCCGCCAATGCCAATCAACCCAGCAAACAACTTTGTTCTACAAAAAAAACTAATCAAAAACAAAAAAACATAAAAGAAATAGATAGAGGATTAAACTTTAACGCAAGATATATAAAAATTTAAAGATATATTTTTAGGAAAAGTTGAAGAGAAAGAAAATCTGAGTAAAACCATGTAATCATTTACTTGAGGGTTATTGTGGATGGCGGTCCAAAACTGCTCCAATGAATCCATCATTGACGGATTTATTGCTACTGAAGGAGGGCACCAACTCCTCTTGATCTCGTGAACAAATTTTTCCAGAGGACTATTGTAATGCCCTCAGAATATCGAGTAATTAAGTCTCGGATTACGAAGAAAAAAGGGGCTCAAAAAATTTTTCTAAAAGGGGAATTGAGCTCATTGAATTCAGTGAGGAACGGGTATATGTGAGTGTTGGACACTCTTGGAAATTAAACTTTGCTTAGGCTAAGAATGTTATTGATTAAAATGGTGGAATTTAAAGTTGAGGGACTCAATTGCGCAAAGGGATTGTTGTAGGTTGGGCTCAATTGCCCAAATTCAAAAGAATGGAGGACTAATGGGGGAATTAGCTCATTTTCCATGGAAAATAATGCCATGGCTGGCCACCCCCCATTTCCCATTAAAAAAATGGTCCATTTACCCCTCCACTCACATTAAAATAATCACCCCCATCCCTCCCACTCACCCTTGTCCCCCACCCACCATTTCTTTATCTATTACCCATATTTCCCACCCACATTTGTCCCCCACTACCCTATTCTTTATTCCCCCACTACATAATTGTTTATACATCTACTACACATTCTACTAACCCATTTCCCACTCTCATTCTCTCCTAATAACCAGCCATCCAACAATCACCCATTCAATTTCATTTCTTACACTCAAACACACTAACAAACACTCTAACTCTCTCCTACCTCTCTCCAAATTTGGCCATGCTCCAATTTCAAGCTCCAAACTCTTTCTTCTTCCTCTAGCATTTGGGCATGATAGAAGATAAGCATTCATGAAGATTCAACCTAGTTTTCTAGGTATTCTAAGGCTCTCAAGACCATCCAAGGCAAGAAATCAAGCAAATGTTGAAGAAAAATCATGAAGAAGTGCTGCCACTTTGAAGTTTTGGCCAAGTTCATATCATGAAATTTCTGGATGATAAACCAAGTGTTCTTGGTGTTTTAGAAGTGTTAGAAGCCAACAAAGCAAAGACCAAGTGAAGGTTCCAAGCAAGGAGGAAGATTCGGCTAAGTTCACTCTTGAACTTTCTGTGAAGTGTACCAAGTGTTCTTGGTAATTTTGATGTACTAGGAGATCAAAAAGTGAAGATCAAATGAAGGTTCCAAGCATAAAGGAAGATTTGGCCATGTATGTTCTTGGCATTGTGAAGCTTTAAACCAAGTGCTCTTCGTACTTTTGAGCTTTTGTGACCATCCTAAGCAAGAAAAACAAGTGAAACATGGAGAAAGGCAAGGATGAATATTCGGCCAAGTATGTATCTTGGAATTTATGAGCTTAAACCAAGTGTTCTTGGTACTAAACAAGCTCTTATGGATGTTTAAGACAAGTACCAAAAAGTTGGTTGTAAAAAGAGGAAGTTTTGTAAGCTAAGGAATTCAATAAAGATTCGGCCATGTTGTGTCTTTGCATCTTTTAGAAGTTAACCAAGTGTTCTTGGTATTTATGTGTTCCTAGATGTATATGGAACTGAAATGAGGAAGAAGAAACAAAGAATAAATTCGGCCAAGAGTTCAATTTGGACCCTTTAAGTGAAAGCCAAGTGTTCTTGGTATATGTAAGTTTCTATGAACATATGAGCTTGAAAATTAAGAGAAATGTTAAGCCATAAATTTGGCCATATTGATTATGGAGAAATTGCATGGGCTTGAACGCTTGTTCATGGTGTTCTTGGCTCCTAAGTTAATTTGGGCTTAAGTGGCTCCTATGTTCATTTGGGCCTAAGTGGCTCCTAAGTTAGTTTGGGCCTAAATACAAGAAAGGCCAATTTGGGCCTAAGTACAAGAAAGGCTAATATGGGCCTAAATACAAGAAAGGCTAATTTGGGCCTAAATACAAGAAAGGCTAAGTTGGGCCTAAGTACAAGAAAAGGCTAAGTTGGGCCTAAGTACAAATAAGGGCTAAATTGGGCCTTACCTCTTTGAGTGGAGGTTGTGTAAGTTACACCAAGTGTTCTTGGTAATTTGTGAATTTCTTTAAGTTAATAAAAAGCAAGAAAATAACTTGCTAGTGTTTTGGGCTTTATAGGTCCATTAAGGAAAAGACAAGTTCTAACAACAACAAGCAAGGAAAGGCAAAGGTTTAAGCAACAAGAGGTTACATAAATTATGGTAAGGATTCCTATACTCACTTTGTTGCATGGTGGATTCCATGATTATGTTTGTGAGTATTCGGGCCCCTAGGTGATGGTCAAAGAACCATGTGATCCTAGGAGTGCATACAGGGCTAAGTTGTTTGATTGCATCGGCAATTCTGTGTGAGGATTTCTCATACTTACTTTGTGAGTATTCGGGCACATAGTGCATAAGTGGGCTAAGTATCATTGCTTCGGCAACGCTGTTTACTCATGAGTTCTGTGCAAGCATTTAGGGCTTGGAATTGAGTTTGGCCAACTCGATTCCGAAGCTGAGGAGCGCTTAGTACGGTATAAGAAATGGTCGACCGATATTGTGTGATATGAAATATGCTAATGCTTGCTATGCCCAATATGAAATGGTGTTATGTGGTGTGTTGTGTTGTGTGCTTCTATGAAATTGGTTGTGCATGCTGACCCCAATTATTATTATATCTGCTATATGCTTGTGTTTTCTTTGTCTTAGTATTTTCCTTTGCAGGAACATGGGATAACTGCCATTACATTCTTGGCATTAAGTTAGGTTTTGGAAGCCATATGTTAGGCCTTAGAGGCCATAAGTTGGCTTGGAAGCCATAAGAAATACCTCACTAAGTTAGGCATTGGATGCCACCAGAATCTTTACTGAGTTTTATAACTCACCCGTCCTGCTTTACTTTTGTAGGAAATGGATTACTTGAAAGATCAAGCTAAGAGTATTGAAGTACTCTTTCTATTATGTTAAAGGGTTGGGTATGTGTACGGTATTGCTCAAAATATATTCATATGTGTTAAATGACTTATGTAGTATAGATTGCTTATGAATTAAGCTAATGGTGTGGACTTCCTTGTGCAGGCTTATAGAGTCTAAAAGTTGTGGGAACAAGGTCTATTAAGGTGGAATGTGTTTCATGATATTATGAGTTGATTGCCATGTATCATGTTTTCGGATATCCTGGCTAAGTTTTAAGTAATTATGATTACTTTAATTATAGCACCATTTTATAACTTGTAAATATGGACTCACGGACTATGGTATATTTTTTCATGCTTGGTGATTTTACCATGTGCTTGGCAAGTGCCAAGAATGAGATGCAAGTATGAAAGTTAAGATGTTTATGTTCAAGTGAGAATGAGCTCACATGTTAAGTACCAACATAATTGCATGTTCATAAAATTATGTCCAATAATGAAGCATGCAACATATGGCCTTGTATGTGCACCTAAGGAAGATTTGTAAGTGAACTTGGAATTGTATGGAATTGGTCACTTATATGCTAAAATGGCATCTACGAATATTAAGTGCATGTAAATGGACATGTGTACTTTTGGGTGAACTAAGTATGTGCAGTGATGCCTATGTTATTGTGTGCACAAGAGGAGAAAATATGGAAGAGGCTTATGATTATGATTACGAGCTATGGAATGACGTATGTATGTTTCTAAGACATATAAGAGCATGCAAGACATAAGTCCATAAACAAGTTTTCAAAATATGAATATGGTGTTTTGGTTGCCATGCATGAACTTGGCTAAGTATGTTAAAGATCATGAAATGAACACTAAATTCCACATAGGTACTAGCCTATTTCTGAGAGCACCCCAACTTCACCTTTATTAAATAAGAATTTAACGAGCTAGTACCGGTAAGTATCCTGGGGTTCGTGCCCTTAAGTTGTAATAAGAATAAATTAAATGCCCCTTCTGTGAAATAAGACTTCCGCTGCATTGTTTAAGTAAATCAGGCCTGAATGGGCCAAGGGCAAATGTGGGCACGACAACTATGCCTAGAAAACAATATATAACCCCAAAACACAAGAAAAATGATTAGGGCATTAAAATTTAACTTAAGATTTAGCAAAATCTACACAGAACTTGAAGATAGTTCTCTAGAAAAAGTTAAGGAGAAGAGAAAAATGGAATTAAACCATATAAATGGCTCCTCGAGTGCTTGAGGGCAATGGTGGTGGTGGATGTTGAGGAGAGGTGTGAAAGAGAGGGAAGTCAAAGTCTTTGCTACTGACTTGTGCAAAAGGGGGGGAAAAAAAGAGCTATGCTTTTATACAACTAATAGTGCAATTATACAACTTTGGTCCTTAAGTTATTCCCGTGTTACATATTTGCCTGAAT
Organism: Aquilaria agallochum; assembly: GCA_000696445.1. NCBI lineage: Eukaryota > Viridiplantae > Streptophyta > Magnoliopsida > Malvales > Thymelaeaceae > Aquilaria > Aquilaria agallochum. The sequence goes on along the minus strand of KK899412.1, from coordinate 159,399 downwards.
CTCTATAGCTCCTGTCACATTAGGCCTCATAGTTCCAAAATTTTTCACTTTAACTTAAATAACTTACAATTAAGTCACTGTCCCTTTTTTTTTTTTTTTCACTTTGGTGACTATTTGGAGACCAAAGCATGGGGCCCTTTGAAATTGGTGGCTAATTTGATTATCCTGGAGACTGTCCTAGTGATCGTCTTGGTAACCAACTAGAGATGGTTGCCACAAATCTCTAGAATCTTTTGGACCACCCTTTTTGCCACAAAAAAAATGGAAGATCTTGCTGTTCGCTATTTTAAAGTTATGTTGTAGTGCCTCCTCAAGTAGGCCTAGCAAGTCTTTAATCAGGTTGAGGCCTAGGCCATGTTGAATCGATCTGGCCCAATGCCATTGCTATTGCAGGCGATTCATCAAATGAATAAAAATGGTACACAATTTAGTACTCTTTTTTATCTAGCTATTGCTTGATATTTAAGAGATAACTAATTTTTTGGTAAGTTTCAACTTACTTTAAGTTAAAAAAATCATAAATAATATATATTTATGCAAAAAAAAAAGTTCAAAATAACTTTTCATGAAAAGAATTAAAGTTATGTTTGAAGTTTTTTTTAAAACAATTCATGAAAAAATAACTATTGCTTGATATTTAAGAGATAATTAATTTTCTGATAAGTTTTCAACTTACTTTAAGTAAGAAAAAATAATAAATAATATATATTTATGCAGAAAAAAAGTTCAAAATAACATTTCATGAAAACAATTAAAAGTTTTGTTATAAGTTTTTCAATAGAAAAAATTTTCTAGAACTAAACACAGACTTAGTTGTCACTATGTTCAGAAACTATTCCATTATACTAGGATGCTAGTACAATGTGTAAAGTTAAGAAGTTCAAATGTTTGCTTGATAGCTTGTGGGATTGCCTATTTAGGATTTTTAAAACTTGGATGAACATAACTTTATGTTTTGTTGAATTATATTATATTCAGATTGTAGTAGGGTTTCTAAAACTTGTGGAAAGTCACTTTGCCAGCAAGATTGAGGTTAGTGGGCAGAGCATTCTTAATTCATTTCCACAGGAAGACTCCAAACTTGTTAATGGGATCAGCAGCCAATGTTTTGTTGATGAAAGGACACGTAAAGTTCATTGTTGAGTTTCAGATTTGCTGTGGCTTTGATAATCTTGCCTTGAGCTATCTCCTTTTGCTAGAACATTGGCTTAATTGAGAAGCCAATAACCATGCCGAATCCTGAATAGCTTGGGAAGGCAAAGGGACATGTAGAATGGCCTCAGTTATCGAATCATGAGCATCCACGAAAGCCCCAAGCAACCGATCAATGTCCCTTTGGAAAGAATTTGAAATGGCATGCGAGATCGTGAACGAAATTGAGCGTTTAAGTATGTGCTTTAGACACTTTTCAACAGTGAAGCTGAGGGAGATTTTTTAGGCTTGTACAAATATTAATTGAAGAAATATCACCTGTTTTGGCCGTCAAATTAGGAGATAGAAGATCTCAACCATAGCAAAGAGCTCTCAAAAATAGAAGAGGCATTTTTGGATCACAAAGCTTTCCGCGGAGGAAAATACTTCCCATATTTTGCTTGAAGGAGTTGGTGTACTAAGGAGGAGGGGGAGGTTTAATGTGCACCATACCTTTTATGTTTATATATATTTATATTCCATTAGTACCTTTATAGCATAAAACAAGTATAAATATATCAGATACAAAACTTCAAATTAGACCAGGAGCTACCAAGCCGAAGGTCCATGAGGATGGAGGCCTATGGCGGCGGAGGTTTAGGGTAGAGGAGGGATCCTCATGGAAAAAATTATAGTGTCAATTTATGCGGAGGATGACGGCTTTAGTGAGACTGAGGTAGTAAATAGAGGTTTCTGGGTTTGGAGGGATATTACCAGAATAAAGCATGAGATGCAAAGTCAGGGAATTTCTTTAGAGGAGTGCTTTGGTTGGAAAGTGGGAAAAGGGAATAAAATAAGGTTTTGGAGGGATAAGTGGATTGGTCATAGGCTAGTGGCGGAAATATTTCCAAGGGGAGTTAGGCTATCTTTAAATTCAGATTGCTGGGTACAGGAGATGGGTATTGGGAGGTATGAACTATAAGCTTTTGCTACTAGCATGTTGCTTGTAGCCTTGTTAATAAATTTTTGAAATTTTTTCAAAAAGATTATAAAGGGAGTATTTCTTACATTTTCTTAACTTGATATTGTAGCCATTTACTGATTTGAGTGCTGTAGGAGTCTCCTAGGATACCATTACTGGGTCCTCCTGACCTTATCTTCTGTCTTTATGTGCAAGTTACCAGGTCGGCCTGGTCTCCCGCATCTCCGCTACTCACCTTAATTAGAGTACTCTACGTGTTAAATGTCATCGTCTATGGGAACCCAGCGTACCCTCCTACCACCAATCACTCGGAACAGCAACACCGCTATTATCACTGGGATCACAACCATGTGGTGGAAAGCCAAGACTCGATCTACATTTGGCTGCTGTAAGGCACTTATGCATGAACTTGGACACTTGCAACAGAAGGAGGACAGCGAATCGAAGGACAACCCACGAACTGTACAGGAGGCGCTTTTAGGGGATGAGTGGCCTCCGACGCTTATGATCCATTCCATGCCTTGTGCCGGAACTGGCAAGTACTGATTGCGTGTGATCGACAGCCACCGTGCCGGGCGTCGAACCCAGCCGAATTAATGGGAGAGAAGGACTTCGGTTAACAAACCATTGGACTGAGAGGAATGAAAAGAATAGGGCAGAGCAAGAAGGAAACTTGAGCCAAAAACTTGTTTCTCTTCCATCTTCCCTCCTTCATCATCAGAATTCAAATTATGTACTATAGGTTAAGGTTTCACTTTTAAGTATTATTCTTTCTCACTCTCGAGGAAAGAAATTGACAAAAATATCAACGTATAATTCTTTCCACAATGGAATTAACCAGCTTAAATAACAAGCTAACATTTACATAGGTAGGATGAAATAAACAGCGGAATAGCTGGAAATAGATGGAAGCGAACGTGAGGGATAAATGACGAGGACGGCGACCCATCAGAAGAACTTTCTAATGAATCGGAAGGAGACGAAACCATTCCCGACTAGGATAAAGCAGGCGGCAAGTGTGCCGGCATAAAGGGCTCGATGTGCGTGGCTCCATTGGACGACAGCTAGTTCCAAGCCTGCCTCCTAACCGCATTGTCATTAGCCGAACCTCCACCCTCCCCACTCTCTTCCTTAAACGATGGAGCAGCAGCAGCGTTTCATTCTGTCACAGCGACAGTCGGCTTCGATTAAAAAATAACCACCTTTGCCCATTGCGGATAACTGGTTCTCATCGCAAGATTCGATGGCTTAGGGTGATCGCTCACTGTTTGGACGGCGACGGTTGAATGAACGACGATCGCGGCCTCCGTTAACGAAATCTGGACCCCGCGATACCAATGGATTGACTGAAGCAAGCGTAGAGGTAATGAATTACAAATCGGGCATCAAAAAGAAGAAAACTTGTTCCTGGGCAGGAATCGAGTTCGGGGAAAAGTTAGGGTCGAATTGTGTTCTATATAAAGGCGCACCTGCGTACACTGATTTTTGTTTTGGATCCTACACCAATCGTTGACGCAGGGCGCAGTGTAGGAGGTTGTCGAGCCTTTCTCACTACAGGACTGGGTTTCTGAACGGGTCTTCTGAACCTGGACTCGCCCAGAAGCACCGTTCAGCCAGGGAGCATTGAGGCAGGTGTTGGATGGGAAAGCGGAAGTCGTGGCGAGGAACGCGGATGCAACGGCAGTGCCTATCGGGCCATTGCACGTGCTTGCGGTTAACGCGCTTTTGATTTTTGCGCCTAGGAATTGGGGCTATTCTGCGGTGTAGCTGCATTGTGGGTCATGCCTACGAGCAGGGACATAGTCAGGATTCGTGTTTAGGAGAGCGGGTCGAAGGTGTGAGTGTGAGCATATTGTTCGCTCACCGTTCACTCTACTAAAATTTAAGAAACTTACAATTATCCTACTTAGATTTGCTTTAAGTTATAGTTTGCCCATTTTTATTTTTGAAAACCTACAATCTGTCTCATGTTTTCTTTATATTGTTCAATAGTAACTTCTAAAATTATAATTTAAACTATATGATAGTCATCTTTTAGTAATTTCGATCTCCTTAATATTTTTTTATAGTTAATAGACATTATAAATTATAAATTTTTTATTTTTGTAAATATATTTTTCTTCTTGTAAATACATATTAATATTTTTTTATGGTCAGTTAGTTGTAAAGAAAATATAAAAAATTTTGAAATTTCTAGAACATTAATATTAGCCAGTTTAGGTTACGGTTTTAGAAGCTGTTGTCAGACATTGAAGAAAGGTAGGTGTAAAGTGTTGGTTTTTGAAAATAGAGGAGACAGAGTATAGGTTAAAGTAAATGACAAGGGGTATTTGTAATTTTCTCACTAAAGTTCCTCATTTGCCTAAGATATTTAAAAAGGATAAAATCCACCAAAGCCCATCATTAATTTTATAATTTATAAATAAGTACCCAGCTTTAAAACCTTCACAATTTTATATCATATTAACTATCATTAATAAATAATTTTAAAAAATCTAAGGGGAGCCTTTCCCTGCCCTTACATATCTACATCCCTGCTTATGAGGATAACTTTGCTCTCCCAAAAAAAAAAAAAGAGAAAAATGGATGAGTAAACTGTCCATCCGAGTTTGATGAGGATTTATAGCGCCCATTCCATAGAGGACTTGGGGGAAGATTCTAAAATACAACACTTGCACCATTACACCCTTAATATCCACCACCCATATCAGAAAAATTGATTTTTGGCTAAACTTTGAATTTCAACTAAAAGCTTTACTCTTTTAACACTCTAGTCCCTAAAGTTTATTTTCAGTCATATTTATTTGAAACAGCAGTTAGCAAACTTTTAGGAGATTTTGTCCTAGCAGCAATTAAATATTATTATTAAAGTTTTACTAGACTATTGCCCAAGTTGTGTATTCACTATAAGACCTATTGTTGAGTGGAAAAGGGGCAGTAAGTTGGAGTAAAACATTGATAGGTAGCAAGAAGAAATCTTATTATTGGTCAATAGTTACTAATAATTGGAATCTTTAGAAGTTTGTGTAAATTATTTTCAAATGGACAAGCAGATGGAGATACTATAGGGATTGGAAACGTTAAAAATTCTTAAGCTTTAGTAATTACATATGTAAAAAAAATGCTAGCAAATTGGAATATTCCTAAGATTAATAAGTGTAAAGTTTATCAAAAGAAAACTTTTGATCTTAGAATGACATATCATTAAAATGGTAGAAAGAATTATTCTAATAATTGAAGAAGATCATAGATTTGAGCTGTTGTCTAAATACATGAAAAAATACAATCTAAAAAATTGTTACAATTATTTTCATGTTCAATTGGTTTAGATTGCTTTGAAACCTTTGACAAGAAATGGTTTAAATATTTTTGTGATCATTGCCTTGAGGGATGTAGACCTAACAAGTTTTTTTATTCTCTATAAGCATGGTACAAGGGATGTAGACCTCACAAGTTTTTTTATTCTCTGTAAGCATGGTAGAATCAAGTTTATGTGATGGACCAATTTATTTCAATTTTCATCCAAAATTTACTGTTCCTTTAAAAGATTCTCATATAATGAAAGTCTTAATTGCACACATATAATGATATCTGGTTTTGACATGCTTGAAGGATCTAAAAATTTTGCACTTGTTTACAGAATTTATTACAAAGTAATAACACAAATTAAGCCTAAAGATATGCAATTTTATACAAAAAGAAAACTCTTTCGTTACTAGATAATACAAAAAAAAAATCATGTAGTAATTCCTAAGCCAATTAAATAGAATGATATCAAGCTCCTAGAAAAGGTGGGTTTTCCATAATGAAAATAAATAAAACATCTAAAAAATCAAGAGTTAGAAAGAATCATTGAGTGTAACAATAGAGAAGTTGAAATAAGGTTTACAAAGGATAGAATTACAAGAATTGATTTCTCATAACTAGAACCTAGGAAACCTCCTTCAAGGATTTCTTATAAGCCTTATAGAGCTTCATGTTCTTATGTCTCAAGAGTCTGAGTATGAGAAATTAGTATGAGGAGTTAAGGAATCTACAGAAAAAATGTTACATCTTGTTTATAAAATTGAGCCAAGCATCCTAGAAAAAGGGTAGACACATAAGCAGCCAGAGGAAAAGCCAAAATCTATATCAATAGGATCACCCAATCCTAACTTTTCAAATTTTCAGCTAAATGTAACAACAAAACCATTTAGGATGGACAGAAAGAGTTTAGATGAAGATTTTTTGTCAGAAAAGAATAAAGTTAAAAGATGTTGGTTCATGGACACATACTAAACAGAAAAGAAAAACAATCAAACATATTTGGTATAAGAGAATTATGAAAACTAAAAAAATATGAAATCCTTTAAATTGTTGTATCCTTTCCATAGTCTTGGATGAAGAAATCATGTGACGGCTCTCCTAGTTGGTTAATCAAGTAAGTGTTTATTTTACTTTAATTAAGTGTTTATTAAATTAAGTACCTCAAGTTAGCACTTTAATAAGCAAGTAAGGTAAGCTTAATTAAGTAAGTGAGTTCCTAAGTGTGATTTGGCATAGTTAAATCAAGACCATTAGTTATTCTAGCTTTTAGAACCATCCTTGAAAGTTTTGAGAACTTGTGGCACTAAGTGTGTTTTGGGCCATTTAAATCTTAAGTGGCTAAAGTGTCCAAGGAATTAAGTTTGAGAAACTTTAGGCATCCTTTAGAGCAAAGAAATGTAGTTTTGGGTGAGAGTTTAGTGACTCATTTGAAGCTTTTGAGAGTATGAGGACTTAAGTGCAAGGGAGGGAAAAGTTGCCTTATATGCTTATAAGCTAAGTTCCTTCTTCCCTTAGCCATTTCTTTCATGCTCCAAAATTCGTAGCTCCCTCTCCTCTCCCAAATTGGCAGCTCAAAGCTTCATTTCCTTGCGAGTTTTCATCAAATCAAGGGCGCCCAAGGTGTTAGAAAGAATCACCAAGCTTCTTTGCTAGTGTTCTTGCTTCATTTGACTTTTGGAAGCTAGTTTGGAACCAAATTCGTGGGTAAGCTTCTTGGAATCATTTGGATTGATTCTAGGTTGTTTCTAGAACTAGAAATGGTCTTAGTTTGATTGGGTTGGATGCCAAATTGCTTTGGTTTTAGGTGTGGAACTCAAGGAAGCTTGATTGAGCTAAGGTTGATTGTGTTGCAATGCTTGCTTTGTAGCTAAAATTGAGGTAAGGGTTCAAGTAATTAAGCTCAAATAATGCATGGTTTGGTAGTTTTGTGCGTGGGAATGAATTAGGAACAAGACCCAAATCATTTGGATTAGAAATGAGAGAGTTTGAGTAGTTTAAGTGCAAGAACGCAGCTGTCGCGCAATGCAGAAAACGGCGTTGGCGCCGCAACGCCAGAAGTAAGTGTACTGGCGCCGTGGCGCCAGGGGGCGATTTTTCACTCAGAAAGTTTTGTTCGCCGGCGCTGCGCTTTTGCTCTTTGGCGCCGCAGCGCCAGAGGTGACCTTAAGGAATTTTGGGCCATT
>KK899412.1:90691-151716 GCA_000696445.1 Aquilaria agallochum | reverse complement strand
AAGTTTGAGAAGCTTTAAGCATCCTTTAGAGCAAAGAAATGTAGTTTTGGGTGAGAGTTTAGTGACTCATTTGAAGCTTTTGAGAGTATGAGGACTTAAGTGCAAGGGAGGGAAAAGTTGCCTTATATGCTTATAAGCTAAGTTCCTTCATCCTTAGCCATTTGTTTCTAAGTTCCAAAATTCGTAGCTCCCTCTCCTCTCCCAAATTGGCAGCTCAAAGCTTCATTTCCTTGCGAGTTTTCATCAAATCAAGGGCGCCCAAGGTGTTAGAAAGAATCACCAAGCTTCTTTGCTAGTGTTCTTGCTTCATTTGACTCTTGGAAGCTAGTTTGGAACTAAATTCGTGGGTAAGCTTCTTGGGATCATTTGGATTGATTCTAGGTTGTTTCTAGAGCTAGAAATGGTCTTAGTTTGATTGGGTTGGATGCCAAATTGCTTTGGTTTTAGGTGTGGAACTCAAGGAAGCTTGATTGAGCTAAGGTTGATTGTGTTGCAATGCTTGCTTTGTAGCTAAAATTGAGGTAAGGGTTCAAGTAATTAAGCTCAAATAATGCATGGTTTGGTAGTTTTGTGCGTGGGAATGAATTAGGAACAAGACCCAAATCATTTGGATTAGAAATGAGAGAGTTTGAGTAGTTTAAGTGCAAGAACGCAGGTGTCGCGCAACGCAGAAAACGGCGTTGGCACCGTAGCGCCAGAAGTAGGTGTGCTGGCGCCGCGGCGCCAGGGGGCGATTTTTCACTCAGCAAGCTTTGTTTGCCGGCGCTGCATTTTTGCTCTTTGGTGCCGCAGCGTCAGAGGTGACCTTAAGGAATTTTGGGCCATTTTTCCGGCCATCTTAAGAGCAACTTAGACTTTGGGTTTCTATTCCTAGGCTATTATAAGATGTTCCGTAGCCTCGGTTAGGTCTAGAATTCATTCCTAGAGCGGGAATTGTGCATTATTTAAGAGGTAGTCAAGTTGTATGGTTAAGAACAAAAGTGTGACTTGGTGGCTAAGTTATTCATAGTGCTTAAACTTTTAAGTGAGCATTAAGGGGATTTAAGTGGGTTTTTTTGACTCTTTATTGGCCGTATAGAGCATCATTTACATATGGTCAATGAAGAGAAAAAAAAAAACCTAAGTTTATCCCAACCGAACCATTTGGTTTGGTAAGCAAGCCATTAGTAGCATTCTGAGTTAAACCTTGAGGGTTTGGCTAGTAAACCACATAGGAAGACTACCCTGTACAATAAGTTAAGGGTAAAGGCAGGTAAGTTTGAGATAGGTGACGACCTACTCTAGAACCTGTAAGTGGGACTTAAGTGAGGTAAAGTATCCGGGATACGAGGGCCAATATCTCAAGTACCTCCGCCGTTTGAGCTCACGGCAAAGTTTTAAGGCACCTAGAGTGCAGAAAGTCCCAAGTGCATATATTGTGTGCATTTCATACCATACATCCATACATTGCATATCTTATATATTGTTGATTGATTGGGTTGCTTGTTGATTGAATTGCTTGCTTGGTTGCTTGATTGCCATATTTGCATAGTTTGTTGCATTCTTCCTTGTAGGTATTCAAGGGATCCTTACTGAGTACTTTCAAGTACTCATTCCCTTAAGCTTCATTGTGCAGGTTCTAACTTCGGGCCTAATCACTAAGTGATAGTCGAGGCCTAAGTTTTCTGTTTTGCAGGTATTTCTCTTGAGAATCCTAGTGATTCTAAGTTACTTGTGGTATAAGTTATGTGCTAACCAAGTTGTGCNTAGAGGTGTAATGTATGCACAAACTGTTACTTGTAGTTAAAGCAACCAGTATTTTCAAGGTCTTGGCACGTTTTATATATGTTTTAGTAAAATGCTCGAGCCATGTTTTTAACCCACGACTTATAAAAATTCATTTGCATTGCCAGGACAGAAGCACGCATAACTTAAACTAAGTAGGCTAAGAAACTAGTTGCATATAAATTGTTTAATTTATATGACAAGTAATAGTTAGCCAATAGTAACTAGTGGGATTCATAAATCCCTAAGGCCTACAAGGTTATGGGGCACTGGGGCCCCGTTCCGCGACAAATCATATTCAATATGTTAGAAGAAACTTGGTCTACTTATAAGACTAAGGTTGGAAAAGGAAATTGTAGCACCACATCCATCTAGTACTACGGTTGCATTTGCAAAAGAAACAAAAGCCTTATCTTTGAAAACATTTATAGAAAAGCTTGAGAATAGTGCTAAACTTGTAGAAAAGAAAGATCTCTAGAATATTATAGAACAGAACAGCTATACAAATGTTTACTTACAATCAATAGGTAAACAAATGAATAGAATTGGAACATCTTTGGACAAGCATAAGTTTGGTCTTACAAAAACTTCAATTTTCAAACCATAACTTTTGCCAGAAACCTCCAAGTCACCCACAATTTTTCCTATGAAAGTTCCAAAATTTAGACTAAAACCAAAAGATAGAATTACTGATTTAACTAATCAAATAGCTAAGTTAACAAGCCAATCTGAAACAATTTAAAAGAAATCATGTACAGATAGAAAATAGAAAAGCCTTCATATCAATGTTATTGTTGCTAATGAAAATATTCAAGACATTATTATACTTCACCAAAAAGAAAATTAAATGTTAAAAATCATTCACACCAAAATGGAAAGAGGGAGGAGGACTAACAAAACCTTGGGTTGTAGCTTACCTATATATTTCAAGACCATCCCTAGTTGATTTAGGATTGGGAAATAATTTTAAACCATATGCTTTTGCAAAGTATAAAGGACACTTTATAATAGAATGAGACACAGATGATTTATCAGAATATTTGATCATAAACACTACACAACACATGATTATGTTTAGTATAGCTGCTTAAAAAGGAGTTAATAACTTAGACTTAGAAATTACAAAAATGGTTATAGCTAGATTTATTGAACAGTTGAGAAATTGGTGGTAGAAATGTCTAAAAAAACAAGCTAGGCAAGAGATAAAAGAGTGCAAGAAAACTTGTAACAATGCAACATGGAGGGTATATAATAAACTTGAGTGACTCTAATGTTGTGAATACATTGTCATTAATCATATATTCTTATTTTGTTGGAAGTAGAACAAGTAAAGAAAATAGGAACGGAGAATTACTATTAAATTTAAGGTGTGGAACTTTGTCAAATCTAGAATGGTATAAGGATCATTCTTTGCAAGAGTTTTTTTGAAAGAAATGACTGTAGATCATCAATCTGGAAAGAAAAGTTCATTCAAGGATTACTAAAACATTTGGACAATTTTTCATACCTGAAATTGTAGCATAACATGACCATGCCACTGTAATCCATGCTTGGGTGGCATGAAGCCTTTTTTTGCAATATAACATAGCATATAAAGTAAAGCATTTCTACAATATCTCACATCTCATACTCTTCTTTAAAATGTCAAACCAATAAGATCACATAATCAAATCCAATATCTAAGTTTCCATAACATTCCAGGAATACTATAGCCATAGTTCTAAATAAAAAAGTCTTTGACAAGTCTAAATGCAAATAAAGAAGCACTCAAATCCTCAAGTACTAGACCCCAATGCTCTTCTCCTTTGCTTCGCCTTATGCGCATAGGAGAAATATTAAGGGGGCCAAGCTTTACAGCTTAAAAAGTGGCACCTCACAAACCTTATCGGATCAACCATAAGTTTTTCACATGTAAAATAAATCAAGAAACTCAAACTATCATGAAAAAAAAAAATTCAGATGTTCATAAAAATGAATATATAAGTCATATATGAAAACTTGAGTCATTCTTTTATAGTATCATACTTGAAACCTTTTATAGCTCATAGGTTTTTTCAATGGTCACCATTATTCCCGTGACAAGGTCATAACTGCAATCATTGTTGTTCTAATGACATTGGTTATAATGATATTTCGTACTTCATTTATTCATTGCCAATTATTTTTTTTTGTTGGTGGGGTCATAGAACTAGTTTTGGGTATCAATGTGGCATACCTTCGACCAAGTATATTTAGCTAAAGTGTAAGCTCTTTGTATTCAGAAATTATTCGTATGATCAATGATAAAAGCAAGTCATAGAAACCATACTTTCATTATCAAGTCACAAACACACAGATAATTAAATAGAATTTCACAAACCATCTTATGCTCGATCCATGGGTAAGACAAACAAAAACCATTCATAAAACAAGAAATTTAGAAGAAAACATCAAATAACAACAATCATTATATGAAATTCCAATAATTAGAATCATATATAACTTAAGTAAACATGAGTAGAAAATGAACAAGGTATATAGGATGCCATTTACTTTATTTCAACCATAAAATCAATCCAATTGTCACTCAGGTTCAAGAACCTAATCAAAACCGCATGAACTATTATTAGAATGTATTTTATTCTCCAAAGGCCTTGGTTCAATTTGAATACCATAATATCCGTCTTAAACTTGCCACTAATAAAATTGATAGATCTGCACACTCATACGAGAATGACCATAATTGTTTATAGAAAACTTCAAATTCAGTATACAAAATTCTTGTGAAAATAGACATTTCATGATGTATTATATATTTTATTCATAATTTTTGGTGCAGCCAATCAATGCAACTTATTTTTTAAGTTTCAGATTCATTTGAAGCTTTCCACTACAGCAATGTCTTATGAGAATCGATATAACTCTTTACTCAAGCCTCTAAATTAAATTTTTGTACTCCTTCCACCCTATATATTTTGCACCATTTTCATTTTTGGGTAATGATATGACAGGGAAGGCACACCCAAGGAAAAGCTTCCTAGAGTCTTTTAAAGCTTATTTAGCCCACCTTCTTTGGAGTCAAAATTGTTTTCAAGAATTCAAGTTTTCTTGTGTGCTTTGAGGATAGTTTTCTTAGAACTTTTGAGGACTCTTTGAATAGTAATATTCTCACTAAAAAATTGAGTGTTTGAGTGTTTATCTTTCAAGTGAAACACGTGAGGTGAGTGTGTGTGAGGATCTTTTGTTTTCAGGAGTATGGAGGGCCAGGAGGATAGGAGGATGGAAGTGAGACACAATGAGGAGCCTACCATGAGAGAACTTCAGGAAACTCTCAATAGACTTGTGAGAAGGATTGAGGACATGGACTTGAGGTTACCAAGGAGACCAAATCCCATCTTGCAACCAAGGAGAGGTCTAAGAAGAGAAGAACCCGAGGAGAAAGAAAGCAATTGGCATGACCATGGGCTTCCAAGAAAGGGGAAGCTAGGAGAGGACAACAACCTTAATTCCATCAAACTTACCATTCCACCTTTCTAAGGGAGGAGTGATCTGGATGCATATTGGGAGTGGGAGCAAAAGCTTGAGATGGTGTTTGAGTGCCATCATTATGCTGAGGAGAGAAAAGTTAAATTAGCTACCATTGAGTGCCATCATGGCTTTAAGGGCTCTTGTATGGTGGAGCCAGGTTGTCACTTCTAGGAAGAGGAATGAGGAAGAACCCATCAATACATAAAGAGCCCTTAAAGCCATGATGAGAAGGAGGTTTGTGCCAAGTTACTATTACCGAGACCAACACCTCAAACTTCAAAGGCTTGTGCAAGGCCAAAGGAGTCTGGAGGACTACCACAAGAACTTGGAGATGACATTGACCCGAGCCAATATCATTAAAGATAAGGAGGCCACCATTGCTAGATTCATCAATGGCCTTAACCATGAGATTGCCAACAAGGTGGAGGTGGTGCCATATGTCAACATGGAGGATTTACTTCACCATGCTACCAAGGCCGAGAAGATCATCAAAAGGTCCAAGGCATCCAAGATGTCTCAAGGAGGGAGTTCTACATGGAGGGGAGCATGGAGCAAAAAAGCACCAAAACCAAGAGTGGAGGCCACCAAAGGAGGCTTGTCTCAACCTCAACAAGATAAGTCTAAAACTCCACCAAAAGATGTGCCTAAGACAAGGGAAATTGAGTGCTTTAAGTGTAGAGGCAAGTGGCACTACATGAGAGATTGTCCTAACAAGAAAGTGATGATTCTAAAGGATGATGGAAAGATCACATTCGAGGATGAAGATGCTATAGAGGAGACACCACCTTTGGAGGATGATGAGCAAAACACACTTGAGCCCGAGGAGGGAGACTTTGATTTTGTTTCTAGGAGAGCTCAAAGTGTGTAACCCAATGAGGAGGCCAATCAAAGAGAGTGCATCTTTCACACTAGATGCTGAATCAAAGATCAAGTGTACAGCCTCATTGTTGATAGAGGAAGTTGCACCAATGTAGCAAGCTCAACCATGGTGGAGAAGTTGAACCTTTCTACACAAAAGCACCCACAACCATATAGACTTCAATGGTTGAATGATGCAGGAGAGGTAAAGGTGGTAAAGCAAGTTTCGGTTCACTTTAAAATTGGTACTTACCATGATCAGGTTCTTTGTGATGTTATTCCTATGCAAGCATGCCACATTTTGCTTGGAAGGCTGTGGCAATATGACAAGAAGTCACACATGATGGAGAGAGGAACTTGTACTCATTTGTCCATGAGGGCAAGCCGGTTACACTTAGTCCACTTTCACCATAATAAATCTTGGAGGATCAAAGGAAACTTCAAAGTAAGGTTCAGAGAAAAGTAAATGAGGGGAAAGTTTAGGGCAAGAGTAAAAAGGGGAAAGCCAAGAGACAAAATGAGAGATCAAATAAGAAGAGTGACCATGAGGGGAAGAAGAGTAGAGAGTTCCTGAGAGAAAAGAATGAGAGGAAGTTGAGTGGCAAGAAAGAGTGTTATATTGCAAAAATGAGTGATGTGAAGAAAGCCATTCAAGCACAAAGACTAGTGTTTCTTTTAATTTACAAAGAGTCTTTGCTTATTGTCAATGATCTAACACATCTTCCTAGTGTTGTTGTGTCTTTGTTGAAGGATTTTGAAGATGTGTTCCCTGAAGATCCGAGAGGTTTTCCTCCAATTAGAGGCATTAAGCATCAAGTAGACTTTGTCCCGGGTGCACCAATCCCAATGAGACTAAGGAGATTAAGAAGTAAGTGGATGAGTTGTTGGCTAAAAGCTTTGTGAGGGAAAGTATGAGTCCTTGTGCCGTGCCTGTACTTTTGGTGGGAACGGAGGATGGTTCATGGCACATGTGCATGGATTGTAGGTCTGTCAACAATATCACTGTAAAGTATAGACATCTTATCCCTAGACTTGATGATATGATTGATGAGTTGCATGGTTCCACTTTGTTTTCAAAGATTGATTTAAAAATTGAGTACCATCAAATTCAGATAAGGGAAGGGGATGAATGGAAAACTACTTAAAAAAAAAGTTTGGACTTTATGAATGGTTAGTTATGCCTTTTGGACTAACTAATGCTCCTAGTACTTTCATAAGACTTATGAACCATGTTTTGCGTGACTTCATTGCAAGGTTTGTTGTTAATTACTTTGATGATATCTTAGTATATAGCAAGAACCTAGAAGAGCATGTTGGGCACCTCACACAAGTACTAAGTACTTTAAGAGATCAAAAGTTGTATGCTAACTTGAAGAAGTGCTAGTTTTTTGTTGATAGAGTTGTTTTCCTTGGTTTTGTTGTGAGTTCACATGGAATTGAGGTGGATCAAGATAAGGTAAGAGCCATACAAGAATCGCCGATGCCAACTTCCATAACTGAGGTGAGATCATTCCATGGGTTAGCTAGCTTCTATAGAAGGTTTGTAAGGAATTTTTCTTTCATTGCTGCACTTCTAACTGAAGTTATAAAAAAGAATGTTGGGTTTAAGTAGGGAAAAGCTCAAGAGGAAGCTTTCGAGTTGCTAAAGAAGAGGTTATGTAATGCACCACTTTTGGCTTTGCCTAACTTTGCTAATACTTTTGAAGTTGAGTGTGATGCTTCAGGTATAGGCATTGGAGTTGTGCTAATGCAAGGAGGCCGACCCATTGCATACTTTAGTGAGAAGTTGAATAGTGCTACCTTGAACTATCCCACTTATGACAAACAGCTCTACGCTTTGGCGAGAGTTTTGGAGACTTGGCAACATTAATTGTGGACAAGAGAGTTTATGATCCACACTAATCATCAAGCCCTTAAGTTTCTTAATGGGTAAGGTAAGTTGAATAGGAGGCATGCTAAATGGGTAGACTTCATTGAGTCATTCTCATATGTTATCAAATACAAGTAAGGTAATGATAATGTAGTGATGGATGCACTTTCTAGGAGGTATGCTTTACTTTCAGCTTTAGATGCTAAAATGTTGGGTTTTGAACACTTGAAGGATTTATATGCTTCTGATGATGATTTCGGTAAGATTTATTCTAAGTGTTCTAAGTTTGCTTTTGAGAAGTTCTATCAAGTTAATGGGTTTCTTTCCAAAGAAAATAGGCTGTGTATTCCTAAGACATCTTTGAGGGAATTGCTCACAAAGGAAGCTCATTGTGGAGGACTTATGGGACATTTTGGACAAGCCAAAACCTTGCATACTTTGAAGGAACACTACCATTGGCCGAGCATGGTAAAGGATGTAAGGAAGGTTTGTGATCAATGCATAGCATGTAGGAAGGCTAAGTCCACTCACACTTCACAAGGATTATACACACCACTTCCTACACCTAGTCATCCATGGGTTGATATTTCAATGGATTTTGTTGTTGGATTGCCTAGAACTAAAGGAAACCGAGACTTAATCTTTGTTGTACTTGATAGGTTTTCTAGAATAGCTCACTTTATTCCATGTAATAAGACTGATGATGCTATACATGTGGCTGAATTGTTTTTCAAGGAAATTGTTAGACTTCATGGTGTTCCGAGGACCATAGGTTCGGATAGAGACATTAAGTTTTTAAGCCACTTTTGGAGAACTTTGTGGGGGTAAGCTTGGCACTAAGCTTTTTTTTTCTACATCTTGTCACCCACAAACTGTTGGGAAAACTAAGGTAACAAATAGGACCATAGGTTCCATGCTTAGGGAAATCATTAGTAAAAACTTGAAAGCTTGGGAAGATTGTTTGCCTCATGTAGAGTTTGCTTACAATAGGTCCATGCATTCTATTACTAGTTTGTGACCTTTTAAGATTGTTTGTGGTTTTAATCCTTTAACTCCATTGGATCTTTTGCCATTACCTACTCATGAGGTTTCTAGTTTGGATGGTAGTAAAGGGCCGAGAGCATCAAGAGGTCGCATGAGAAAGTTAAGCAATAAATTGAACATAAAAATCAACAAGTTGCTAAGAAAGCTAACCAAGGTCGAAGGAGAGTTGTATTTGAGCCTGGAGATTGGGCTTGGTTGCACATAAGGAAGGAAAGATTTCCAGCTAAAAAGAGGACTAACCTTCATCCTAGAGGAGATGGTCCATTCCAATTCATTAAGAAGATCAATGACAATGCATACATGCTAGACTAGCCGAATGAATACAATGTTTGTGCTACTTTCAACGTTTCTAATTTGTCTTTGTCTGAACATGCAGATTCATGAGTGAATCCTTCTAAGGAGGGGGGAGTTGATATGATCAAGGAAGGCAAACCCAAGGAAGGCAAGGACCCATTGAAGGTTTCTAGTGGACCAATGACAAGGAAGCAAGCTAAGGAGCTCACTAGTGCACTACAAGCCTTTGTTTCAAGTTTCTTCATGGAGAATGGGCATGAAACTTCACAAGGAGCTGCTGGAACTTTCAAGACACAATATGGAGATGATGGAAATACTTGGTACTCAGTCCTAGAGTGCTTAGACAAGTCAGAAAACAAGGACACTGAGGACACCACTCAAAGTGTACCTTTTGAGCCCCATTGAGTGTTCTTGATGAATTTTGTGTCTACAAGCTAGATTTTTGAGCTCTAACTTTCCAAGACCTCTTTCCAAAATTTAAGAGGAATATTCATGCCATTGGAACTCAATTATTCAAGCTTGGAGCTAAAGATACAAGTGGAAACCCTAAAGAGCCCAAAATGCACCTGAAAAGGGCATTTGGGGGTTTTCAGGTCTAATCTTGTATTTGCACTTTGTTTTCATTAATTTTATTTTTAATTATATTATTTAGGATGTTAATTAGGCTATGGAATTAATTCAGGTCGCTTAGGACAAATGGCATACGCTGCATACATTAAACAAGGTTATAAGGGTTTAGGAGTCCTAGTTTGATTAGGTTTTCTTGAGTCCTTTGTAACTAGGTTTCCTAGGTGACTTGGGCTATGAATTTTTTCCTATATTTTACCCTAGTTTAGGTCTATAAAAAGGCACATATTCTGGATGTAAAACATAGCTTTCAATTGAAATAATATTGCTACTTTGGAGAGATTTCTCTTTGGTTCTTAGCGGACTACTTTGGTGCACAAGTGTGCTTGTGTTCTTGGTGTTCTTATACTTCTCGTTTCTAGGCACAGGTTGATTAGGGGTGAGGGTTTCAAACCTAGTCTTTTTGATGTCTTGTGGAGCTTGAATAACATCTTGGGTGCATTTCATGGTCTTTATACCATTGGGGTTCACATCAGGTAGTCTTAAAACTTTGCATAATTTCCCTTTTTATTAGGTTTTATTCACTGAAGATAGTTATGCCCTTATTTCCAAACCATTCAACGATGACCAAGATCAACAAAAATTCTATGTGAGCGACGTTGGCGATTCGACGATGATGAATGATGCCAATGCAAATTGACGTTGTTACGGGAATTGACACTAATTGAGGCTAGATAGGAAACACCGACATGAATAGACGATGAGGTGAATTGGACAATTATGATTGAGTGAATTGAGGATGACGGCTAAGGCAAATAAGACAAAAAAAATTGAAGTGAATTGATGATGATTGAGCGAATTGGATGCATGATCTACAACAAAGTTGAATCAAGACTTTCGATAAATGAGGATAGCCTTTAGTAGATTGAGGATGGACGTGTTTAAGGCCAGATGTCGAAGAAGTGGTGACAGTAACAAGGAAAGGAATAAAAAACTGGGTTGGTGGCATTGAAAGGAATTAAGGACGAAGATGGCACCATAAAGATGGGTTTGATTGAAATGTTGAGGCGGATGAATAGGGGGAAGGATAGAACCAGAAAGAAGATGAAAAGTTAGCTGATTTCTTAATACGTGAGCTGACCCAAGTTGTGCAAAATAAATGAGATTGAAAGAGTATCTTCTATTTAAAGTATAGTCATAGAACATTCCAATGATATATTATAAGCCTAGGTTCCAGTCACATTTTAGCATATGAGCAACCATAATATCTTGATATACTACAGGAATTCTTCAAACCACATTGGTGCATGAAAATTTCCATTCTTTCTTAATTTCCTCCCTAATCCCTTTAAATCATTAAGATGCACTCTTATTATGGTCATTCATCTTTATGAGCATGACCCAATCAGCAATTCTCAATAGGCAACTCATAAACAATTATATTGTAAGAACGAGGTTAGTATCTTACCTTGAATTTTAACTTGGGATCGTATTTTCTTTTCCTCCGCTTTATTCCATACTCTACCCTTCTCTTGCTACATGGCTAGAACTACTGCACCAGCCAAGGGAAACATTTAGGTTTAATGTCGTCCTAGCAATAAAAGGAGTGAATTACATCATAGTCCCCTTTGTTTATTTTCTTACACCCCAGCTTCATCTTTCGTTACACTTAGGTCCTCTATTAAAGTTTTAGGGTATCTCACAATTGGTCATGGGACACATCAAAGAAAAGAATCAATGATAGGTTAATTTAGAAAATTACATGCATGGTCAAATATTAGCAGAAATTAAAGAAGTTGGAATTAAAATGTACCACGAAATAAAATGGAAAAAGTATATGAAAAGAGAAAAAAATTTGGTGAGAAGAAAAGAAAATGGGAAAATTCTACTCTTAATTTGGATATGACATCAAAAGGCGATATCTTGGGAACATTTCTAGGAAACAAAAGAAGAATAAATCTTATAAAAAATATAGGAGATGAAGGTTTGAGAAATCAGAAGAAAAACCTAGATCCACTAAGAGATATAAGTGAATAAAATTCTTAAAAGACTATAAGGTCTGCTAGAAATGTGGAAAATGAGGACATTTTTCAAACAAATGTAAACCAAAATAGAAAATAAATTCTTTAGAAACTTATGATAGTCTTAAGAAGAGTTTAATGCAAATTTTGCTAAATAGTGACAGTGAATGCAAAGAAGAATAAGAAGAAATGATTTTTGAAGAAATTTTTGAAGAGTGAAATGTTATTGGTCTCACAGATAGTTCAGGAACTGAATAAAAAAGTTGTGGTTTCAAGTGTGGTTATGAATCATGTGAATTAGAATTTTTTTTAGCAATTTACAACTAAACATGATTCAAGTTAATGCTATCACAGAAAAGGATGAGAGAATTTTATAATTATAAAGAAAATTGATGATATAGAACTAGGAAAAGAAGTTTTGTTCAAATATCTGTACAAGGTTAGAAAACAAGAACACTAACAGGATTAGGGTCAGTTTAGAAGGAATTTAAAGAAGAAAGTTGATATCCAAGAATTAATAAAACCATTAACCTATAACTTGAATGAGATTCTTAAAAGAATTAATGAACTTATTGTTGAAGATATGAAACAATTTGACTTCAAGGCAAAGCAAAGAGAGAAATGTAAGTGATAAGCTTATATTTATTATATTTATTTCTTTCATATTTAGTATGTTTTAATATGTTTTGAATATTAAAGATATATTTTGAGTATGTTTTGTAGCTTAGAGCATATCTGGACTCAATTGATTGAGAGTGGATTTAATTTGCCATTTTACAAGTTTTAATTTGTTTGTGTTTTTTCAGGATTTTAACAAATTGGTGATGTTCCGGTAGAAAAATCATATCTTGAGCTAAAGAGATTGGAATTAAGTGATTCTTAATTCATTGGAAAGATAACATCTGGAGCTACAAATCATATGCAGACCATGAAACTCAGTTTTCACGTTAAGATGGTCAAATTCAGCTTCAAAGTCGCGATTAAAAGTTTTCTATGGTTTAGAAGCAGTTGTAGTATTTTGGGCAAAACTTTGGCTCTAGATGTCCGTTTTATGTGATTAAGGTGTCGTTTCGAAGCTAAGAAAGAGATCTAAAAATTTTATGCTTTTCATTTTAAGAAATCATGGCTGTATCAAGGTCGAATTTCAGATTGAAGTTATTACTAATGTTCCGGAGCATTGCTTGGCTCACAACTTGGAAACCTTCTGGTTACTTTGAATCTTTTTATTGGTGTGGGGTAAATTTGTAACAATATAGAAATTTTAGGGAGATTTTATGAATTTAGTACACTAGGTTAATTCTTTTAGATGTTTAAAGTGGTAGCTGCGCCACAGCCTCTGCCTCTCTCCTTCTTGCAGGGGGCTGCCTCGTCTCTCTTCCCCAACTCTCTCTCTCTTTTCTTGTTTGTTTTCTTTTCTTTTTAGCGGTCTTTTTATTTTTAGTTGAAGGAGAGTAAACCCCGAATTCTTCAGCATTATGAGATCAAAGTTGTTTTTATTCATTCAATTAATATTTTGAGTATTGGATGTTCTTTTATGATTAATTTCATGGTTGTTTCGTTTATATGCTAGGAGGCCTACTAGTTGTTATTCAAATTCAATCTACTACTGGGTTAGAAATCAAATCCATAATTGTTTGATTTCTCTAATCTGTGAAGCAATTGAGGTTTAGTGATTTGCTACGTCAGAAATCATTAGGTCTTACGGAGAACATTCAACTAAATTAAATGTAGCCGCTTGTGTTTGTATTAAATCAAAGCACTTGTCTTAGGTTCTTTAACAGTTAGGGTTAATTAGATCGCTTGTTTTCTAATTAACTACAACTAAGGAGAAGTAGGAAGATGATCAGTTGTAGGAATTTGGTGGTGGATGTTGACTGATGCGATGGTTTGACCTCTTGATTGTTTTATTGGTTTTTTTCTTGATAGGTTTCTTTATTTTTGTTCTCTGATCAATTTTTTTATTTTATTTTTTGTTACAAATAATCTCCACCAATATTTTATTCTAGGTTTTCTGTGAGAAAGCTTTCAAATAAAAATTTTCCTTGGGATTTGACCTAGTTTCCATTGTTATACTAGAAATTTAATTATTCTGAGTTGTTAGTGATACCATAATTATTTTTGGCGGTTTCAATGACCAACTAGTAAGAATGTCCTAGAAACAAGTCAGTTAAACAATGGAATATAGGATATTCTAAAGAGCCACCTCTTCAAATTAATGAAGTTTATTCTATGGCAAATTAGAGATTTACAAGCAGAATGAGTTTGTTGTTAGAAAACAATGTTGGTTTCAAGTTTTGATTGATTCAGAAGCTAACAAAAATTGCATCAAAGAAGGAATTGTGTGTTATCGGTACTTAGACATACCTTTTCGATCAATCATAGTGGTAATCAAAAAGAAACATTGCCTATAACATTTAAATTAACAAAGGTTGTTACCACCTCAACAAATGAAAAAATTACAGTATAAAGGCGTAATGGTTATAAACCATTATATAGTGTAATTTTCACCATAGTGAATGAAATGTGAGGGGTAAAGTGAATAATCTACACCTCCCTAAAAGATTACAATGGTTACTTGGTACTAAATGAAGCACTAAAGGATTGCTTGTTTTACAAGTAATCTATGGGTCTTATTGCAACATTTCAAGACTTGGATACTCAATTGTACAACTCTAAAAGATAGATTTTGGAAGGATTTGAATGGTATGGAATAAATTTTTGGAGGCTGAATTGTATAAAGGAGACAAAAGCTATTATTCAAGAACCTAGGACAATTAGGTGTACCATTGTTCACAAAAATAACTTAAGGATGGGATGATTTTTTACAAGAGTCAAAGGTGGCCATTTCTAGCATTATCCCAACCTTTTATTTCTAGGTTCTAATGTCAAAAAGGTGGGCTAAAGATTAGCCAAAAAGTCATTACTTAAGACATACTTATAGTGACCTATGTGAAGGTTAAGGTTAAACTAATCAATTCAAGTAAAATATCTTGATTTCTTGCCATTTCTTGCCCATTTTCGTCCCCCACCAGGCACAACCTGTTCTCAGCTCATCTATAAGCTTCCATAGCCACCATAGCTCAATCTACCAAGAAATCACAAAGGAAGGCAATCAGATGCAACAAGAAAGAGAAAAACCCTAGTTTTCAGGTTTATTGTGTATGTCTTGAAGATTTCAGCTTTCACAGCTTAGGTAAGGGTTTTATCTTCATGTTTCATGGTTTTTTACTGTCCTAAGATGATTATCAAGCATCCATGAAGCTAAGACCACGCTTGGAAGAGAGCAAAATGCTCAAGGAACCAAGTATAGGTTAAGAGGGAGTGCATGAACAAGGTTCCAGCCTTACTGTTTTTCATGCACTAAGATGGCAGTGTTTACAGGGTTTCTAGAGCCCAATTTGTACTAACTAAGACCAATTAACCTCCTAAGGCCAAGCATTAGCTTGAGGAGGGCTGTCATAGTGATTACATATTGTTTATTTGATTGTTTTTGCACTAATCCTAATGATGTATTGCTGCCAGCATTGCATTTGATTGTGTTCTGTTTATTTGTGCATTTGGATGGCTATATTTTTGTATATATGCTTTGTTTTTGTGTTTTTATGTCTTTTTATATCAGGTATGTTTCTGGGAATTTAATTTTCTATTGATAAGCCCTTACTAAGTTTCTTCAAAGAGACTTACCCCCCTTCTATCCATTTCAGGAGCACCTGAAAGAGATCATTCAAAATAATAGCTTTTTTTTGAATTCCTATGTGAAATTTCAGGTATATTAACTTCTATATTTTTAGTTGGAAAGTGAAAACTTTCATGATTTTTGGAGCACATTAGCTATTTTTAGTAATGGTACTTTCTGCCTTACGTAGCAGCTGGTCCCTTCAAGTTTCTGGAGTGCTTAGTGCTTTTGAAGTTCTCCAAGAAGCTTAGTGTGCGTATTAACTAAGTTATTGTCATGTATGTGGTGCATAAGTGCATGTAAATGATCTGGGTATGTTGTACATGTAGTGTGAGAAGGATATATGGATCATTGGAGTGTGGTTTGAAGTGTGTATACAATGCTGTCCATATGGTGTTTATGGGCTGTTTTGATGGCATTTTTATGAATGATGGTTAGAAGGGCTCTAAATTCAGGGAAATGGTTTTCCCATGTGTGTAAGACATATATGGACACTACCAAGTGGGTTTTGCACCTGGAAATAAAGTGTATGAATATTATGAAATTTTGTATGGGTATAATGGTCAATAGTGGCTAAAATTTGGTACCCTGTACTCCAGCCGGCATAACTCTCTGTACATAGATAATTTAGCTATGAAATTTTAACCACACTTAGAACACTTCAAGAGAAATAACTTGGCTTTTGAATCACTTGATTTGGTGCCCTGTAGCCAGATTTATGGCCTGTCAAAATTGGCTATTTTTGCTAAGCACTGTTCATATAGACATTTTTACTCGGTTAAGTGTAAAATTCATAATTGTAAAGTTAGATGGATTTAATGTCTCAAACTTGTTTCCCTATGAAGGTTTCAGTGTATTAAAGGGTTTAAAACCTTTAGGGCGTAGGATAACATTGGTAGAATTTGAGTTGAACATAATGTGAAAGTTTGGACACATAAAATGCGCACCTATAGCATCATGTATGCATATGATTGTACATGAAGTTGGGGATTTTACTGAAATTCCATATTGGCCAAGAATAAAGAATTTCACTACCATAATTACTTCCAGATGAAATTATATGTGAATATATGTGTGATGGTGGGACCAATATACACATCGTTGCATAATCACCAAGAGGGCCGCTTGGGTAAACATAGTGCGCATGTACTGCTTGGCCTACAGGACATGTACTGCCTGGAGTTTTAGCTCACTTAATTTAATCACCATATAGAAGCACTCAGAGTGATAACAGAAGTTGGTATTAGAGCATGTTTGGATTGGAGTGACATATAGTTCCATCATGCATGCACATAGTTACATACATAGAACTTAGTTGGGTCAGCTGCTAGTGTTAAGTAACTAATGTACTGTATATATTGTGCTCTTTTGTTGATCATGAAACAAGAAAATGGTAACCACAAGGAGAGGGGATTAGGGACCCTTAAGACCTCATACTGAGCAAGTACAGGCCAACAGAAATGGAAGAGGTATACAAGAGCAGCCAACTGTTCAGGGAGCAGAAAACCCGGCACCTGAAATGAATGCACCACAATGGTGGGTTAAACTACAAAGAAATCTGGCCCAGATCAATGAAAACTTAGTAAGGCTACTACAAGCTCAACAACAAGGAGTCCAAGTAGCACAACCATTACCACAGGAGCAGAACCAGGAAGTTGTTAGGAACAACCCAATGAATGTTTCTTCTGAAAAAAATGAAAATGAAGAATTTGAAGAAGATGAGGATAAAATGTATCCCAGAGGCAGAAGAATTAGGTATTAGGTTGGCCAAGTGTCAAGGGCCAATCACTTAGAATCTAGGAACCTTAGTGAAAGGAGAGAATGAAGAAGGCCCAGAGAGCAACAAGAGTCTAAGGGATCACACAGGTCTAGGAGGCACAAAGCTAAAGATCTTGAGGGCTCTGATGATGTCAGATTGTTGGAGAGGTTTCAAGGCCTAAGACCTCCACAATTTGATGGCAGAGCTGNACCGGAGAAAGCTGAGGAGTGGCTAAGATTCATTGAGAAGATGTTTGAGAGGATGCATTTGAGCTCCACAAAGAAAGTATCTTTGGCTACCTACAATCTTGTAGGTAGTGCAGAAATATGGTGGAGAAGTGTTAGAGATAGGTATGCTACCCAGAGAGGTAGAAGAGCAGATCATGAGCTAGAGATGACATGGTCTGAATTTACAAGGATGTTCCAAGACCAGTATGTAAGTGATGCCATCAAGGACCTAAAACAAGCTGAGTTTGATGCACTGAAATAGGACAATCTTAGTGTTTTGGAATACGAACACAAGTTCAACCAACTTGTGAGGTATGCACCACAATACCATGGGTTGGAGGAACTTAAAGCAAAGAGGTTTGTCAGAGGTTTAAAACCAGATATTAGGAGAGCTGTTAGGCCTTTCAATGACATTACCTATCATGATGCTGTTCAAAAGGCTTTACTAGTGGAACAGGAAGAGTATGAAAGTAAATGGTTTCCTAGTGTACTAGGAGAGACCAGCCAGGCTAGAAGACTGCAGAAGCCAATAAAAGGTAAGAACACTGGCAAGTTTGGAAAACCTAGTATAGATGGCAAGGTCAAGAGTAAGTTTGTTGGGCCAAGGTGTCCTCGATGCAAGAAATTCCATGGCAAGAAGCCATGTTACTTTGAGACACAAGCATGTCTCAGATGTGGTTCTTTGGATCACTGGATCAAAGACTACCTTTTGGTCCAAATAAGAGGGCAAGATGAGCAAGGCCAGATTAGGCCTAATATGTCAGTTGCAAGAGACGTTCAGCCAAGAGGTGCTCTAGCAGTTCCAAGGCCACAAGTGCAGAGAGCTGGAAGAGTATTTCATATTGACAAAAGGGAGACATCCTAACAAGGGGCACTTAGAGGTAACATTTATTTAAATGGTATGTCTGTTAATGCATTGTTTGATAATGGTGCCTCAGTGTCCATTGTGGCTAAGAAGTGAGTTGAATCTATGAAATTGCCTATTGAATTCATGCCTAACATATCATTAATAAGAACAGCAGGTAGTCAATGTCTTTTCATGAATGAACTAGCTAAGGACTGTGAGCTAGAAGTAGGAAAGACTAAGATTATGACTAATCTGCTAGTGTTGAATATTCCACAATATGATATTGTTTTGGGTATGAATTGGTTGGCTATGTATGGTATAAAGATTGATTATGCTAAAAGAGAAATCACATTGCCTAGTAATGAAGTGCATGCATTAGTGAATTCTAAGTAATTAGTGTATGAAACGCATGGCATGGAACTAGAAGTGTTAGATGAGATTCCTGTGATTTCTGAAGATGAATACTATGCATTGAATGATGTTTAAATTGAGGAAGAAGTTAGTAGGGTACCTATAGTGAAAGACTATCCATAAGTCTTTCCCAAAGATTTGCCAGGTATTCCTCTTCTAAGAGAGATTGAATTTGAGATTAAACTACAGCATGGAGCTACACCAGTATCCATACCACCTTATAGAATGCCAATCATAGAGATGACTGAGCTCAAGAAACAACTTGATGAACTACTTGAAAAAGGGTTCATAAGACCAAGTGTTTCACTGTGGGGATCTCCAGTTCTCTTTGTGAAAAATAAGGATGGATCTTTAAGATTGTGCATTGACTATAGAAAACTAAATGCTATGACCATCAAGAACAAGTATCCACTCCCTAGGATTGAGGATCTATTTGATCAACTCAAGGGAGCAAAGATCTTCTCTAAGATTGATTTGAGATTTAGGTACTTTCAGTTAAGGGTAAAAAAGAAGATATACCTAAGACAACATTCAGAACAAGATATGGACATTATGAGTACACAATCATGCCCTTCGGCTTGACTAATGCCCCTGCTACATTCATGGACTTAATGAACCATGTGTTCAGACCATACTTGGACAAGTTTGTATTAGTGTTCATTGATGACATCCTAGTGCATTCCAAGGTTGAAAGTGAACATGAGCATCACTTAAGAATTATCTTGAACACACTGTTAGACAATCAGCTATATGCTAAATTTTCTAAGTGCCAATTCTAGTTAAAGGAAGTTTCTTTCCTTGGACACATAATTGATGCACAAGGCCTTAGAGCAGATCTTGAAAAGGTTAAGGCTGTGCAAAAGTGGGAAAGAAATAAGACTATAAAAGAAATCAGAAGCTTCCTAGGATTAGCAGGCTATTATAGGAGATTTGTATCAAAATTCTCCATGATTACCTCAGTCCTTACTCAACTGACCAAGAAGGGTCAAAAGTTTGAGTGGACTGAAAAATGTGAAAAGAGCTTTCAGGAGTTAAAGAGCAAGTTGATTCAAGTTCCAGTGTTAATCCTACTAGATCCAAGTAAGCCATACATCATTTATACAGATGCATCTAGATTTAGTTTAGGATGTGTGTTAATGCAAAAAAAGAATGTGATTGCTTATGGGTCAAGGCAATTGAGACCCCATGAGCAAAATTACCCTACCCATGACTTAGAGCTTGCTGCAATGATCTTTGCCTTAAAGCAATGGAGGCATTACCTAATGGGAAGCTCATTTGTGATATACACTGACCATAAAAGCCTAAAGTATTTGTTCACTCAAAAAGAGTTGAACATGAGGCAAAGAAGATGGTTGGATTATATTAAAGACTATGGCTGTAGCATTGAGTATACGAAAGGCAAAGGCAATCTAGTGGCAGATGCCTTAAGTAGGAAATACACTGGGCTGCTAAAAGGTGGATCTTCAGCAGATACTAATGAGGAGAATAGTTTGCTATGCCTATGGCATAAGTGGCAATAGTGGGAAAGAGCACAAGTGAATATGTTAACTATTTAGTCTGGGTGGATTGAGGAGATAAGGAAGACACAAGAAGCAGACGCAAATCTGAAGAAGATTTCACGAGAAGACAAAGGGTCCTTGTATGAATCCTTTACCTACAAGCAAAGACTATTATACTTCAAGGATAGAATATATGTGCCTAGTGAACAAGAACTCCGAACTAAGATACTTAAGGAAGCTCACAGTAGTAAACTAAATATCCATCCTGGAAGTGAAAAGATGTACAAAAACCTGAAAACACATTTCTGGTGGCTAAACATGAAGAAAGACATAGCCACATATATCTCTAAATGTGCCACATGCCAAAGGATAAAAGTAGAGCATTAGAAGCCAGCAGGAACACTATAGACTCAACCCATTCCAGTGAGAAAGTGGGGTAACATCACTATGGGCTTCTTAATTGGGCTGCCTAAAACCAGATTAAGGCATGACACAATCTGGGCCATTGTGGATTGGCTAACCAAATGTGCCCACTTCTTACCAATGAAGATCGTAGACTCACTAGAAAAGTCAGCACAAATGTATATCAAAGAGATAGTAAGGTTGCATGGAGTGCTAGACTCCATAGTGTCATCCAAGGTTTACAGCTAGAATTTGGAGTGCATTTCACAAAGCACTAGGAACCAAAATCCACCTGAGCACTGCATACCACCCTCAGACAGATGGACAGACTGAGAAGGTGATTCAGATACTTGAAGACATGCTCAGGAGCTGTATCTTGGATTTTGAAGGAGAATGGGACCAACCAGCATTTACCTTTGGTGGAATTTTCTTACAACAATAGTTATCAAAGCACCATTTGTATGGCACCTTATGAAGCCCTTTATGGGAAAAGGTGCATGACGACCCATTGTTGGGTGAAAGCCTCAGATAGGCTAGAGTTGGGCCCTGAGATTATTGAAAAAACAACAAGCAAAATCATGAAGATACAGGAAAGGTTAAGGATAGCCAATGAAAGGACCACTGCTTATGTGAACAAAAGAAGAAAAGACTTGGAGTTTGAGGTTAGTGATAAAGTCTGGCTCAAAGTAGCACCAACAAAAGGCACTATCAGGTTTGGCAAAAGAAGTAAACTAGCTCCAAGGTTCATTGGTCCTTATGAGATATTAGATAGAGTTGGCAAGGTGGCTTATAGGTTAGCTCTACCACCAAGTATGTCAAGTGTCCATAATGTTTTCCATGTCAGAATGCTTAAGAAGTGCTTGTTGGACACAAAGCTTTCTATAGTAGTGGAAGACATGCAATTAGAGCCTAATATGACATATAAAGATAAACCTATAGCTATCTTAGCTAAAGATACCAAAAGGCTAAGAAACAAACTAATTCCCATGGTTAAAGTACAATGGTCAAACCATTCTGAAAGAGAGGCAACCTGGCAAACTGAGAAAGAAATTCTAGAAAGGTATCCAAATAAGTACCCCAAGCTAAGGGCAATTTTGGAGGACCAAAATTTTTAAGGGGGGGAGAAATGTTACCACCTCAACAAAATGGGAAAATTACAGTATAAAGGCGTAATGGTTATAAACCATTATATAGTGTAATTTTTACCATAGTGAATGAAATGTGAGGGGTAAAGTGAATAATCTACACCTCCCTAAAAGATTACAATAGTTACTTGGTACTAAAGGGAGCACTAAAGGATTGCTTGTTTTATAAGTAATTTATGGGTCTTATTGCAATATTTCAAGACTTGGGTACTCAATTGTACAACTCTAAAAGATAGATTTTGGAAGGATTTGAATGGTATGGAAGCAATTTTTGGATGCTGAATTGCATAAAGGAAACAAAAGCTATTATTCAAGAGCCTAGGACAATTAGGTGTACAATTGTTCACAAAAATAACTTAAGGATGGGATGATTTTTTACAAGAGTCAAAGGTGGCCATTTCTAGCATTATCCCAGCCTTTTATTTCTAGGTTCTAAGGTAAAAAAGGTGGGCTAAAGATTAGCCAAAAATTCTTTACTTAAGACATACTTATAGTGACCTAAGTGAAGGTTAAGGTTAAACTAATCAAGTCAAGTAAAATATCTTAATTTCTTGCCATTTCTTGCCCATTTTCATCCCCCACAGGCACGACCTGTTACTTAGCTCCTCCATAAGCTTCCATAGCCACCATAGCTAAATCTACCAAGAAATCACAAAGGAGGCAATCGGATGCAACAAGAAGGAGAAAAACCCTAGTTTTCAGGTTTATTGTGTATGTCTTGAAGATTTCAGCTTTCACAGCTTAGGTAAGGGTTTTATCTTCATGTTTCATGGTTTTTTACTGTCCTAAGATGATTATCAAGTATCCATTAAGCTAAGACCACGCTTGGAAGAGAGCAAAATGCTCAAGGAACCAAGTATGGGTTAAGGGGGAGTGCATGAACAAGGTTCCAGCCTTACTGTTTTTCATGCACTAAGATGGCAGTGTTTATAGCGGTTTCTAGAGCCCAAGTTAGTACTAAATAAGGCCAATTAACCTCCTAATGCTAAGCATTAGCTTGAGGAGGGCTGTCATAGTGATTACATATTGTTTATTTGATTGTTCATGGACTAATCCTAATGATGTATTGCTGCCAGCATTGCATTTGATTGTGTTCTGTTTATTTGTGCATTTGGATGGCCATATTTTTGTATATGTGCTTTGTTTTTGTGTTTTTATGTCTTTGGATTTCAGGTATGTTTCTGGGAATTCAAGTTTCTATTGATAAGCCCGTACCAAGTTTCTTTAAAGAGACTTACCCCCTTTTTGTCCATTTCAGGAGCACCTGAAAGAGATCATTCAAAATAATAGCTTTCGCTTGAATTTCTCTGTGAAATTTCATGTATATTAACTTCCATATGTTTAGTTATAAACTGAAAATTTTCATGATTTTTGGAGCACATTAGATATTTTTAGTAATGGTACTTTCTGCCTTATGCAGCAGCTGGTCCCTTCAAGTTTCTGGAGTGCTTAGTGCTTTTGAAGTTCTCCAAGAAGCTTAGTATACGTATTAACTAAGTTATTGTCATGTATATTGTGCATAAATGCATGTAAATGATCTGGGTATGTTGTATGTGTAGTGTGAGAAGGATATATGGATCAATGGAGTGTGGTTTGAAGTGTGTATACAATGCTGTCCATATGGTGTTTATGGGCTGTTTTGATGGAATTTTTATGAATGATGGTTAGAAGGGCTCTAAATTCAGGGAAATGGTTTTCCCATGTGTTTAAGACATATATGGACACTACCAAGTGGGTTTTGCACCTGGAAATAAAGTGTATGAATATTATGAAATTTTGTATGGGTATAATGGTCAATAGTGGCTAAAATTTGGTACCCTGTACTCCAGCTGTTATAACTCTTTGTACATAAATAATTTGGCTATGAAAGTTTGACCACACTTAGAACACTTCAAGAGAAATAACTTGGCTTTTTAATCACTAGATTTGGTGCCCTGTAGCCAGAGTTATGGCCTGTCAAAATTGGCTGTTTTTGCTTAGCACTGTTTATGTGGACATTTTTATCTGGTTAAGTGTAAAATTCATAATTGTAAAGTTAGATGGATTTAATGTCTCAAACCTGTTTCCCTATGAAGGTTTCAGTGTATTAAAGGGTTTGAAACCTTTAGGGCATAGGATAACATGGGTAGAATTTGCATGGAAATGATGTGAAAGTTTGGACACATAAAATGCGAACCAATAGCATCATGTATGCATATGATTGTACATGCACTTGGGGATTTTACTGAAATTCCATATTAGCCAAGAATAAAGAATTTAATTGCCATCATTACTTCCAGATGAAATTGTATGTGAATATATGTGTGATGGTGGGACCAATATATACATTGTTGCATAATAACCAAGAAGGCCACTTGGGTAAACATAGTGCGCATGTTCTGCTTGGCCTATAGGACATGTACTGCCTGGGGTTTTAGCTCACTTAATTTCATCACCGTATAGAAGCATTCAGAGTGGTAACAAAGGTGATGTGTGCAAAATGATGTTTGCATTAAACAACACTCCAAAGTATTAAACATGAACCATAACATAATTTTAGGGACCTCATTTTCAGCAGCTATTATTCGTTTTGAAGTAGATACAAATGGAATCTCTACTAGAAAATTTGAAAAAAAAAATCACTTTTGAGTTTGCTAAACCTGTTAGAAGGTCTTGGTTAGAAAAACTTACTTTATATCTAGGGATAAAGCAAAATGTATTAATGTGTTTACAAGAATTAAAATACAAGAATGTTGAAGAAAGATTAGAAAAAATTAGAAGAGAAACAAAAAATTGAACACTTTAAAACTATTCTAGAAAATGGGATATGTGCAAAATTTTTAAATGCCTTTTGGGAAAGAAAAATACATACTGTGAATCTCCCTTGCGAACTAGGATTTAATGGCTCATTGTTGGAAAGAAATCCAAGAACTACTTGATGAGAAATTAATCAAGAATATTTCTCATACATGAAGCTGTTGTGCTTTTTATGCTTTGAAAAATATAGAGATCAAAAAAGAGTGCCTAGGTTGGTAATAAATTACAAACGTGTCAATAATATACTTTGATCGATTAGGTATCTGATACTTAACAAGAAATATTTATTGTCAAGACTTCATAATGCTATCATTTTCTCTGAGTTTGATATGAAGTTAGGATGCTGACAAATCCAGATTGCCAAAGAATACAAATACAAAACAAGTTTTATTGTTCCATTGGCGCATTATGAATTGAATGTTATGCCTTTTAGGTTGAAGAATACTCTATCAAAATTCTAGAGAATTATGAATGAAATTTTTAATCCTTATAGTTCTTTTATTGTTGTTTATATTAATGTTGTTCTTGTGTTTTTTTAATCAATTGATAAACACTGAGAGCACTTGAATAAGTTCATAAACATAGTAAAAGAAGTTGGACTTGTAGTATCAGCAAAGAATATGGAGTTGTTCTAGATGAATGTTAGATTTTTAGGTCATAAGATCTATAGAGGAACAATCAAGTTTATTGAGAGATCAATAAGCTTTGCTAATAAAATTTCAAATGAAATAAAAGATAGAAAATGGTTGAAAAGATTTTAGAAAGTTTAAACTATGTTGCAGACTTCTATAAAGATATTGTCAAGGACTGTAAACCTTTATTTGATAGGTTAAAAATGAACCTACTAGAATGCAGTAAAGAATAGACTAAGGCTGTTAAAATGGTTAAGAGAAAAATAAATAAAATTTCATGAATTAATATTCTCAATTCAAAAGCTTTTAAAATAGTTGAAATAGATACTAGTGACATAGGATATGGGTGAATATTGAAACAAAAAACTAGAGAAAAGGAACAAGTGTTAAGATTCACTTTAAGAGTACAAAATAAGGCTCAGAGAAATTATGCTACAATTAAGAAGGATATTTTCGCCATTGTTCTTTGTGTTACAAAACTTGAGAAAGATCTCCTCAATAAGAAATTCTTAATCAAAGTAGATTGGCAGGCGGTAAAGGATGTCTTGTTTAAAAATGTTATAAATTTAGCATCTAAACAAATTTTTGCTTGATGACAAGCTATCTTAGCTACCTTTGATTTTTATATTGAATATATTACTGGTGAGATAAACTCTCCACCTGATTTCTTGACCAGAGAATTTTTATAAATGGGAGAAGATGACTAACAACAACAAGAACAAAAACATTCTCCACCAAGAAATCTAGGAAGATGCAGAAGCAATGGAAATGGACATGGTGCAATGCACTAACTTGGATAGAACAGAAGAGCCGAATCAGAAGTAGAAATAACTAGAGTTATCTTGGCTCAACACCCTTTATACCTAGACATCCATGATAAAGAAGTAGAGTCTTCACAGAAAAATAAGAGGATTGAAGAATGTCCCTTCAAGAAGAGGGATTTTTGGAATGATATTGATGAACCATCATCTTTCCAAGGAATAATAAATTATAGGAATTACCATAATAATTCTCAAGAAATCCATCAAAAGAATATTATTTCAAGGCCTCAAAAAGCCCAAGGAATTACTATGCATGGATTAGGTGTTCAAATAGTATACCTAAAAATTGATAGGGAATGTTTGATTTCCTTAAAAAATAAAAGCATGAAACATTTGTCAATCATGCAACTGGCAGAGAAATGATGGCTTAATCATCAATATCCAAAATGGCAGTTTTAAGCAAGCAAGAAACCTTCATTTTTTGAGCTCATATTATAAGAATCTAGCTTGTTAAAGATTGAGCACAAATCCAAGAGAACAAATATCAAGACTGGTGATGAATCAATGACATCTACAGAAAAATTTATATTAGGAGTTAGAATCTCCTTGGTCTGGACTTTCAAAGAATAGGGAGTCCCATTGGGTAGAAGTATTTTAACCTAGGGAAAGTTTGAAAATATATTGTTCTTTTACTAGGACTATTTGAAAGCTTGGCCTGAAGTTCTCCATATTTAGAACATAGATCATCAACATTCCTGGTTGATCTTGTTTAAAAGCATGCATAGGAAGTTCCGGATTTGGTTCTACAACAGGTATGAATGAAGGGGTCTATTCAAAGATTCTTTCCCAGAAAAAATCCAAAAATCTTTTGATGGATTTTATCGATATCAATAATAATTTTGCAAGGAAGGCGAAGTGGTTCTTTTCCCAAAATTCTACGTTATGGCTATGTATAACATTACGCGGATCCTCCAGTGAAATTACAAAAAGAAGGAGGTTGATTACCATGAGCATTTCATAGCATGCCTAGAAAGAGTATGGGAGACTAAATGGTGGGACAAATGTGTTATCAATCAGTACCTATCAAACGCCCTTAGACTTTATAAAATTGATATTATTGAAGAAGAAAATTCTCGAAGAAGAATTCCTGGATATTATGCTAAGAAAATTTTATGAAGGAGGAATATTCAAAGACAATGAAATTCTTCTTTTTTTTATGAAGGAGAAATTTATAAGGTCTGCTCAAAACCAGCTCTTACATAAGAATAGCCAAGAAGGCCCTTCATCCTCCACATCTTCTCATTGATATATCTAGGCCACTTCGACATGGTTTGATGGTAGAGGATGAAGATTGGAAGATGTAATTCTATGTGAAATATGAGAGAATACTAGAATATTGTTACTTTTGTGACAAGGTAGACCATGTTGAGCATGAATGCTTGAACTATCATCTCGCAATGATGATTTGTAGTCCTGATTTTGGGCCCTCCTCGATCATATTTTTTGATTCTTCATTGTCTTATATCAGTTTCAGGGAGGTAGTTCAAAAAGAATGGAAGGATGTTTCTATAGTTGGTAGTTTGGGTTTTGTGTTAAAATAAAATCTCAAGAAATTAGAAGGAGTACTAAAGGCATGGAGTAAAAAAGAGTTTAGTTCCTTAGATAGCAAACTAAAGGAACTCAGTGATAAACAAAAACATTAAGAAACAATAGCTAAAGAATAGGAGATTAATAAGCAAGATTTGTTGTTGAGACAGAATTATTGTGAACATCTTTAGAAAGCTTTAGACACAAAGGAAAGTATGATCCATTAGAAGGCTATAGTGCATTGGGCAAAAGGTGGAGGCAAAATTTCCAATTTTTTTCATACTATTATGAGATGAATGTTGGAATTTTTCTTATATGTGGGCTATATTAATTGTATGTGTTTTACTTAATCGGATTAATAATTGAAATTGGTCAAATGAAACATACACAGCCCATATGGTAATTAATCTAAAGACGGGCAATTGACTTCGATTATAATAAAAGATATGAACTTATTTAAGTGTGAGCCAATAAAGTCCATGTGGTTAATAAAGGGTAGGCCCAAGAACTTCTATGCAAATAAGGAGCTAGGTCTGTAATGCCCAAACAATCCAAAGTGATTAGGTCTTAAGGTAAGTGAATTAGGAGCCAAAGAATTTTTCTTAATTAAGATTAAAGCTCAACTAATGTGAGGAGACATTAAATTAAGTGTTAGGCATTCATGAAATTAAGCTTGGCTTAGGCTAAGAGAAATAATGGTGAAAATGGTGGATTTTAAAGGAGATGGACTCAATTGAACAAAGGGATTGTTGTAGGTTGGGCTCAATTGCCCAAATTCAAAAGATTAGATGACTAAAAAGGCCCACTTTGCATGGCAAGAATGCCATGGCTGGCCATCCCCCCCATTTCCCCATTAAAATAATCCCCCACTCATACTCCACTCACATTAAAATAATCACACCATCCCTCCCATTCACCCTTGTCCCCCACCCATCATTATTCTATTTATCACTCATACCTCCACCCATACTTGTCCCCCCACTATGTCTCCCACTTACTAATTAATTATGGCTCTACTCAAGCATGTCACACACCCATTTTTGACTACCATAGCCATCCATACACCTCCCCTCCTCATTTGTGCACTTCATACACTCAAACAACTCATTTGGCTCTCAAACACTCTAAACTCTCCTTCTCTCTCTCAAAATTCGGCCAACACTTGTTCTTGGCCTTCCAAATATATTCCCAACTCTTTTCTTCCTCTAAAAATTTGGCCACCATAAGTTCATCGCCTTCCTCAAATTAAAACCAAGTATTCTTGGTAGAATTCAAGCTCTAAAGCCATAAGGAGCAAGAATCAAGTGAAAGATTTCAAGAAATTCAAGGAGGAAACTTTCGGCCATCTTCATTCTTGGTGGGTTTGTGCTCTTATCAAGGAGATCTTTCTATAAATGAGCTTCTAAGCTCATTGGGAGTAAGAATCAAAAAGAAAATTTGAAGAACATCAAGCACACAAAATTCAGTCTTACCTCCTAGTCAAGGTTCTATATGTGTGAACCAAGTATTCTTGGTATTTTGCTTTCTTAAAGATAATTACCAAGTGTTCTTGGTATTTTATGGATTACTAATTTATTTGGCCATTTTGGTTCTTGTGCTAGAAAATCACTTCTAGAATCAACAAGCAAGGAAACCAAAGGAAAACAAGCTTCTAAGAAGCTTTCGGTATTGGTAAGGATTCCTATACTCTTTGAGTATTCGGGCCCCTAGGTAATGGTCAAAGAACCATATGATCCTAGGTGTGCTAAGAGGGCATAAGTTAAATTATTGCTTTGGCAATTCTGTATCGCTCATGAGCTAAGTTAAGTAAGCAAGCATTATGGGCTAGGATTTAAGTAGGCCACCTTAAATTCCTATGCTAAGTGAGATCTCCGAAAATGAAAAGTATGTGAAATTAATAAAATGAAACTTGAGGGATGCTTGCTGCCCTTCTGTAAATCAAGGTGTTAAGTGGCGTGTGTTTGCGTGCTTCTATGAATTTGTTGTGCATGCTAACCCCCGATTTTGATTATTATTGTATATGCATGTATCTTTGTGTTTTCTTTGTCTTTATGTTTTCTTTGCAGGATTTTTGGAATAATTATTGCCATTACTTTCTTGGCATATGTTAGGCCTTAAAGGCCATAAGTTAGGCTTTGGAAGCCATAGGGAATCCTTATTGAGTTTCAAAACTCACCCGCCCTACTCTACTTTTGTAGGTAAAAGTGTGCTTGAAAGATTGAGCTAAAAGTCTTGAGTACTCTTTTTGTGGTATAAAGGTTGGGTATGTGTATGGTATTGCTCAATTATACTAAGTATTCTAAGTATTTTAAGTTGCTTGAAAATCAAGCTAATAAGCGTGGACTCTATGTGCAGGACTACGAGTTTAGAATTTGTGTGAACAACGTCTTAAGGTGGATAATTAGTGTTCTATGGCACTATGATTTATGGCTTGCTTTTAAGCATGTAATTTGTTGGTCTAAGTTTAGTGAACAAATTATGGACTTAGCTAAAATTCGGCCAAACTTGGCTTTGGGCTTGTATTATGGACTTGGACATTTTTGGGTGTTTTTATTGCTTGGTGGACTTACCAAGNGAAACTTGAAGCATGTTGAAATTGGGCTTAAATGCATGTTTTGGGCTTAAATAAGAACTTAGAAAATTTGAATATGTTCTTGGTAAATTTTGGGCCATATGCATGTTAAGTACTAAAAGGCCCATAAGCCCATATTTATGTTGAAAGCATGCTATATTTGGCTATGTATGCGCACTTAGTAAAGAACATGCACGTAAACTTAGAAAAGCATGAAATTTGAATGCATGTGTAAAGATTGGTTGATAGGGAGAATACGTGCACATATGTGAATTAATGTATGCCTAAGCATTAGTTTGCTTATAAAAGCATTAAGAGATTACATGCACTAGTGAACACCAAAATACATAAGCATGCGAAGCATATGCATGAAAATAAGTTTTCAAACTAGAGTTGGTGTTTCGGTTGCCATGCATATTCTTGGCTAAGCTTGGTAAAGACCATGAAAATGAACACATGAAATCCACATAGGTGCTAGTTTGTTTCCAAGAGCACTTAAACTTAAACCTTTAATAAGAACACAACAAGCTAGTATCAGTACGTATCCTGGGGTTCGTGCCCGTAAGTCTTAGTGAGTAATAAAAGCCCTTTCGATTTAATTAAACTTCCGCTGCATGTTTTAGATAATTGGGCCCAGATGGGCCAGGGGCAGTTTAGGGCTCGACAAGTTCCCTCCATTTGTCAAAGTGATTAGGGCAAAAAAATTTTCCACCAATTGGAAGAGCCACTAACTAGAATAAGAGAGAAGACCTGTGTATTCATCGATCTTATTTCCGCTACATTCATTGATGGAGCCTAAATCAGGTCAAATCAATTATTTGTTTCAATTTAATTTGTATGTTTTATGCTCTCATGTATGATCTTTGTAGGCTAAAAAAATCAACATATGGTCTCAGAGTCTGTGACATGATCATAGAACACAAGTTTTATTGAATTAGGTTTGAAAACATGTAATTGGGTTTTGCATCCCTATGTCCAATTCATGTTTTGTTTGTATGCTATGTGAAATTGGATGCATGATTATTTTTGTTTTGTTTTGTTTTATGTTATGAGTTTTTATAATAAAACAAAATTGAAACAAATCGGATATGGGTTTAAATTATGTTTTTCATGGAGGCATCCGCTGTGTGTGATGTTGTTTGCTGATCGCATCAGATCCCACAATCAACTTACTCACCATTGCCACTAGTGTGGCTCAACCATGAATGGTGACCATTGAGGAGAAAGTGGCAGCACTTGAGTATTTCCCAGGTTTAATTCCAGTGCTCTCCTCTTTGGATGTTATTGGATTTATTAGGATCGACACTTGAGATTGCATATCTTTATGGTTTTAGGTTGAAATTAGCTTGCTTTTGCTTGAATCAAAAGATTGATTTTAATTGTAGCTGAAAGCTGTAGAGGCCAATCAGAGAAGACGAGTTGATAATTCTTTTGCTAACTTTTTGGCTTAATAACGACATTGGTCCTCTAAATTTCTCTTTGTGATGAGTTAATCCTCAAGT
This sequence comes from Aquilaria agallochum, assembly GCA_000696445.1. NCBI lineage: Eukaryota > Viridiplantae > Streptophyta > Magnoliopsida > Malvales > Thymelaeaceae > Aquilaria > Aquilaria agallochum. The sequence goes on along the minus strand of KK899412.1, from coordinate 119,975 downwards.
TTTGTTTTTCGGCATTTATTTTTTAAATAATTACTATAATTGTCTGCTAGCCATTAAGTTTTTCTGCCTTCTATGATTCGGCCCCTAGACTTTTGCAATGAGCTTTGAAGCTGCTGATTTCATAAAAGCAACCCCAAACCTTTAATTAAAGCCACACTAAAATTTATTTTCAAAAAATAAAGGTTAAATTCACTTTAATTAAAGACACACATATGGTCATAGTGCCTCATAAAGGTAAATTAAAGTAAATAGGCATGATAAATAATTTTTAAATAGATCATAAGATGGGGATAAATATGGCAACATATGACTAGGGTGAAATTTAAGTGAATTAATTCTCCTATTCAGTACAGTCATATGAAAATTGAAATTGAGCCTCGTGATTACCATTGATTGGGAAGGTAACATAAGAAATATCCTATTGTGGGAGGGTTTTATGTGCTCCATTGAATTGTTACCAGCAAAGTGGTCGTTTTGAACGATCTTGTGAAGTTCTGTTCTCGCATGGTTAGGAATGCCTGTAGATTGAATGCATGGTTATTCTGCCTAAAGGTGTTGACTATGCATGAAGTTTAGAGATGAGACACATATGATATATGATTGATGATTGGCTTTTCTAAGCTGTCTATACACCCAAAGGTGGTAGATTAATAAGGATAAGAAAAGGTCCTTGAATCGTCATTATGTGTGAGAATTTGACACCGCATATTATGAATTTTTCCCAAAGGTGTTTCCATAATGATGTGCTTGAATTCTTAATGTGGATACTATTTTTGGTTTTAATTATCATCATTATCATCATTACCATACAAATAATTGATGTTTGCCTTTGCTTGATCTTTTCAGTCACATTTTTTATTAATAACAACTTGGTTACTATTGACTTATTGACTGGATCCAACTTCAAAAAGTGAAAGCAAAATGTGGAATTTGCTCTCAAGATGGTAGATGTGAATTTAGCCATGATCATTGATAAGCCTGCAGATCTTACTGCCACGAGTAGTGATGAGGGGAAGAGGGCTTATGCAGCTTGGGAGAAATCAAACCGCCAGTGCTATCTCTCGATAAAGAAGTCCATTCTTGAACACCTGCTTAGTGGTCTTTCTAAAGCTAATGTAGCTATGGATTTCCTTAATGATATGTCCTAAAGGTATAGAGTGTCCTCTAATGTTGAGATAAGTAGCCTCTTAAAAGAATTTTACTCCATGAAGTATGACAGAGTAAGTGGTGTTAGAGAGTACATCCTTAAGATGGTCCACATTTAAACTAGACTTAAGGCACTCAACATTATCATCCCTGATTCATGTATTGTGCATCAAGCATTGAATACCCTTCTTGTGGAGTATGGGCTCTTTATCACTACTTATAACTCTCTGGATGAGACTTCAGCGGTCAATGACCTGGTTACTAAGTGCGTTCCTAAAGAAGAGAAGCTCAAGAGTGAGAAGTCCTAAACTGCCTTGTTTGTATTAAGTAAACACAATAAAAAGCCTAATTCTAATGCTTCTAAGAATGTTTAGACTCAGGCTAATGGTCAGCCTAGAAAAGTGAGTGGTCCCAATGTAGTGATTGAAAAGAAACAAAAGAAATGTTTTTCTGTAGGAAAAGAGGTCATTTTAAAAGTGATTGTCCTAAATTTAAATCTTGTTCAACTAAGAATGATCATAAAGGTAAGGACTCTTTGGCTCTGTTTTACATGAATCCAATTTGGCTATAGCCCTATCCAGTTCCTGGTAGGTAGATAACGAAGCAACCACTCATATTATTTTTACTTTATAGGGGTTCATAAGCAAGAGGAAACCAAATAAAGAGTAGTCAAGGTTTATTGTTGGTACTAATGAAGAGCTGGATGTGGAGTTCATAGGAGTTGTGTGTCTAAATTTAGATACTGGATTTAGACTTACCTTTAATAACACATTTTATGTATGATCTTTTAGACTGAATTTGGTCTCAGTTTTTATGTTGGACAATGGTGGCTACGCTTTTAACATTAATGATGGTTTTGTTAAATTAGTCTTTGGCTCAAAGCATGTTGGTAGTTGTTCTTTGTCCTCTGACCTATATAGATTCTGTTTGACTCTAAATGATATCTATGTTGCCTCATGTAATATTGAGAAAGTTGTTGCTAAAAGGCCTCTTATAAAGGAAAACTCTTTATGTGGTGGCATAAAAGATTCAACCACATCTCCAAGGAAACAGTAGAAAAGCTGACAAAGGAAAACATCCTACCTACTCTTAACTTCAGTGACCTAGAGACATATGTTGATTGTTGTAGAGGCAAGTTGACCAAGATTAAGAAAAAGGGATCTACACATAGCTCGGACCTCTTGGAAGTCATTCACATGACATAAATGGACCGTAGTTACATACAATTTGTAACTCCAAATATTTCATCACATTTATTGATGACTATTCACCCTATGGTTACTTGTACTTGATGAAGGAAAAATCTAAAGCTCTTGATAAGTTTAAGATATTCAAGACTAAAGTCGAGAAATAATTGGGAAAAGTTATCAAGATTGTGAGATTTGACTGAGGAGGCGAGTATTATGGAAAACATGGGGACAGTGGACAAATTAAAGGTCCATTTGCCAGATACTTAGAAAGCTATGGACTAGTAGCTCAGTTTATTGTGCCAAGTGGTCCTGAGCAAAATGGTGTGGCTAAAAAGAAGAATCACACCATAAAGGACATGATGAGGAGCATGCATATGAGGACAAATTTTCCTAACTTTCTTTAGGGTAAGGTTATCAAGATGGCCTTGTATATCCTCAATCTAGTACCCAACAAGTTGGTTCAAAAGACGCCATTTGAGTTGAGGACTGGTAGGAATCCCAGCTTTAACCTTTCTTGAGTTTTGGGCTGTCCTGCTGAAGTGAAATGTATGATCCCATGGAAAATAAATTGCAATCTCGTTCTACCAATTGTTATTTTTGTCACATACCTTGAACATTCTAAAGGGTACAAATTCTATCGTAGAGAATGAGGTTCTATAATTGTGGAATCACGAACAGCTAAATTTTTAGAGCATGTTCTGGCTGATGAAAGTGATCACTCTAAGACCATAGAATATACAAGCTAGCACTATTTGTGTTCTTTTACCTATATAGTAAGAGACCGTGGATCCCTTACTTATGTTTGCTCCAATAGAGCAAAAACCTCTGCAACTATCGTCTGATTATGTAGTCTATCTTGGTGAGAGTGATTATGACATCGGCCACGTAATTGATCTAGTAACTTTTAAGGAAGTTATATCTAGCCCTCAAAAGGATATATGGTGAGATGCAATGAAGGATTTGATGCAATCTATGCAACACAATCAAGTGTGAGAGCTTGTTGAATCATAAAGTTTCAATCATGAATAATGTTTTAATTACACATTTAACTTGTGTAATTTTTAAGACATTTTATAATGAATGATATTTTTCAATCATAAAGTTTCTTCATCATGAAATATTTTAAAGTCTTAAAATGAGTGTCAATTTTAAGCAAAGGCCTGGGGTAGTGTTGGCTATGCCCTTATGGTTATATGTTTTAATGACACATAAAGAATCATCTCAAGATGCATAAAGTTATAAATACATACAAGCTCAATAAAAAGTGATAAAGGATTTCTCAGGCGTGTTTGTACTCCTTAAAGAGAGAAATTAGTGAGACCGACAAGTAAACAACAACGCAATTAGATCATAAAGTGAAGGTTGTTGTCACTTGCTACACTTCCACATCATGTTCATGTCGATGAGGTATATTAATATGTGTGATCATGGAAGGTCCTGCACTGTTGAGTAATGCAGTTGCCACCATGATATGCCATTGAGAGCCTTATTAGATAGAATGGTATTTGAAGTTATTTCATGACCAATTGTTTTTAAATAGCGTGCGCATAAATTTTTTCAATTATCTTATTTTGACAAAATAGTTTGTTTTCAAAATAATTGACAATTAATATGCCCAAGCAGGAAAATGTTGGAATTTTTTTATAAGAGGGCTATATTAATTGTTTGTGTTTTACTTAATCGGATTAAGAATTGAAATTAGTCAAATGAACCATATAAGGCCCATATGGTTATTGATCTAAAGACTGGCTAGTCACTTTAATTATGATAAAAGATGTGGGCTTATTTAAGTGTGAGCAAATATAGTCCATGTGATCAATAATGGGTAGACCCATGAATTTCTATATAAATAGAGAGCTAGGTCTCTCCTTTAGCCAAGGTGATTAAGGCAAGAAAATTTTCCACCCATTGGAAGAGCCGCTGACTGAAGTAAAGGAAAAGACCTGTGCATTCATCAATCTTGTTTCCACTGCATTCATCGATGGAGCCTAAATCAGGTCAGATATTTTGTTTGTTCTAATTTAATTTGTGTGTTTTATGCTATTATGTATGATCTTGGTATGCTAGAAAAATCAACAAGGAAGATTCAGAAAAAACACAATCCAAGGCATGCTGGTGAATGGGAATTGGAGGGAAGAGCCTAACATTGTGAAGGAGCACGTTTTTAAATATTTCAAGGAAATCTTCAAAAAAGATTTGTCTAGTAAACCTAGTTATAAGAGTTGTAAGTTTCAACAGATTAGTGAAGCCTAGAAAGCTTTTTTAGAGTGGCCTTTTACAGAGGAAAAAATAAAATGTGCGGTATAGAGTTACGCGGGCAGAAAAGCCCTTGGTCTAGATGGGTTCTTCTTCAATTTCTTTAAAGAATTTTAGGGTCCATTAAAGGATGATATATGCAAGTTTATTCTAGAATTTAAAGAAAATGGGAAAATGGAGAAAGGTTACAATGCCCCCTTCATCACACGTGTCCCAAAAGTTGCCAACCTTGTTGGGCTAAGGATTATAAGCCAATCAGTCTTGTAGGAAGCCTAAGATCTTATCAAAGGTGCTTGCTAAAAGATTAAAATTGGTAATGGGGAGTGTTATCAATGAATTAAAATTTGTATTCATCAAAGGTAGACAAATTCTTGATGGGTGCTAGTGGCGAATAAAACTCTGGCCTTTTTAAAGCAAAATAATCAGAAAGCTTTATTTTTCAATGCTGATTTTGAGAAGGCCTTTGATTGTCTAAACTGACGGTTTTTGGATAATGTGATGGTGCAGTGTGGTTTCAGTGCCAAGTGGAAAAGGTAGATCAAAGAATGTCTTTCCACTACAACCATTTTGATTCTTGTCAATGGAAGCCCAACTTCTGAGTTAAATAGGGAAAAGTTGGTGAGACAAGGAGACCTTTTCTCCCATTTACTTTTTTTGTTAGTTCCAGAAAGGCTGAATATCATGGTTCAGGAAGCAGCAACAAGAAATGTGTTTCATGGTGTGAAACTTGGTTACAATGAGGTGAAGCTAACTCATCTACAATACACTGATGATATATTGTTCATTGGTGAGTGGAGCTTCAAAATCTGTTAAAATTTGGAAAAAAAAAATACTGAAATGCTTCTGTTTAGTCTCTGAGCTGAAAGTCAATTTGCCAAAGAGCAAAATCTTTGGTATTGGTACCAGTGAGGCCGATATTGTTAAAGCGGTTGCATTGCTAAATTGTTCTCCAGGTTGTCTCCCTTTCAAATACTTGGGGTTACTAGTGGGTGGGAACCCCAAATAGATTGCTTGTTGGAAAATGGTGGAGGATAAATTCAAATCAAAGCTAAGCAATCAAAGCTAAGATCTTGGAAATCAAATAACCTTTCAGTTGTCAAAAAATTTACTCTTCTAAGGTCAGTTCTATCTAGTCTCCATTTATATTACTTCTCACTATTTCAAGCTCTTATATGTGTTCTAAAATATTTTGAAAAATATTCAAATGAATTCCTTTTGGAGGGTGGGGGAATGGGGAGAGTACAAATATTGCTTGGGTTGCATGGAGTAAAATTCTTGCAGAGAAATAAATGGGTGGCACATGTGTGGATAGTTTGAACTATAAAACCTTGCACCTTTAGGAAGGTTGTGGTGGAGATTTGTTAATGATGAGCAGGTGCCGTGGAAAAAAGTTATTGTAAGTCTTTATGGTTCTTGGAGAGGTCTTGGAGATTTCTAGTCGTTAGAGAATTAGGGCGTGTTTGAAGAAGTATTGTTAGTATTAGTGGGGTTGAATTTAAGTAGGTGGGAGGTAATTTTAAGAAGAGTTTTACGTGGGTCTTTCTTGTGAAGGATGGGAGTTCTGAAACAAGTTTCCCGAGGTTGCTTCAGCTGTCCACAGATAAAGAATTCAAGCAAAAAGGGAAGCAAGCCGAAACATGGATTTACTTTTGCTGCATGTTCAAGATTGGTGGTTACCATATCAGAAGATTGGGCCCCCATTGGGCTTAAACATCATCTTAAAGAAATTGGGTTCATTAAGAGTTTTAAGCCCAATTTGATCACAAAGGACAGATATCCTAGATCTAACAATTCAAGAGATAACCACTCCATCTATTGGTTCTAAATCTCAAGGCACACTATCCCAAAAGCCTATATAAAGGCATTCATGATCACATTTCAGGTATGATATCATTTTCCTTGGTATTTGCACCATACCAGGATCATTATTGACTTGAGCATCGAAGTATCTTTTGCAGATATCCACGCTTCCCTTGCCAAAGTATACTCATGCGACAAACCAAGCTTTTGGACCTTCAGATCGTTTACTGAAGAAGGTGCATCATCATTTGGCGCATACCATGGTTTATCCATGAGGACACACTTGGACCATATTACTCCTGGAAAGGAGACGCAACATCTGGATACTCAGCCTGATCCAATAAACAAGATGGCAGGAAAATCCCTTTTTATTGATAACACAGAATGAGCAGAAGGCAACACCTCAGCATCCATATCACCAAGCCGAGTACCTAAAAATGAAAGTGGTAGGGCAGACATAACTTTCCACAGGCATTCGATACAAAATACCCCTTTCCTCACAAGAGCAGAGTTCGAAAGTATGAATGCCCAGTGGACAAGCAAGCTAGATTATGTCACGGCCGTCATGGTTAAGGACTTTGTGTAGCCCCTTTAGCAAGCACAGGCACCGCCCACACCTTGGAGTAACTTTCATTATCCATACACACAAGGTGTCCAATCCCATAGTGAGGGTACATGCATTGGAACCTAGATTCAGAGCTAGATAGGGGGAATCCCCAACTTTCCCTTTCCTAGCATCGATACCTTAAGCCCGGAAGGGCACGCTCTAATGTCACTCCAAGTCCCACAAGCTTCTGCAGCTCTGCCATCCCAGCAGCCCATACCTCATTCAAGCATACTGTCATCCCGCCATCCCAAGAATTCCTACCAGGGCCTATCCTACCAATAGCCGGGGTACCTCCAAAGACCTCCTCTGCCTCTAACCTGGGAGACAATAGTCATTCAGCTCACGCACATTGTTATTTTCCTGGTGTTTCATGCCAGACTACCTCCACCATACCAATAGCCAACATGCCCCCACCGGAACAACAAGCTTACCTTGCATCTCTGCAACAGCCCATGGCCAATACCTTAGATCCGGCCACAGTAGTAGCACTTCAAGCTACTCAAAACACCATTACTCAAATGCAATGGCAAATACAAAGTATAACTCGAACAAGTCCAAGGAAGCAAGGAAGGCACCCATTTACTGCTGAACTCATGAATGAGCCAATATCGAAGAAAATGAAAGTCCCTCACTTTGAACCATATGATGGGACTGAAGACCCGATGGACCACTTGAGCCACTACGAAAATATTATGACTTTGGCTGGTTTCTTAGATACGGCTATGTGTCGAGCCTTTCCAACAACACTCATGGGGGATGCCCGAACATGGTACTCCGATCTTGAAACATAATCTATAGGTTCGTGGGACAAACTCAACAAGGCATTCACGGACTACTTTCTTGGGAGGAAAGCTTGCACGTGGTTGCCAACCCACCTTTTCGTTGTAAGGCAAAACAAAGGGGACTCCTTGAGAAGTTACGTAGACCGTTTACGTAAGGAAGCATTGAAGGTGCCTAATTTGGTCGAAAATGAGTTTGTACTCTTAATGGCTGGGGGAGTTCAGCCAGATTTAGAATTCGCCAAAGAATTGGTAAAAAAGCCCACAAAAAATATGCAAGAGTTCTTGCAAAGAGCCTTAGAGTTCATGAATGCAGAGGACATTGTGGCATTTAGTGTGGAACAGCGCAAAAGGGAGTCTAGGCAGGTAGACTACCAAGTTCCTATTAAAAGGAAAAGGCATGACGGAAGATCATGGCCACATCCTGACCACTTTCAGAGGGAGTACACAAGTGAAAGCTTGGAAAGAGTAAAGTTCACATCACTCACAGCCCCAAGATCAGTTATTCTTCATGCTATCCAACATAAAAAAGTATCTTAAATGGTTAGAAGCCAAGAAAAGTGAGCCGATAGGCCCCAGAGCAGACCACTATTGTGAATTTCACAAGACTGTCAGGCATGAGACTGACAATTATAGATTGCTCAATGAGCAAATTGAAAAATTGATTAAAGAGAAAAAGCTCAACAAATACATCAGACGCTATGGAAATCGCAGCAATGATGCTTGTAAGGAAGACTACAAATTTAAGAAGAAAGATGATGGCGGGGATAAAGATAACCAAGGCAGAGGAAAGAAGGACCACTATAACAACAAGCCAACGGAAGCAACAATCCATCATATTGCTAATGAGGTTACCTATGAAAGGGGAAAGGAACATGTTGCTGAAGGATCCTCAATCGCTAATAGAACCTCAAGACTTATTGTCGATGCAGTAATAGTCAGGCACAAAGTTGAAAAGCTTCTACTAGATACGGGAGCACCTCTTAGCATTCTCTACTAGTCTACTGTCGAAAGAATGACGTTCGATAAAGCAAGGATCAAGCCTCACCATCACCAAATCAAGGGACCAAAAAATGAGCCTCTACCAGTAGTGGTGGAAGTAATGCTTCCAGTAACATTTGGAACGAAGAAAAGAAGGAAGTTACAAAGATGGTCAAGTTCAAGATCATTGATGCGCCTGCAATCTACAATGGTTTGATTGGATTCTATGCTATGCAAGAATTTGACATCCGTATTAGGCCCAAAACATTGGAGATAACCCTCCCAACCAAAGATGGAATGATAATTATCTCCCCCAGCATAGTAGAGACAATTTCGGCAATCACTTGGTTGCACCATCTTGATAACCTAGATATACGAAGCAAAGAGAATGAAAAAAGAAGAACACCTGTGGAGGCAATGAAAGAGATAATCCTCAATGATGCGGACCCTAGCAAGAAGACCAAGTTAGGAACTACCCTCGGCAAAGAAGAGGAAGAAGAGTTGATTGTTTTCCTCAAAGACAACTATGATGTCTTCGCTTGGTCAGCAAAAGACATGCCAAGAATTGACCCAAAGATGATTACCCATAAACTTAACAACATGCTAGGAAGGCACCCAGTTCAGTAGAAGAAGAGGAACCTTGGACCCGAAAGGAAGGCAGCTGCTAAGGCAGAGGTAGAGAAGCTCCTAACTGCCGACTTCATAAAAAAAGTTAAATATTCGGATTGGGTCTATATTGTTGTAATGGTCCCAAAGACCACTGGAGGGTGGCGAATGTGTAATGACTTTATAGACCTTAATGAAGCATGTCTTAAGGATTGTTACCCCTTGCCTCAAATTGATGCCATGGTTGACACCTCAGCATCTCACGAAATGCTTAGCTTCATGGATGCCTTTAGTGGCTAAAACCAAATCTGGATGCATCCAAATGATGAAATTCACACTGCCTTCATGACAGACCAAGGTCTATTTTTCTTTACTAGAATGCCTTTTGGCCTTAAGAATGCCGAGGCTACCTACCAAAGGCTCATGAACAAAATTTTCAAAGAGCAAATCTGTAGAAATGTTGAGGTCTATGTAGATGACATGCTAGTTAAGACCAAGCAAAGATAAGATCATATTGCAGACCTAAAGGAAACCTTTAATGCCTTGCGAAAATATAAGATGAAACTTAACCCAGCTAAATGCGCTTTTGGGGTAAGCTCAGGAAAATTCCTACGCTACATGGTTACTCATCGAGGCATAGTGGCCAACCTAGAAAAGGTAAAAGAAGTACTTGACATTTTTCCACCCAAGGACATCAAAGGTGTACAGATATTAGTAGGAAGAATCATGGCCTTGGAAGGTTCGTGGCAGGATTGGCCAAGAAGTGCCTCCCATTCTTCTGCGTGCTAAGGAAGAAAAGGAATTCACCTCCATTGTAGGATGAAGAATGTCAAAAAGCCTTGAACCAAATTAAGGGTTAATTAGGTTCCCTGCCTGTCCTTAAGAGCCCACAGATAAGCGAACCCCTTATATATTACTTATCAGTTACTCAAGAAACATGGGCGGCCGCCCTCGTCTAGGAAGAGCAGGGAACCCAAAACCTAGTATACTTTGTTAATCGAGTCTTTCAAGAGGCAGAGCCCGGATATCCTAAAGTAGAGAAAATAATACTGATGCTCATCACTGCAGTAAGAAGGCTTCGACCATACTTTTACTCTCATCCCATAATTGTGCCTACTTCATATCCATTGCGGCAAATCATGGGAAAGCTAGAATTATCAGGAAGACTTACAAAATGGAGCATGGAGCTTACTAAGTTTGACATAAAATATGTCCCCTGACTAAATATCAAATCATAAGCATTGGCAGAGTTTATCTCTGAGTGCATTCCTCACCAGACCACAGAGGTAATAAGAGAATGGATATCACATACGAATGGCTCATCTGGTTTTAGAGGGTGTGGCATTGGAATAGTCCTAGTAAGCCCGGATGGGGTAAGGACAGACCATGCTTTCAAGCTTAATTTAAGGCCATGAATAATGAAACAGAGTACGAAGCGGCCATCGCAACACTGCGAATATGCAAGAACCTAGGAATAAAGGAGGTAAGACTTCGAAGTGATTCTCAAATAGTCACCAAACAAGCTCAAGGCGACTATGAAGCCAAGGTACCCATAATGATTAAATACCATGAGGCACTAAAAAATATGATGGCAACATTTAAGAAGGTGACCATGGAAAATATCCCGTGGATTGAAAATAGTCAAGCAGATGCTCTAGCTAGAGTAGCTTCAGCATTTGAAGCACCCACAGATTTTCACATTGATGCTATCGAAAAGCCGAGTATTTGTGAAAGTATAGTCATGGCCATCTCGCAAAGTGAAAATATGGGATGGATGCTTCCAATAAGGAGTTACTTGTCCACAGGCCAACTTCCAGAGGACTCTAAAGAGGTGACGGAAGTTAGCCAGAAGTAGCGAGGAAATGAGGAGATAGTAGTCAGCCCATGCCTTAAGAAGAGAGGCGACGATAGTCAGCCATAAGTAATGAAGAAATGAGGTGACGGTGGTCAGACCATGCCTTAAGAAAAGAGGTGACGGTAGTCAGCCAGAGGTGGCGAAGAAATAAAGCGACGGTGATCAGCCCATGCTTTAAGAAAAGAGGTGACGGTAGTCAGCCAAAGGTGGTGAAGAAATAAGGCGGCGATGGCCAGCCTATGCCTTAAGAAAAGAGGCGACAGTAGTTAGCCAGAGGTGGTGAAGAAATAAGGTGACGGTGGTCAGCTAGAGGTGGTGAAGAAATAAGGCGACAGTAGTTATGGTGGCGGCGGTATATCCGCCGATGGCTTTTTATTTTTTCAAAAGTTATTTCCAAAAAAGTATCCTTTTTAAAAATATTTCCAAGAAAATACTTTCAGAAATATTTCTAGAAAAGTATCATTTTTAGAAATAGTTCTTCTGGGGAATATTTCAAAAATATTTTCCTAAAATGGAAATACCTTTAAAAAGGTTATTTATCTTCACTTTGTTGGAAAATAAAAAGTATCATAAGCCTCTACTAGAGCTCTATCCCGTCTTGTTGAGGCTGGGGGGTAAATGGTGGTACTCATATCAAAAGATTGGGCTCCCATTGGGCCTAAACATCATCTTAAAGTAATTGGGCTCATTAAGAGTTTTAAGCTCAATCTGATCACAAAGGATAGATATCCTAGATCTAACGGTTCAAGAGATAACCACTTCATCTAATGGTTCTAAATCTCAAGGCACACTATCCCAAAAGCCTATATAAAGGCATTCATGATCACATTTCAGGTATGAGATCACTTTCCTTAGTATTTGCACCACACCAGAATCATTATTGACTTGAGCGTTGGAGTAGCTTTTGCAAGTCTCCATGCTTTTCTTGCTAAAGTGTACTCGTTCGACGAACCAAGTTTCCGGATCTTTAGATCGTTTACTGAGGAAGGTGCATCACAAAAAACGTTGCTAGTAGAGAGTGTTGGAGCAACTATGCGCCGCTGAAAGTTAACATTTCTGTGTGGAAAGCTATGCTAGATCGCATTCCGACAAGATCCAACCATGTCTAGCAAAGTATTGTCATCTCTAGTTCCCTTGGTCTTATTTGTAGCAGTAGAGTGGAGGATTCTGGACATGTTTTTGTCAGATGCTTGCAGATGAACTCCGTTTGGTGTTCAAGATTCTCCTTGTGCCATCCCGGCATTTCTACTGGGCTAGGCTTGCTGGAAATTCTGCAAGAAAAGCATAGAGTGTGCCTTTCAAAAGAACAAAATGAAGCTTGCCGAGCTACTCTTTTGACAGGAGCATGGGTGATATGGGGGGCTAGAAATGAACTTGCGTTCAAAGCCAAAGAATTCAATCCGAATGAATGTAAGAAAATTTTATTAAATGGAATACATGTACACATTCCATCAATTTATTGAGCTTTTGTTGGTATCACATCCAGCACAAGAGAACTGCAAAACTAACACATGGCGTTGTTCCCCGTACCACTCGTTACATAATTTGACATCACATAACTTACCTTCATTCGCGAGAAGCTTCGGAGTTGCTTTAGAAAGGCCTTCAGTTTCAGGAAGAATCTCGAATTGCAAGTCACATTCTGTTATCACAAACGTAGGCTGTGAAAGACTCGGAACCCATAAAGCTTCTGGAAACAAATTAAACGTATAATCATCAAATTGTTTCATGGTCCTATTTAAGACAAAACAAATTAAATATTGGAAATTAGGAGTGTCTCAAATAAACAGCAGTTCCAACTCAAAACGGGTGATCAAATGAAATAAATATCATAGTACAATTCCGATTGATGGCTAAAGATCAAAGAAAAGCTTTACTAATTAATATGATCAAGGACAATAGAAGAGTATGAACATTCCAAGCCACTTGCGCCATGCTCCATCGCATCCGCACCCGACCTTATCCCCAAAATCGACCCTATTGCTCTGTCACTCTTTCGCATCCTTACCCAACCTCTCTGATTCACTGTTGCTTCGTCGCTCCTTCATGCCCTTACCCAACCCCCTCCGAATCACCCTGTTGCTCTGTAGGTCCATTCCTAACATCATCTCGACCTCGCCCTCAACCGTGATACAAACTAGAGCGAAATCTCTCCTCCTCCACCAAATCGACACCCTTTTAATCTCGTCGAACAAATCACTGCTGTTAGTCGAAAGAAAGAAAATACCCAAATCACCGCGACCACTATCTACCCAAATCGCTGACAACCCCAAATCGCCTTGACCCAAATCACCGACTCATTCCACCTTGACCCAAATCACCGCAATCCAAATCACTGCATTCTTTCGCCTCGACCCAAAGTGCCCCTATCAACTAAGACATGGAGATCACTGCCAAGAGAGATAGATTAGCTGAGCGAGGAGATCAACTGAAAGAGGGAGATAATCCATGGCATCAGGACCGATTGTTTTGTTTTTCCAAAGCAAAAGGAGAAGAGGGCAAATAAGTTATTATGCATGATAAAACTTACTAAAATAGGAAATATTGCATATAATTTGGGATAACCCAAATTGACAAATGAAATAGAAAATCTGGGATAGAGGAAGTACTATTTAAGAGAAAAATAAAAAATTGCTAGGCTTTCGTAACCTAAAGGGAAACCTATGCTCTAATACCATGTTAAAACATCCAATCTAAAACCAATCGGTGATAAGTAAATAAGCTTTATCACAATATAAAACCCCAAGTAATTTCTTTACTAATCCATTTGGGATTTAACTGTTCCATATTGGATGGGAAATGGTTTCTCTTTAAGCTGATGACAACAATCCCTCATCGACTTCAGCAATCTCAGTTGTACTCTCAAAATTAATCATCTTTTCAGACTCAATATTATCTCATGTCTTAGGTATATCAGTAATTAAACATAGAGCCTTCCCTGTGCTTTAATGACTTTTTTCTAAGGAAGAGCTATGATCAACTTGTATATTTGCCTTTTCATTTCAAGAGCTCGATTGTGGAAGCTTAGAGACATTTAGAAGTGGCCTATTGAGATGAATTTTTGAGCAAACCTAGTAGGCCATTTGTCCTAGATCAAATTGCTTTTGAAGGCTTATCTGCCCAACTACAAGTGAAAAAAAGTCAAATATTTTATTGAATAGTTTGAACTTGAATTTGATTTTTTTAGTTCTCAAGCCAAGCTTTGACCTGTATTTTAAGTTTAAACTCTTAACAAGTAGAACTTTAAGCCCAGTAATATTCCACTTGAACACTGATATTATTCCACTTGAACACTTATTGAGCCTAATGAGCATAATATTTTTAAAATTAAAATTAATTTTATTTCTAATATACCTAAGCCAAAAATATATTAATTCATATTCCTCAATTTGATCTTGAACCTTGAATTGAGCTCAAATTATACTTAAAGATCGCATTGAGCATGAATTGAGTTCAAACCTTAAGTCAAGCTTCAAACCTATTGAGCTACTAAATCAAACCCAAACATTTTCAAATTGAGCTTTGGGCCATGTTTTCCAAGCTCAAGCTCGATCCTGAGCCGAGTCAATCATTAACAAGCTAAGTTTCGAGCCTGCAGTGTTCAAGCTTGGCCTGGCTTGCCTCCACATCGAGCCTAAACCCTTTCTTCCCGCTCCTGAGTTGGTTCCCCTTTCAACTCTTGGTTTTTGAGATGCCAGTCGCCATAGTCAACCTCCTTTTTCACACTCGCCGCCACCCATCGCAAACTGAACATCAGGTATAATGACAATTTATTTCTTTCACCCGTAAAGATCCCAAATATGAAAAGCCCACATTATTCCTCAACAATTCAAACTCAATACTTCTGAATGAGGACACAGATTACCACTTTCCTTCGACTAGAACTCTTGCCAAGCACGAACCCTCCACTGGATTTTACTGCCCTGCAAAACCAGAGATATCTCGTATACGTCTCTAGATTTTCGTCATCCTAGGAAGCCTCTCCAGTCCCCCATCTTCTACAACGAACATGAATCTCTTCCGTTTAATCGGCAGCCACCGTTGTTGCTCCATGACTACTTGCCAAGTGAAACCAAAGAAGAAAAAAAAAAGATAAAAGAAAAGGCTAAGAGATTAGGCCAGAACCTGGCTCACGCCAGATTCAGCCACTGAATTCTTTTCTCTAGCTTTATCGTAGCTTTCTTCAGCTGGCTTCAATGCTTCTCTTCCCACAAATCATCGAGTTTTAAAACAAGAGTATTACCACTTAACTGGTTGGTAATGGAACAGATCATTGGAATTAAAACGGAAAACTAAGATAGAGATAGGAAAACCAAGAGCTACAGACGTAAGCTAACTTCGGGCCAATTCGTTTCGTCTAAAGTCAACTGACTTTTTTTAACTTTTTCATCTTTTTTACGTGAAACCAATTTCATTTGAAAGTCAATGTTATGGAGATGCAATAATCAGTTTGAAAGTAAATTTTTAGAATGTTGTTAAATTTTTATGAATTTTTCTTTTTTAAGACTTGAAGCTAGAAAAATTCATAAAAATTTAGTAAGATTATAAAAATTATATTTTTAATTGATTATTGTAACTACATAATATTGGCTTTTAATTAAAATTAGTTTCAAGTAAAAAAGATGTAAAAATAAGAAAAAGTCATTTTATAGTCAATTGGCTAAAGTTGAAACGAATTGGGTGTTCAATTAGAGTCTTACCATAGAAGCGACCGAGGTGAAGGAGAGACATAATGAGCAAGCAACCTTTAAATAAAATCATAATAGTAGCCATTTCTATTTGAGCAATTAAGAACACGCAGTAGGATATCATTATTATATAGAAATTATTTTTTCGCATTATTCATAATGGTCTCAGATTACTGGTTAAAACTTAAAGTCTCGGCAGCCAACTTCACCACAATAGTTTGCTCTCTTGTTCTATCAGCCGACCAATTTTGTAGTTCTGCGTTGTTTCTTTCAAGTCTCAAAACTGAATTCTTGTAAATTGCAGCAATTCACCATTTTAAATTCTTCTTTTTTTTTAATGGCTTCTCCATTTTAATTTAATTCTTCAAGTAAACATATTCGGCACATTATTCTCCTCATGCCAAATAGCCTTGATATCTTCGAGTGGGAAACAAGGACAATACTTATCTCTTAGAAACTTGTCTATAACGGTGCTTGCTCAACAATCATAAAGTTATATACTTGATTGAACCTTATTTCGGCTGGCCTCGCCTAGAGCTATGAGAAAGTTACACAAAATCTTATAGAAAAATAGGTGGGCCGCAAATACACAAATAGTTACTGTGCTCATGGACTGTAGGCTATTTTATCACTTTCGTGATATTTACTAAAACTACCATAATTGTTCCTTAGTCGATATATTGTTGGTCTTTTTATTTAGTTTATCATTCCATTAGTTGATATTCTTGTTGTATTATATAGTTATTGTTCCTTGACCTGAAATTGTTATTCTCTAATCCTTGCATTAGTGTGCAGATAAACATTGATCGCTATCCCAGCTCTACTTGGGTTTTCTCGCTCACTTTGGCAGTTATTTTCCTTGAGCTCTTTGAGGTCTAGTTTAACTAGGATTTGGTCAGAGTGCCTAGTTTCTAGTCTTGTTTTCTCCTGTCTATCCAATTTCATCACTTTGCTTTTGTACAGTCAAGGTTACGTTACTACTACCTGGTTTGCACACAATGGAGCATTTGGGAGCTAGCTTTATGAGTATCAGCTTAATGGCGGAGGAGGAGACTACTTATGGGCTTGAGCTCATGGATGAGTTTTGTGGAGGTTTCTCATATTTGATAGTGCCAGCAAAGGTGTTTTTGAACAAAGTAGTTCGTGTGGAGAGGTTACCGGAAGTGTTGAGGAAGGCATGGCACTTTCAATTGGTGTTTACCCTTAGGGTAACAACCCCTAATGCAAATATGAATATGATTATTCTCGACTTTGAGAGAGAGGAGGATAGAGCGGCAATGTTCCATAATGGCCCTTGGTCTTTTAAGAATTGAGTCATTGTGATGCATAACTTACAATGGGGTGATAGACCTTTATCACTCCGGTTCATCGATATAGCATTTTGGATCCATATTCTGGATGCCCTTTCCAAGTTGTTCAAATCTCGAAGTAGCAGAAACCCTAGGGAGTCAATCGGATATTGTGGTGTAGGCTAATTATTTAGGTCCTTCCTTGCAAATCTAGGCTCTTATTGATGTACCTAGGCTGCTTTGACATGGTTTGATGGTGGAGGACGAAGATGGGAAGATATGGTTCTGTGTGAAATATGAGAGACTACTAGAATTTTGTTACTTGTGCAACAATGTAGACTATGTTAATATGAGAGACTACTAGAATTTTGTTACTTGTGCAACAATGTAGACTATGTTGAGCGTGAATGCTTGGATTGTTCAGCAGGGATGAATGGGCATATAAGGCAATATGGGGATTAGCTTCAACATGCTCTTACCTCTCGGGATCCACGTGATTAGTATGAGGATCATCAAGTTAGGCTTTTGGAAAGTGTATCACAAGAGTCAATAAAGAGACTTGCCCATCCATCGGAGGTGCCACCAATGAAGGGCATTACTACGGCAATCATTAGTCTCTTTCCTGCGTTCTAGTGCTAGGGGAAGTTTTACGCTGCAGCCCTCAGAAAAATGGTAGTCCTAGAAGTTCGGTCTTCTTAACATTAGATGTCCATGGAGCTCAATTAGGGCTTAAGTGCCATAGTTCATGTCAAGGAAATCCTGTTTAATCTAATAGTAGTAAAGCGTTTTAGGAAGGCTTTATGTTTAATTTCACAAAAGGAGCATTTACAGGGGACTTGGAGGATTTGTTCTACCATTTGAGAGAGTTACTTAAGGAATGCCGCTAAATCAAGAGGGTGTGTTACTATGGTAAATAATCAGCTCATTCCTTCAAATAGAAAGGTAAAGGTCAAGCCATACGAAGAAAGTCATGTCCTAAAGGAAAATAAGGGCAGGGAAGGAATACTCGGGGCAGGAATGAGCTCGGACTATACCTACCAGGATCAATGAGCTTATTGAGTCTGAACATTCAGGTGTTGGGACTGCCGAATAGTTCACGCCTTGTGATGGGCCATTTCAAAATGATCTTCAAATGCTGTGTTTTTCATGGAAACCCGGAAGACATCAACCAAGATGAAAAGTGTTAGAAGAACGTTGGGTTTTTAGTTTTGTTTTGCCATTTATTGTGACGGGAAAAAAACATGGCCTAGAAGTTTATTGGTGAAATGGATAGAACATCAAGCTTCTATCATTCTTCCAGTATGATATAGGCATTAAGATATTAGCATTGGACTTGATATGGCAAATGATCAAGCTTTACAGTCATCCAAAGAGAGTTGAAACATGAATCTTGGGCTTCTCTTAGATAATTAAAAACACATGTTTATTCCCATAGCTAGTTATGGGAGATTGTAACGAGCTTCTTTGGGTGTTAGAGAAGAAAGGTTGTTGGCCTTGAGCTCTAGGCCAAAAGAGGGCCTTCATGAGGTGGGCTTTTATGCACATCTCATTGACATGGGGTTTCATCCTCGGATTTCACCTACCATCTTGTATGCTTTGGAGATGTTCTGGTGCACATGAGGCTTGGCAGAGGCCTCAACTCTTTAGGTTGGAACTAATTATTCTTGTGCACTTATATGGAACACTTTTTATTTGTGTGTTCGGACCAAAATGGTCTATACATTTATTTGCTGGGTCAACCAAAGCTTTTGTGCTAACATCTAAAGCATTTTGAATCAATGTTAGCCATAGAGCCAGGCTGTGAAGAGTTGATTAGGGAGCATATCTATTCGCTATAGAAGTACTTGGTGTTGGATAAGCTTGATCCATGCAAAATGGGCCTGGACTCCTTAACAAAAGAAAAGGGTAACCTCCTAGAATTACTTGAGAGGGCGAAAAGGGAGCTAGAACAGGTATCAGTTTAGCGGATTAATGCGGACACAGTGGCCCATCAGACCAAGATTAGAAAGGAACTTTCAACGCTATATGAAAAAGATGGAAAGTTTTGGATTTAAAGGGCGAAGGCCATCTGGTTGAAGGAAAAGGGAACGAAATACTCATTTTTTTTCACCAAGTGGCTTTAGGGAAAAAGCATAAGAACTTTATACATGGCCTTTAGGTGGAGGATAGTATTGAACTTCAAGATTAAGGCATTATCCAAGAAGTTATGGTTTGCTATTTCTCCTTACTATTTTAAACTTCTAAACCAACACACAGGCAGGAACTCATTCCAAGGGTCAAGAAAATGGTTTCGGATGATAGGAACACGTTATTGTTGAAACCGTTTCTTCTTGAGGAGGTGTAAGTTGCATTATTCTAGATGTTTCGTACTAAGTCCCCTAGACTGGCTGACTTACCTCCTATTTTCTTTCAAAAATATTGACATCCATTGAACCAAGAAGTTACAGATTATATTCTATCTATCTTAAATAGTGGTGTCATCCAAGAAGAGATTATTGTTTCTTACATTGTTTTGATCTCAAAAGTGAAAAATTCAAGGAGTGTGTTGGATTTCTGTCAAATTAACTTTTACAATATTCTGTACAAATTGATCTTCAAGGTGCTAGTGAACTAGTTGAAGCCATCGTTGCCTTCAATTATTTCGGACAATCAAAGGGCCTTCATGCTTCGCAGAATTCTCACAGATAATGCTTTAGTGGCGCTTGAGATGTGTCATTTTATCATTGGCATATATGAGAATAGGCAAGGAATCATGGCGATTAAATTTGATAGGTAGAAGGCGTATGATAGGGTAGAGTAATAGTTTTTACGTGCCATTATGATTCAATTGGGGTTTCACGCTTCTTGGATTGATTTGGTGATGGACTATGTGGAAACAGCTCATTCTCAAATTTAGTAAACAACTAGCCTACTCACTGTTTCAAGCCTTTTATGGGGCTTGCCTTAAAAGGGATCCTCCATCCCCTTTCCTTTTCATGTTCTGTGCAGAATGCTTATCTATGTTGCTTTGTCATGCCAAAGAGAATTGATTGGTTTAGGAAGTTGCAATCAACCGGTGCAGCCATGAAGGATTGCATCTTTTCTTTGCTAATGATAGTACCATATTCCTTCAGGCTAAAAATGAAGGTTTAAGGCATTTATAAGCTATGTTATAGCTTTATGAACGTGCCTAATGTTAGATGGTCAATATACGAAAATCATCTATCTTTTTTAGCCCTAACTGTAACTTGGCTCTAAAGTAGCGAATTTTATCTCTGTCAAGCACTCAAGCATGCCTTTAGGAGGATAAGTACGTTTGTTTCCTGTGGCTCTTAGGGAGAAAGAAGACAACCCCAATATGGGTTCTTTATTGAGTGTGTTAAATAGAAATTATCCAGATAGAAGGCATCCTTACCATCTCAAGTGGGTCGGAGTCTTCTAATAATGGTGATGGTTCAAGCAATACCAACCCACTTGATGAGTTCTATTCTACTTCCTACAATAATCTATAATCAACTAAGATCCTTGAACACCTGGTTCTTTTGGTCAATGGATTTTGAGGTGAACAAGATTACCTGTAGGATACTAGGATTTAAGACACCTTATGTATGTCTAAAAAGTCAGGGTCCCTGGGCTTTTAAGATTTGAGAAACCTTATTCATACCATGAAGTGAGAGAGAAGAACGACCCCAGAGAATGCCAAACAAACGGATTAGTTCTAACAAGCTTGGCACAGCATTGGAAGCACAGGAATTATGGAGTACAATCAAAGCTCTAAAATGCAGTAAGTTTAAAGTTGAAATGGTGACCTTGGAATGTACCAGAAGTCTTAAAAGGTTAAACATTTTCCTTAGGAAGAGATACTTCCACCTAGTGGTCGGTCATCGTAACTATCAAAAATAATTTCTGTCCTACTAACAACTCAAAATAAATAAATTTGTACTATAGTATTGAAAGCCAGGTCAAATTTTAAAAGAAATTTTTTAACTGAAAGCTTCTTGTTGAAAATAGAAATAAAAGATTGTGGGTTTTTTTTAATCGAATGCTGAAATAAATTATTGTAAAATTAAAATAAAATTAACCAATACTAAAAACGCTTAGTTCAAGGTTAATTGTTCATTCCAATCACGCAGTTGATCATCGAACAAAAATATTTTTTTTAATTCAACCAAATAAACAGGACTCTCCTTAAAGCTAAAAAGAATCCAAGAAATTCAATAGTAAAATTAACCAGAAAAAGCTTCAGATTAATTTCTTAATTTTGAGTTACCAGATATTGAAAAGTAATTTCTAATAAACTCAAAATCAACATGAACCAATGAACCAAAAAATTTATTCTAAGCAACAATATAAAAGCTTAAACAATTTAAGCTGTCATACTTCTCCTAAATGAAGTAACTAGAAATAATATAACCTCCAATTAATTCACTTACTTCTAAACGAATTATTCACCCAAACAGTTGAAAGAAAATCAAGAAAAATTGCAATTGCAAAACCAAATTCAACAAACTAGAACAGGGAAATCAATTACAATAAATTTGAACTATAAATAAATAAATACTTGAATTTAAAGAGAATTTAAGCAAGTAAAATCAATTCTCACAACCTGTGTTGACAATAAAAATCGTCCTTAAAACTGAATCAGAAAATTACTCAACCATATTTAAGTCAAAAGCACAAGAAAATAAAAAGATAAAAACCTAAAATTTGCTCTCTGTTCTATGCGTTCTCTCCATGCTCCTTTTATTGGCGAAAATTCTCTATCCTTGAGGGAACAAAGTGCACTCCAAAAAAAATAGGATTTGGGCTTGATCAAATACCTTTCAGTTAGGTTGAAACTGGACTCTCCCATGATTGACTAATAAGGTTCGCATGAATGCGGAGTCCAAAATTGGACAGACTCTTCTTCCAGCTTCACTCAAGCATTTTATCGAGCACATTTCATGCGCCAAGTTCCTGGAGAGCCCATTGTCTTCTTCGTTCACAGCTATCCACTTGAACATGTAAAACCAGCTCCCAGCATAATTTAGGATGCCAAAGACTTAATTGTTGCCGCTCTTTTATTGTCACGAACAAATGCGCAAGAAGAATGAAAGAGCACGCTATTCTTGTGAGATAAAACCAATCCAATCATTAGTCGAATCGGAGTAAGTCAATTGGTGGACTTCAGCCGTGCATGTTTGATTTTAGTTGAAAGTAGTGAATTTTGGCAGAAACAAAGTTGGGAGTGGTCAGAACACATGCTTGCACTAAGAGTTCCACGAAAATGTCTGGTGCCTAGCAGAAAAAAATGGAATTTTGCTTCCGCAATAGACCATGCTCCCACTTAAAAAATTGGTTAAGTGCACTAATAACAACTCCACCCATGAAAAGTTGGTCCCAAGTTGAAAAGAGCCACTTTATTCCTTCTACTCCAAAAATGCCACCAAACCTTCAATTCCTTCAAACACCTAATAATATTATTAATAGTCTCATTAAGTTAACAAATCAAAACAAAATCTAAGGAAATTATGGCATAAATATATGTAAATTAGGAACTCATCACCTAGTATGAGGCCACTATGTGACTGCTGCTATCAACTCAGGTTAGCTTGAAAGGCAAGGCATCTAATTCCAGATTTCATGGAGCCCATTGATACCCCACTAGGTTGTAGCCTATTGTTAGGAGGTCAATAAAGAATAATCCGGAACCACATTAAACTTGTTTGATGAACTAGGCCTTAACTCGTTCATTAGACAGCCTACTAAGAGTGCTGCCGATATGCAGGGGAGCTAGTAAGTCAACCATTATCTAGGAGAGACACACATTAAGGGGGATCCTTGATCGTGTAGTTGATCAAGCAATGAAAGGAGTTTCCTCCATGATGGCGGCAACTTAGGGCCTATAAGAGGCCCTCCACAAGAGTGAATGAGATATGTTCTATCTACCTGCTATAGTTTTCACATAGCATTCTCCTCTCTTTTAAGCCATTTTACCAACTTTAAGTATCAATGTGTTCTCTTCAAGAATAACATTGTCTTTGGTTGCAAGACTACTTGTCTCTAAGGGTCTCAGGTGTCCCACTTGATGTTATGGGTAACACTTGCTACCTGTTGGAAAAGGCCTAGCCTGTCACTCGTTGAAATTATTATGTATGATGTGTTGCTAGAGGAGCTCAATAGGATTGCAATCAAACTTGGTGAAGAAGAGGACTCAAATAGTATATTTGCAAGATTTGGGTGGTTAGAGGCCAAGAAGAAAATTTCAGAGAATAGATTTAGAATTTTCCCATTGTATCACGCTGATGATCTTTGGTTCAGCACTGATGTGGTAAAGAATATCCGTACATTGAGTATAATACTCCTACTGTCGCTATTTTGCTCACTCGTTATATAACTTCAATGGTGAATCTTCATATGATTTATAGGGTCCATGAATCCCCTTTTAGCAAAGAAAAATTATTGATAAGTGATATATAATTTGGCAAGTAGAAAGCTCTTTTATTTTCTAGTGGATCCGGTACATTGATGATATCTATTTGAATAAAAAGAAAAGAAGGCCTCTTTTACCTCAAAATATATAAAATGTAGGTTATTGTCTTCCCTATAAAAACTAGCCTTCTCTGTACAGTGGGATTCTAATTTTTTTAGTTGTCAAAAGTAATATATATTAAATTCAAACTATAGAGACAATGAAAAAATGTGGAGGGACTAAAAGATTTAATACCAAGCATGGATCTAAACTAATAATATATATAAGAATATGACGTACATGATGTCCGTGCATTGTGACTAATTCAGTCAATAGTAACATAAACGGTAAAATATTTTATTAGATCAATCTCAAAGTACAAATATTCAACTAAGTCTACTTAGGAGGGGTTACAAAATTCCTAACAGTTCATTTAATGAATGGGAACAGGTAATAATTTATGCTGGCCATTTTCCAAGGCAAACACATACATAAAAAATTATTTCTGGGTCACATCTATAGGATTGTTCTTAACTTCTCTGAATACCCCATGATTCCTAGTCTTCCAAACATGGTATAATGCGACTAAGAGAGCAGACCCTTCACCTAGCTCATAATCCGCCCCCTTTAACCTGGTGCCTAAACCAATGAACTTCAGCAAAGAAATATTAACTCCTTTTTCTTTTTATAATAAGCCACTGCATCACACGGTTCTGACAATCGGTGCTAGCATTAACTACAAATGTACTCAATGAGTCCTTGACCATAATTATATATGATAATTCCTTAACAATGATCAAACATAAAATTTGCACTAGAGTCTGAAGGTTTTAATTTGTGCATGTGAAATAATACAAATGCAACATACCAGCAAAAAAGCTTGGTTGTGATGAAATTTTTTATCAACTTGGAACAACATGTAAATTGGATCATGAATTATAGCAAACGTGATTTGTTAAGGCCTGGATTTTGATATATTAGGAAGAAAATGCTTTTGAGGATAATGTCACACTTTGGAGATTACACTAATATGTTGAAGCAGTTAGGAAAGCTAAAATGCTTGCCACGGATTATGGTACTAAATCGTAATATCATTAGTCATAGAATTATCAAATGAAGTTAGAATATCTCTAATAGCTTCTTCAATTTGTAGATTTTTTCTGTTTTGAGGAATATCAAGTACTTTTTCATTTCAACGGTTTTTTTTCATCTCATTCTTTAAAATAGGGAATAAGATGAAAAAGAAGAGTCATCTCTATATTTATAGAAACTCTAAATTTTATTGTTCTCTCACATCTCTCTTCCGAATTTACTTTTTAGCTCTTTTTCCGATCCATTTTTTTACTTTTCTCATTTGTCCTTAATATTATTGTTTTAAATATAGAATATTTTATTAATTTAATAACTAAACTAGCTATTAAATTGAATTTACTTTAAATGCATAATATTTAATTGTTGTATAATAAATGCAAGATTTTACAAAATAGGGAAGCTGTTAGAGTTGAGATAGAAAAATTATGAAGATTTTAATTTTTGGTTCTCTATTTTGCAGAAATTATATGGAAGCTATTGTAGATACTCTTAAAAGCGATTGGAGATACTCTTAGAAGCCATTTACCATGAATCCAACACTTCCTAGAGGTAGTCATTGTGCTTGGACACTGTAGATGAGACTTTAATTCAATGTTACTGAAACCGCGATCTTGATCATAAGATCTTACAATCCTATAATTTTAACATAGAAAACCTTATCAAAACATTATAGGATTGAAGGCATGATAGGATTGTGATCAGGATCGTAGGATCATAGGATCAAAAGATCCTACCAATCCTACTCGAGCATTGATTTTTGTTGGGGATAACTTGCATAGATGATCTTTAACATTTAATTTTCATTCTGTTTTCATCTCTAGTCTATTAAATGTTCTATTTAGATTTTAAACCTATTAAAAGCATCATATTTTGGTTTTAAAACCATTAAAAACATTTCATTTTGGTCTCCAATTGAAAAAAATTTGTTAACTCCAGGTAACTGTCTAATAACAATGTTTTAAAGAATAATTTAAATTATTCAACAGTTGTTTTACTATAAATTTAATATATACATATATATATATATATATATATATATATATATTACAATTAATAGATATTCAAATTACAAGTTTTTTTTCTCTGTGAGTTGAACTTACTTCATTCAAGAATAAAAAATTACTAATTTTAAATTATTTACTTATTTTAAAAAAATCATTATACATTTTAAATTTATTGAAAGTCAATTACTGAATATTTAAATTATGGACATTGTACTCTTTTTTATTTGTTAATAATGTGTTTGTTCATGAATTTCTTTCAGACTTGTGTTAATTATTTTATTGATTATGTTGATGTATACTCTATATATTAAAGTTTGAATTTTACTTGTATTATATTACTAATTATGTTGTACCATTGCTATGACACTTAAATTTTATTTGAGTTTCTAATATACTTAGTTTTTTACATAAGTTATATTATTTAGATAAGAAATTTTAAGCTTTTGGTAGGATCTTATGATTTACGATCCGATCTAATGATCTCGATCTTACACGGTAAAAAATGATCCTGGATAAGATTTCGATCTTGACAAACTTGCTCTAATTGACTTTAAGCCACAAACAGTTGCACAGTGAACCAATTTGAATACTTTTGAGTTGTGGTTTCAGCTGTACGTGTCTTCTTTTCAAGTAGACAGTGACTTACTACAAAAATTGTTGTTATTGCAACTTGCAATCATTTGCTTGGTATAGCAACGTGTTTTTAAGCAACCGCCACCAATCAGTTTCACCTAAGTCGATTGGATACATATTATGCTCTGTGAGAGATTCTAAGATCGTGAGTTGGTTACGCTAAAATAACTTTAGTAAAGTACTCGGAAATTGATACCATGGGTTTCAATTCTACCCTTTTCGAAATCTTTATTTCTTTACCTAATAATTGATTGAGAGTGATTTTTATGAATTTTATTTAATTATGTTTAATTTTTAATCTCGAGACTTTATCAAATCCACGAAGAATTAGAAGGAATATCTTGTTGAGTCTTACCAAACCAATGTGATTCAAACAAATAATCTATCTCGGGATTTTATCAAACTACTAAGAACAGATACTAAAACAATTTAATAAGTATTTAAAAGTTGCTCAACCAATAATTCGTACATGTCACTATTAGATGGATTACGAGAATTAAAATTAAATTAATCTAAAAATATAAACAAGAGAAGAAACACAGCGAATCAAAATCCCATGTTGTTCTCATATTTCAATCTAATGACTATATTTAATGTAGGGCCAATTAGTAATAACAAAGAAGACAAAGAAAAGAACAAACAATAAAAGCTTGTTGTCAGTGACTAATCTGTAAAAAAAAAAAAAAAGAAAGGTAGTGACTAAGATGAATGACATAAAAAGTTAAAGGACTAAACACGAGTTATACCCAAAGGAAAAGAAGGCTTGGCTGGATCTGTCCATGGAACGGGTCGGGTGCTCGGGTAGCGATCCGGATCACGTCGGTTTTGCTTCGTTTAGGTGGTCGGACGAGGGGATAGAGGACGACGGTGGCAGGAGCTTCAGTGGTGGCGTGACGTCGACCGCAATGGGGCAGGAGGAAGGTGACAGAAGACGGCGAGTCGGGCTTTAAACACGGCGGACGGGTCGCGAAACGATTCGTCTTCACTTTCTGTCGTATTCAGCTTTGGGGGGGGTGTTGAGCTTAGGGGTGAAAAAATGGATGAACAGCTCGAGGTCGGCTCGAGGTCGGCTCGATTTAGAACTCGTTCGTAGCTCATTCGTGGCTTATTCAATCCAGGCCTGAACAATATATTGGGCTCATTACAATTTTTGAGCCGAGCCCGATCCACTACCTGTTTAGCTCGTTGGGCTCGTGAACAATTGAAGGAGCCCATATTCGTAATTTTCCCCTTACTTATTATATAACCCTACACTGCCGCTCGCGTTTCTTTCCAATTTCTTCCTCTATTCACAGAATTGCATTCATCAACTTTCCAGATTGCTTCATCTTTTCCTTTTTAATTTAAAGATTCTTGATTTTCTTTTCAATAATGATGGAAATTAGTGATTAAGGTTCCAAAATTTAGCCATAAAGTATGACCGAGTCGGATAGAAATTTCCTACAAAGCAACAGGAACTGTTGCAATTCTCAAGGGTTTCGAAATTTCAAGCTTCAAGGTAGATCACCATGGCTACGGGTTCCGAAGGGAAACAAGGTACCGTATGCTATTTTCCTGACTTTTGTCAAAGAATTGATTTTTTTTATTATTAAGAATTGATTTCAATTGTTATATTTCTCGCTGTGATTTCTTTGTTCCCAATCACTTTGGTAATGTATAGCAGTTTAGGCTATTGAACTTGTTAATATGTCATGCTGTTAGTTCAAACATTCGTATGGCTAAAAGAGTTTTGTTTTTTCAGCAAAGAAATTATTAATAAAAAAAATGAAACAAGCTAAAATCTGGTAAAAAATCGGTCTGAAACAATTAGCTAGAAAGGCAGTAGCTAGAAGACAAACCAGACCTTAATTACAACCAAAACAATTCTAACTGATGGGACCCGTATTTAATAGCCAATTGGAGAACAATGGAGGAACAAAACTTGATCTTTTAGCAAACTAGAAAAAAAAAAAAAAGAATGCCTAGGCAGATGAGAAAAGATCCAAGCAACTAAAACTTTGCCGTTTAAAACCAAATCATTCCTAGTCTTCCGAAGCAACCGTATAGTAGCTTTCACAGTGCTATCCCAAGCCTTGAGCGAGTTTTCTGAATTGGTAGGGCTGCCCTTTTAGCTTTGCTATCATTGTCCAATTTTAAGTTGCTGCTACTTACTTTGATTTTTGTCATTATTAGCAGGTAAAGAAATTCCAGTTAATGCAAAGGATAAGGAAAACAACAACAATGATGAGAACAATGTCAGTAAAAGCAAAAAATAAAAATCTGAAGTTTGGAAAGACTTTGAAGAAGTTAAGCTTGCGGATGGAACTAAGAAGGCAAAATGCATCCATTGCAAGACATTGCTGAAAATCAATGCTAGAGGTTCAACCACCCAGTTTCTTCGACATATTAAGGCTTGTGCTATTCGTCAGGTGAATAATAAAAGGCAGCAACAATTGGCTGTGGAACCTAAAGGAATTGAAGGTATGGTTGGAAATTTGGTGAATTATAAATATGACAAAGATAAGATTAGAGAGCTTATGGCTAAAATGGTTATAGTTCATGAGTATCCTTTTAAGATAATGGAACATGAGCTCTTTGTTGTTCTACTAAAGGCTCTTAATCCTCGTTTTGAGAGAATATCTCGTATAACCTTGAGAAGTGATTGCATGAAAGTGTTTACTGTTGAGAAGAACAAGTTAAAAGGCATGTTAGAGATAATTGATAGGATCAGTCTTACTGCTGACTTATGGACTTCAAATCAGACAATTAGATATCTCTGCCTCACTGGACATTACATGGATTTTGATTGGAACTTGCACAAATGTATATTGAATTTTTGTGCCTTGCCACCTCCACACACTGGGTTTGCTATTGCTGATTGTATCTTTAAGTGTTTAGTTGAATGGGAGATTGAGAATAAGGTATCTACAATCACATTGGATAATGCAT
>KK899412.1:54227-90660 GCA_000696445.1 Aquilaria agallochum | reverse complement strand
CAAGACTTCATAAATTCAATGAGATTGTTAGGCAATTGGAGTTGCCAAGTTCAAAATCAATGGTTTTGGATGTGCCTACTCGTTGGAACTCAACTTATGCTATGTTAAAGTCTGCTTTGTTGTTTAGAGAGGTATTTCCATTGTATCATGAAAGAGACCCTTACTATCAGTGGTTACCTTCTGTAGAAGATTGGCAACAGGTTATAGAAGTTTGTAAAATATTAGAGATATTCCATGATGCTACAAATGCATTCTCTGGTGTACAGTACCCGATTGCTAATTTGTTTCTTCCAGAAATTTGGAAAATTAACAAATTTTGAATGAAAATATTCTAGATGGAGAGGACTACATTAGAGATATGGTAAAGAAAATGAAACAAAAATTTGATAAATATTGGGGTGAATGCAATTTATTAATGGCAATTGCTGCCATTTTGGATCCTCGATATAAGATGAAGTTGATCGAGTTCTGTTTCCCAAAAATTTATCCTCCTTCAGAAGCTCATGCACAAATAAGTATTGTTCGTGAGTCTTTGTATGAGCTTTACTCTGAGTATGTTGCAGCTTATGCTCCAAGTAGTACTGTCTCTACTAATTTTCAAACTAGTGTTGGTGGTAGTTGTGGTACTACAGCTATGGGTGCCTCCAATGGAAAGAGTAAAAGTTTAACTGAATTTGATCTTTAGGCTCAAGAATCAGACACAGTTCTGCCTTCTAAATCTGATTTGGATGTATATTTGGAGGAAGGTCGTTTTGTTGCCAAAAGTGAAGAAAAGTTTGATGTCTTGCAATGGTGGAAAAGCAACACTCTCAAGTTTTGGATTCTTTCTACCATGGCAAAAGACATATTATCTATTCCTATTTCTACAGTTGCTTCTGAATCAGCATTTAGTGCAGGTTGTAGAGTGCTTGACCAATACAGAAGTTCCTTGAAGCCAGAAACTGTGCAAGCTTTAATTTGTGCTGGAGATTGGCTACGGGATGATCTTGGAGTGAATAAACCTTTAGAGGTCAGTTGTCTGATTTTGAGTAAGATTGTTTGATTTTATTGGCAGTGTTCTAGCACTTTTTTAGGTTGTTTTTATTTTTTTATATTTGACTTAATTTACAAACTATGGTACTCTAGCATGATGATGAAATTGCTCAATTGGAAGTATGCTTGGATTAAAAGTTCAGCAACTATAGCTATTCATGCTTGTAGTGGTATGATATATATTTCATTGTTGCTTCAATTATTATTTGCCAATGACTTAGTTGTAAAAGTACAAATATTTAATTTTTTACATATATGTGTATTTCAGGTTACATTTTTTGAGGACATAGATACAAAGAAGAGGCTGTTAGTAGTTTTTATGACTTTTTATTGGTTTAGGGGATTCGCTTGAATAATCCCTATGTTTTTTGGCACATTAAATTGTTCAGGTTTCTTTCTTATGGATTTTGTTATTTACTGTAATTTAGAATATTTTTCATATGATTTGCTTCCAAAGATTCAGAAAATTAATTGTTAATTAATTGTTCTTTGTCTTTATTCTACTTTAATTCACAAATTCAGTTAGTTGTGGTAGATGCATATAGAATTCTGCAAAAATAATATATTATAATACATTGTTTCACATCAAACAATAACATTTGTTAAACTCAAGAGTTAATTCGAGCCGAGCTGAACACTTTTCGAACTGAAGGATTATTGTTCGAGCTGAGCATGAACACTAGATATCCTATACTAGTTGAGCTCGATTTTTCTCCTACTCGGCTCGGCTCGACTCGTTTTCAGCCTTACTTGAGCTATCCGAATCAACTCAGAGGAGGCCGACGAAGAGGGCTGGCGGCGTGTGGCTGGAGCGACGGGCAGAGGGCTAGAGGAGTTGGGCAACAGAGGAGTTGCTTCAGGGTGGCAACGCTGTTGGGGAGAACTTTAGTGTTTCTAGCTAGTAAGGCTATGAGACCAGAGGCTAAAGCTGCTGTTTTTTTCTTTTTTAGCTAGGAGCTTAGGATTTGTGAATTTTCTTCTAATCTGTCCTCCTTTTCATCAATTAATGACCCATACTTATACTAAGACTGGCTAGGCGAGATTAGCTAAGTTTTACAGAGTTTAAACTTGATCTAAATTTAATTTGAGGAGATTAGGACATAATTTGGTAAAACACCAATTTAAGTCCAAAAAACTCTCAAGCTGCTAATATTTCCCTAAATTCTGTACTAATTTCAATTTGACCCAAAACTTTAAGGATTTGTCAATTGAGCCCAAAACTTCCAAAATTTTCCAGATTTCCTTAATATTTTAAGATCTCATCAGATTTGCCCCCAAACTCTCTATTTCTGACAAATTTACTTCAAACTTTCCAATTTCCCCCCTAAAATCCTCTAAAAATTCTCGGTTTCTTCTCAAACTTTTTTGTTTTCCCTAAATTGACCCAATAAAACTCTTAGGACTCTAAATTTGTGCTTAGACTAAATTAATTCTTATTTTTACCCCAGCTGAACACTTTAAAGTTTAAACTCCAAAAATCAATAACACCTAAAAAGACTAAATTGCCCCTACAAAACCAAAATGCTCCTAAACTAAGTTTTTCTGACCTAGAACTAAAACAAAAATTAGTGCTAAAAAAAAATTGGGTCTCAACACTTGTGGTCTTAGCATTTTTGTGGGTGATGATGGCATTTCAACCTAATTGGATGAACAGCTTCACCTATGTATTATGTTTGTTTTTAATTGCAAGCTGACCCATGCACCACCTCATCGTGATTGTAAAAAATACCTTAGACCATCAGGCTTGCCTTGTCCATTGGTTAGGAAGGGTTGATTCCACCTAACAACCAAAACCATGAGCCTAAAAATCAAGGAAACTTCTATGAAAACCAAAATGTCCATAACAACGACACATCTATAAAGAAATAATTCAATTTTATTAGCATCCATAACAACACAGTCAAGATACTCCATCAAATTTTGGAAACCGAGAAGCTAAGTGGAAGATGAAGATAGGCAAAATCATATCTTACCTTTGGTCAAGCTCTCCACTTCCTCATCCGTCACTTGCCCTCCAAACAGAAC
The DNA here is from genome assembly GCA_000696445.1 of Aquilaria agallochum. NCBI lineage: Eukaryota > Viridiplantae > Streptophyta > Magnoliopsida > Malvales > Thymelaeaceae > Aquilaria > Aquilaria agallochum. Next base: position 87,603 of record KK899412.1, on the reverse strand, counting down.
GTACCTTATTGATCCAGTCCGATGGTTATCATCAACAATGGCATAGCTACCATATGCTGGGATGGAGCTGTTGCTTCCCCCCCTCCCCCCGGAATTTTGAAAAAACATAAATATGGGTTAATAATTTGGTGATATTGTCAAAAGTTAAGGATTGAGTGTGCATTTTATCCCTCCAAATATTATAGAAAAATATAAAGATAGGGGTCAGTAAGATAGGCGTTGAAGACAATAGGGACCCAATGAGTAGTTATTCCCTCTACATTAAACGTTGTGGGCTTGCCAGGCTTTCTACGTCAACAAGCACTCAGAACAAAAAAGAAAGAAGCCCTTTATTCCCATATGGGTAGCTTTGGTTGGGTTAACATCCTCATTCTTCTTGAACGGAATTTCGATGAAGAATTTGGGGTTCTTCCAAAGGGGAAGAGGATGCTTCTGTTCGAACTCAGGATTAGACTCAGCACAGGATTGTTGAATGAGAGACTGCATAATAGATCCATACACTGGGTCGCTTTCATATTGTATCTGGGTTGCTGAGAGAGCTTCTCCTTCAGTTGAATAGAGTCGTGGAGTTAATGTTCAGGGAAGGAAGAACTTGTGCAGTTGCAGACCTTTATCAGTCCATTTCTGAACTGATAGCTTCTTGATGATGTCAAAACCAAGGATCATGTCTCTACCATGGTTATAACCAAATACAGTAGTAACTACATACTTAGTAGGAGAGAACTTGATCCGGATTGGCTTACTTATCTTGGTGACATAGAAGGCTCCATTCGCAGCTCGAAATCTTTCATTGCAAGGTCGCCACATTCTCTCTGGTCAGAGAACGGGGTTGACAATGGTGTTTGTAGCACCAGTATAAAATAGAGCAATCACTGGGATTGGTTTTGCATATTTGTCTAAGAGAATGTTGATCTTGGCTTGAGGAATTATTTGGGCAGCAAATAAGGAGGTCTGCAAGGGAGACATCTGTATGGTGTAGATTGAAGCTGGCTCTGGATCAGCGTCAGATTCTGATGAGTAGGCTTCAATAGCAAAGAGACCTGATGCCTCATCTTCTGTTTCAGAGAAAATGGATTCCATATCATCGTTGGAGAGGTTGGCTCCAATAACTTGGGAGATAGTGTGCACCATTTTCTTCTTGGATTTGTTGTTCTTCTTAGGACAGTCTTTAGCAAAATGTCCTAGTTGACGGCAGATAAAACATCGTTTGAATTTGCCACCATTCTTCTTGTATCGGAAGAATCTTTTCTTCTTTCTTCTAAATCGGCGAGGGCGATCAGGAGAATAGACGAGATGTCGTCTGTGGTGCTTCTTCCGAGGGGTACTGTAGTTGCAAGTGCCTTTGTCCTTGCATTTGATTGTTAACTCAGGTTGCTGGTAGGCTTTATCAAACACACTCTGGGACTGGTTGAAGTCTTTGAAGAAGGAGTGTGTATTACATAGCTTCCTGAGAAACCTAGCTCAAGTTCCATGGCAACAACATTGAGGTAGCCCAGTAACAAGACTTTCATAAAATCAGTGAAAAACAAGGTTTAATCCTGGTACGTGGCGTTGTTAATCAGCCAGACCCTCCACAGAGATTTCCGAAGAATTGCTCTATGGTACGTTTTACCGTGGCACAAGACAGTTTCCAGCCCAATATACCAAGGATAAGTAGAACTGCGAAAAATGCAGGATTCTGGAAATCAACAGGAAAGATTTTCTGTGATATAATCCAAGAACACACAATGAACCCATAAGCTCTAGCCAACTTTTCCATAAGCATCAGGCCCCGAGCACCAAGGTTCCAGGAGGCGTTCTCCAGGACTTTCCCACACAAACAAACCTTTTCTGAAGATCATTTGGAAACCTTTTGGAAAAACATATTTGAAAAAACACGTTACTGGACTATCCGAACGTATCACCGGGGATCGAGGCCGGTAGATTACAACAATTAGGATTGAAGGTAGAGGACGACTTGAAGAGAGGATCCACAGAGTGGCAACTCCTAAGTCATCATTTGCCTTCAAGCTTAATTATCATAAGCTTGAAGATGATCTGAACCTGAGAGGATCCACAGAGTGGTAACTCAGATTATCGGGGAGAGTTGAGAGACTAAGAGCTTCTGCCTTACCCCTTAGCCAGAGTTTTTAGAGAGAGATAGGGAACATAGAGAGAGTATAAGAAAGGAGTTCTTCTATTCACTCCAGGATATGTTACAACAGTAATGGGGCCTCCTTATATAGGCGGAGGAAGGAGGATAAGAACAAACAAAGTGACATAAGTCCTTACGTCAAAAACTAATCAAACTAGACCAGAAGTGACAGGCCACTTACTGGAATTTTACTATTACACGCATTAATAAAGCAGCTGTGAATTATTTAGAGGACAGCTGTAAAGTACTCTAGTTCTACTTTCTTTTGTCTCTGAAGGCGGGCTCTGGAAAAGCAGTTGGGTCCAGAGGCCAGTTGTGGTTTGAATCTTCAGAGTCACTCTGAGTCTGTCTTTCGCGCCAAAAATATGGGTCATCGATACGCGGGTCATCCATGGATGGGTCATCCGGGTCAGGTCCATTGAGACGCTTCCAGTGGATGCAAATGAATCCGCAATCACAGTCAGGCATGATCAGATGTTCAACTGGCTAGGTCAGTGGGAGATCTTCATCTTCTTCGATGGTCAGAGGTGAAGAAGGAGTCGGAGCAGGGCAAGTGATCTGGTGGATAGCCTTCTATGTGGCTATGGCTCTTTCACGACGCTCCTTGTGTCGACGAAGACATTGAAGATCATCAAAGGACTGGAAAGCTTCATGGATCATTTCTTAGTAGTCCATTGGATAGGATGGCCATTCGGGAGAAACGTGGGGCCAAAGCTCCATAGAATATACGGCATGGTTGTATCGATAGGCTGTTCTCATAAATGCTCGGTATTCGGAATGTCGTTGCCATGGAACTTGAGCTAGGTTAAAATCTAGGTTTTTATAATGGTGGTAAGAGGGAGAAGGGATAAACTTAAGACCGGAGGCTGATTTAGTAAAGGTAATAGGGCGATGAAAGAAAAAGATAACATGGCTAACTCCATAATTCATACAGGAATTAGCCGGGGAAATATTATTTAATTGGTAACCTATTCGGCGGTCTGGGATGGCAGGGTTAAGGTCTTTATAGGATTTATGGAGGTGGTCAATCCATGTGCAGATAGGATCAAACCAGGAGAGAAAGGTAGGGAGGTCAGAAGAGAAATCAAAATGGAAGTTTGTGGAATAGGAGAGAAGCTGGTGAAGTTCTGAGATATTAAAAATAATACCTATGGTATGAACAGAGCATAGGTTCCAGAAAAAGCAGAAAGCTGATGGTGGAAAGGTGAAGACATCAGGGATAGAGAAGAGGTGCGCAAAAGGAAACTGAGGATGAATCCCAACAGGTTTAACAGGGCAGTCATCGAAACCATACCTCTCAATGAGGGAGACATGGTAGTGGAAGACTCTGTGTCTCTGGGTGAAAGTGAAGGACTGATTCTCATATCTTTCAACATCAACCGGGAGGTTTTCTTCCTTGTTAAAAACTGATGGATTGGATGAAGAGGAGGAAGAGGCCATTTTAGGCTTTGGGTTTTGAAGGCTTTGGAGAATTGAGGAAGGATTTTGAAGGTCTGCTCAGGATATCGGCAAGTGTGTTGGAGGTGCCCTTTATATGCTTGACATCGAAGGTGAAGCGGACGAACCATTGTTGCCAGCGAAGCAGCAGAGCATTTGGAAGTTGTTTCTGCCTGTAGTTCAGCATACGGGGGAATGCTGACATGTCCATCTCGACAAGGAAGTGATGGCCGATGAGATGAAACTGGAATTTCTCAATCCCACGTTTGACGGCCAAGATTTCTTTGTAGGTGGAATGGTAGTGCTTTTTTGACTCTTTGAATTCTCCACTGTTGTAGCAGCACACGTGTCGAATACCATTGGATTCTTCGAGGAGGACCGCTCCCCAATACTCGTCTGAGGCGTCCGTCTGGAGTATCCTTTTTCCTTTATCTGGAATCTTGAGTGGTGGCAGATTGTGAACCACTTCTTTAAGCTTGAGGATAGCTCGTCGATGTAGGTCAGACCAGGGCGGTGAATCCTTTCTGAGGTACACGTGTAAAGGATGGAGAATGGTTGACAGCTTCGGGATGAACTCGCGGATGTAATTGACAAGGCCGAGAATTTGCTAGACTTGTCTTCTCATGAGATTATCATCTGGGAAGTTCATGATCTTTGTAGCGATATGCGGCTGAGGATGGTACTTGCTATCTTTGATTTGAACTCCGAGGAATTCAATTGAAGTCTGACCAAGGACCATCTTGCTTTGGGAGAGCATTACTCCATTATCTTTAACTATTTGAGCAAACTGAGCTAATAACTTCAAATGGGTACCTGTACAAGGGGAAAACAATAAAATATCGTCAATATAAACAAGGGCCGACTGCAGTATCGACTCGAAGATTTGGATCATGGCTTCTGAAACAATGAGGGTGCCGTCTTCAGACCAAAAGGAAGCACCGTCCATTGGTAATGGTGGTCTGGGATGCAGAAGGCAGTTTTGTATTTGTCTGGAGGAGAGATTGACAGTTGCCAGAAGCCAGACTTCAGGTCAAACTTTAAGAAGACTTTGGCATTTGTCAGGTTGGCAAAGAGGGTGTCTTTCCGTGGTAACGGAAACTTGACGTCAGCAATGAACTCATTTAAAGGCTTGTAATCGATGACAAGCCTGGGCTTCTTTCTTTTTTGTTCTGAGTGCTTGTTGACGTAGAAGGCCTGGAAGGCCCACAAAGACGTTGTGGGCTCAATGAGGTTTTAGGCCTTAAGCTCTTGCAGCTCTTGGATCGCCATTCTTTTCTCCTCTAGGCTCATTCTCATATGGGTAGCTTTGGTTGGGTTAACATCCTTATTCTTCTTGAACGGAATTTCGATGAAGAATTTGGGGTTCTTCCAAAAGGGAAGAGGATGCTTCTGTTCAAACTCAGCATTAGACTCAGCACAGGATTGTTGAATGAGAGACTGCATAATAGATCCATATACTGGGTCACTTTCATATTGTATCTGGGTTGCTAAGAGAGCTTCTCCTTCAGTTGAATAGAGTGATGGAGTTGATGTCCAGGGAAGGAAGAACTTGTGCAGTTGCAGACCTTTATCAGTCCATTTCTGAACTGATAGCTTCTTGATGATGTCGAAACCAAGGATCATGCCTCTACCATGGTTATAACCAAATACAGTAGTAACTACGTACTTAGTAGGAGAGAACTTGATCCGGATTGGCTTACTTATCTTGGTGACATAGAAGGCTCCATTCGCAGCTCGGAATCTTTCATTGCAAGGTCGTCACATTCTCTCTGGTAAGAGAGCGGGGTTGACAATGGTGTTTGTAGCACTAGTATCCAACAGAGCAATCACTGGGATTGGTTTTGCATATTTGTCTAAGAGAATGTTGATCTTGGCTTGAGGAATTATTTGGGCAGCGAATAAGGAGGTCTGCAGGGGAGACATCTGTATGGTGTAGATTGAAGCTGGCTCTGGATCAGCGTCAGATTCTGATGAGTAGGCTTCAATAGCAAAGAGACCTGATGCCTCATCTTCTGTTTCAGAGAAAATGGATTCCATATCATCGTTGGAGAGGTTGGCTCCAGTAACTTGGGAGATAGTGTGCACCATTTTCTTCTTGGATTTGTTGTTCTTCTTAGGACAGTCTTTAGCAAAATGTCCTGGTTGACGGCAGATAAAACATCGTTTGAATTTGCCGCCATTCTTCTTGTATCGGAAGAATCTTTTCTTCTTTCTTCTGAATCGGCAAGGGCGATCAGGAGAATAGACGAGACGTCGTCTGTGGTGCTTCTTCCGAGGGGTACTGCAGTTGCAAGTGCCTTTGTCCTTGCATTTGATTGTTAACTCAGGTTGCTGGCAGGCTTTATCAAACACACTCTGGGACTGGTTGAAGTCTTTGAAGAAGGAGTGTGTATTACATAGCTTCCTGAGAGCCATCATGACAACTTGGTGGAGTTTGCCAAAAGAATAGTCTTTGAGAGACTGACCACTTTGTTGTATGATGCGAAGAGCTTCCTGGCCAATTGTATCTGGCACAGAATTTAAGTATGCTTGCTTTAAGTTGTTGTCTGCTTCATATCCAGTGCAGAGGAGATAGAAGCGCTTGAGCATACTTTCATAGTGCTTCTCTAAGTCTTTACGGCTATAAGAACAGCACTTCATCTTGAAGAATTCTTCTCTAGCTACATCAATGAGGGCATCTGGTTCACCGATGAATTTCCTGTATAGCTTAAAGATGAATTCTATAGTGGTTGGTGTCTGGGCCAATTCTGTTTGTCGGTATTCTCCAATACTCATAAACCAGTGTTTGAGGATACCAGACATTCCAGCAATGAAGGCACAATTGACCTTCAGATGGGTAGCTCCTTCTCTTTGGAGCTGAGTAAGACACCAGGCATGAAATTCTAAAAATTTTTCATGCCATTTTGCTGTTGGAACTCCTTCAAGTGAGAGTGTAACATTTAGCGAAGGAGGATGCCAAACAGAATTTAGATATACCGGCGTAGGATCTTCATCCATCTGAACATATGGTTCAGGAGGAGGAGGCGGTGGCGGTCCTGGCGGTTGCTGATGAGGAGGTGGTTGATGTCCAGCATCTGTAGTGGTAGATTCTGCAGGCTGGGCATGGCTAGCAGCTCCTTGCGCCATATAGACTTGGGCTTCTGAAGAGGAGGATGACAATGTATCTTCTTCTTCATATTCACTTGTGGAGGAAGTGCTCAAGTCCTCTAAGGCAGCATAGATACCAGGTGTGGCTGGTTGTTGGATTTGTTGGTCGATAAATCCAACAATAGGGTTGGCTTGGACCATCCACGTCTGGTGTGAAGGTTCTTGGATCTTTATTGGTTTTTGTGGGTAAGCTGGGCCTTTTTGTTTTCCGTCAGAGGAAGGTTGAGATGTTTTGGCCAAAGTGTGACTGGACCAAGTAGGCGTATTGGACCATGATGTTTGAGGCCTTGTAGGCTGAAAGGCCGGTTGGGATATAATAGCAGGGAGAGGCTTAAAGATATTCCGAGAGGGAGGAGGAGTATGATAAACTGGGCTTGGAGTCGGTTGAAATGGGTTAGCAGTTTGGAAGATAGTGGAAAAGGACTCAAGGTACCTGGGTTGTTGCTGTTGGGCTTGTAAATGCCTGGGCTGTTCCTTTAGATGTTGGATCTCCTGTTCTTGGGCCGTAGAATTCTCATGTCGTGCTATGAGGCCAAGAATTTCATGGTGGAGATAATTGATCCTTTGTTGACATTGTGCTAATGGATCAATGACCATCTGTTCTATCTTCTGCTCCAATCTAGTCTGGTTTTGCTCGATTATGCTGAGAACCTTGTTCTGAGAATCCATGTTCTCGGATTGCCAATTTAGGACTTGTTTCAGCAGCAGTGTTTTCCGGTCGTCTTCCTTTTGAATCAACAGTTGAAGGTTGCGGCACCTTCCAAGAATGCTTTGTTGTTGTAGAAGGGTCAGTGAATGCAAGAGGGGGAAAATCCTCTGATTGTGCTTCGAACATATTGACCTCAGGAGTGGCATAAAGAGGTTGCTCTCTCCTAAGTTGCTTGATGGCCTTCTTGTAATAGGGATGACATGGCATCTTAACTTCTGGCGAGGGAGGTGGTAGTTCAAATGGTTCAGCAGGAGTGGTGAAGATGTCATCCGTGGTTTCTTCCTCCTGGGAGTAGAGGACATAATAGTCATACTTGCCAGAGGCTTCTCCAAGTAATCCAACTTCGGGATCGCCTTGGTTATATCGTTGTGCGAAAAGATGCTGAGAAGACTTCTTCATGAATTTCTTCTTCTTCATCTTCTTGGTAGTTTCTTCATCATCATAAGGAAACTGGTAACAGTCTGGGCAATCACAAACATCGAAGTATTTATGACCCTTACTGTCCTGGAAGGAGTAAACTGGATTACCTAGAGAGTCAAAAGACTCAATTGGTACTTGTAAGTGCTCCTTAGTTTCCCGGATGAAGGCAAGAACTGCGGGGGTGGAGAAGACATCAGTATCTTCTGGCGGTTCTTCTTTCTGAAAGAAGATTTCTGTCTGCCCATTTCCTCTATCAAGGAAGATGGGTTTCTTGGACTGAACCAGCTCTGTCTGCTGATGGAGAGATTCATATACAGATACCCAAGAGGCAGGGATCAGTCGCTGTAGTTCCTCACGAGGGATTTGTTGGGGCACATAGGTCTCGTTAGGAACATGAGTTGTATCTACAGACAGATACAAGGCATCATTGTTCATGTTAGGCATAGAGAAGTCAATAGCATGATTCTGAACTCTGTATGCCATCTGGTAGTGAAGAGTGGATGCCAATGTGGTAGAGACTTGTTCCGCTCCAATTATCTGGATTTGGATCTTCAAAGCTGATAGGAGATGTGGGTCTTGAAGAGCCATACAGAAGTTGGGGAAGAATGTCATAAGGATTGTCCCGGCGTTGAGTGTTGTTTCAACCGTGCCGATGCAGGCATGCTTGTACTTCTTGTATCTAGTATCAAGAAGAGCTAGTCGGGCAGTGATGGGTAATCCTTTTCTACCATGGTATGTGAGAGGAAGTCGAACAGCGCCAAAATGGAGATGGGTGTAGCCTTCAGCTGTCCACTGACGAGGAAAGTGAGGAGGAATCTCCAGGGTGACATACTGTTCTTTGGATGTAGCAGGTAGAGTATGTTGATCAAACTTTGTGGCTTGAACATACTCTTTAACACGCTTTCTAGTGGGAGAAACTATATTTTTTACAGTACGGGTAAGAGAATGATTTGGTTTAGTAAAAGCTTTATAAGGATTGATGAGGGGAAGATCAGTGAGAGGGATCTTCTCATCATCGGAAAGATACTTAAACTCAAAAAGGGAGTCTAAGCGAGAAGAGGAAAGTGAATTGAAAGAGGAGGTTGGAGTGAGAGTAGGAGTAGATGTTCCTAACATAGATGAATAGTTCTGGATCTGGGGATCAGCAAGAAACTCTTAGTCCTCCAATGTTTCCAACTCATACGATTTGCTTCTTAAGCTTTGAATCAGTGTGAATTAGTCTCAATTTACAGCTTTACCTGACCGCGTTGTCGTCTCTCTCCTCCGGGCTTCCCCCCCCAAAATCCTGGTTCCGCCACTGATCATCAATATGCCCAAAAACAATCCACCAAGCAACCCACACAAACAATCACAAAGATGAAGAGTATAAGTATCCACCAAGCAATCCATGCAAACAATCCCAAAGATGAAGATTATAAGTACCAACGATTAGTAGAGGTGGCACGGGGCGTTATGGGATACCGATACTGTTAGTAACCACACACAATATTAGAGACTAGAGAGAGAGAGAGAGAGAGAGGTTGTGAGTGTGAGAGGTAGGGGCTTCGATTTTGAGAAAATTTTCAAAGGTAAAGTCGCGGGGACGATTTTGGACATAGTGGTGGAAAGTATCTCCAAATCCCTGTTCTTCTCTTAACTTTCCTGATGATTGGGAGGCCAAGCATCTTTGGGCTATCTTTCAGAGATTTGGACTGGTGGTGGACGTTTATGTGGCAAGGTAGAAAACAAGGTCTGGCTTCAGGTTTGGCTTTGTTAGATTCAAAGGTGTTCAGACATTGCCTGGCTCGAAAAGGAACTTAACAGAATTTGGATACGCTTGTACAAGCTGAGGGTGAATTATTCACAGTTACGAAGGAATTGTGACATGTAGAAAAAGGTTCAGGCAGTGCTTTTGGAGCGGCAAACAAAGTCAGATCAGTCGAAGCAGGTGGTTCCTTCATTGACGGCGGACAATTCAGGGAGGTGGTTGATGGAGTCAAAAGGTTCCAAGCTGTGTTGAAGAGGGAAGGTAATATGGATCCCCTTGCAAACACATCAATATTAAGAAAAAAGAGAGAAGCCATCTCTAATAACAACTTCAATAAGCTAATGTTATGGAATCAGCTTATGAATATCCGAAACATAAATGGAGGCATTATCTGCATTTGCGGAGATTTTAATCTCATGAGGTGGAAGAAGGAGAGAAAAGTAGTGAGAATCATGTTGCGAGTTTTAACTCTTTCATTTCATAGTCTGGTTTTATTGATTTGTGGTTGGGTGGTCGAAAATATACGTCAGTTTAATATGGTCTGGTTCGAAAATGAGCAGAATTGATCATGTCTTAGTTTCAGAAAAGTTTTTGGAAAGGTGGCCGAACTTCTCGGTCATGGCTTTGAAGAGGCATATTTCGGATCATTGTCCCTTGCTTAGCTAGCAAATTTATGCGAGCTTTTGTCCAACACCATTCAAATTCTTTGACTTAAGGATGAACTCCTTAGCATTCAGTGATGTTAAAAAGGAACAGGGGAGTGATAAGTTTCAGGGCAGGCCGGCGTCTGTGTTTAAAGAAAAGCTAAAGTCTTTAAAGATGGTACTAAAAGCGTGGGCAGTCTAAGTGTTTGGCCAGATTGATAAGGAGATAGATGTACGAAAATCTGAAATGGATGGCGGGGGGACAGTTTGGCTGCGGACCAAATCCTTTCAGCATAGGAGCATGATCTATGCTATGCAGCAATTGTTGGAATAAATTCTGGTATTAAATCAATTTAAAAGATCAGATGCTGAAATAGATATCTCGTGTTTCTTGGGCCAAAGATGGTGACAAAAATTTTAGGCCCATTGCGTCTCCACCAACGTCCCATGGTAAATTGAATAAGATTCTAAATATCGTACTAGGTGCCATGTCATTTTTTTAATGGTATAGTACAGTATCAGTATCGTATTATTATGTTTCATATATATCGGTTATATATTATATATATATATATATATATATATATAAACATATAGAATATAGCAGTCACTAAAAGTATATGAGTTTAAAGTTCATATTATATGTATATAGATTTTTTAAACATAAATATATATTTATAAAATAAAAAATATACTTTAAGGGGTATAAAAGAAAATAAAATATAAAATTCTTTCAAATATAAAAAAAAATTGTTATACAAGCATTCAATTAAACATAATAATTATATATTTTACTTAAAAAATATAAAAAATAAAAATAAAAACAAAAAATGTGCATTTTCCCATCATGTTCCATTTTCTTCATCTCGTACCCTTTGTTACCGGTACAGCCAGTATAAGACGGTACTAACTGGTAAACTGGTACAGTATGAGATTTAAAACTATAGAATTGAATCCAAACAAACTTCTCATTATCCTTCTTTTTTGTCATCTTACCCTTTTTCAGAATTCCTTGCCTTCTAAGATTTCTTGCCTTCAGTTCTCCAATTGTGCACTGGTCCAGCAAATGAAGCTCACTTTTTATTTGATATCGTTTCTAGACCCACCCACTGCTCTAATTTTTCATCTTTTCTTCTCAGAAGTTTCTTGTTATCTTCCCCCTTCACCGTGGCACGATAAGTCCTGCCATCCAAAACTGCTGGTTTGGAGATTGATGAAGAAGCACGCTGGTTGTCTTGATCCTTTGATTTCCTTTCAAGTTCAGCAAAACATATGCTAACACTTAGTTTATATGTCAATGGCGGAGGTAGGATTTTCTTAATGGGGAGCTAACATGAAGTCATTTTTTCTCTCAATGAGGAAAAAATAATAAAGGGATGAACAAAAAATCTATGCTAAAAGATATTAACGCTAAAACTAAAAGTGTGCGCTAGAACTGATACCACATTGACTTAAATTATACATAGGGAGTAAACGCTCCATCATTCTCACCCTAATTATTGACTAAGAATGTCTAAATAATGCTAAAAGATATTAACGCTAGAACTAAAAGTGTGCGCTAGAACTGATACCACATTGACTTAAATTATACATAGGGAGTAAACGCTCCATCATTCTCACCCTAATTATTGACTAAGAACGTCTAAATAATGCTTAAGTAATTTTAATATGTTAATTTTTTAGTTAGACTTTAATTGAAAAATTATTCAATTCAAGACAAAACAAGCAAAATTAAAAGCAAATTGAAATGTTCAAAGGTCAACTTACATAAAAAAGAAATCCTTATAATTAACACATTTTAATGTCTAATTTGCCCCAAAATATTACATTAGTGGGTTATCTACTTATTTCAAAAACATCAACGACATATTTGCCTGAAAAATACTATAGTCGGTAATTTGTCTCTTTAACATAAAATATGTGTCATATTTGCCCTTTGCCTTTCAATTTTTTTTTTTGTTTCTAATATTTGAATAGATTGATTAACTTCTATCTTTAGGAATCTAAATGAAAATAGCATCAAAGTTGAGAGTTTATATCATGATTTAGCTAAAATATGCATCAAATGCTCAAAGATTTAGGGAGATTTGGCCCCTCTGGCCAATATACTGGCTCTGCCATTGTATGTCCCCATCCAAATTTCCTTCAACTGTTTCTCTAGGCTTCTTGGATTCTCCGTTTTTCTGTGACGCACAAAGCCAAATCTCAAACCATTCTTCGAAAGTTTTCTTGCTATGTATACATCCAGCACAAAAATAGTTTTATTCCCCATCAAATGATACTTAAGAGTTTTAAGTGTATGATACTTCTCCACTTAGTTGTGTTTGATTTAATGAAATTTTTTGCATGTATAAATTGAGAGAAGTATAATTGATTAAATTATGAAAATAAAAATTATATATATATACGTCTCTGGATGCTGATAGAATACTTTAAAAAACCAACGTAAACATTAATTAAGATGAAGTTTATATGTTGAAAGCAAATCTCGTTTCCTTTTTTTAAGTATCCATTTGCATTTTCTATATACAACTCCCCAAATTTGTTCCCTTGAAAACATGTTTTGCTGCTTTAAAACTAAAGTAAAAAAAGTTGCAAATGAAAATTTGAAACAAGAATATGTTTTAGCTAGTTTAAGAAAAATGAAAATATCACATGGCATCATACGCCTTGGAATGATACATTTCAGGACTAATATTCCATTCAATGCGCTTTACTCTATATCCGCCAAAAATAAATTAGACAAGTTTAGTTGCTTAGTAGAAAGTTGGAAGAAAAATCTACACCCTTCAACTACCATTTTTCCGACACGACAGGGGAGGGGGCAAATGTGACAGTGGCCTGTGGCAATTTTCATAGAAATATCACGCATCATGTCATTGATCAATTAACGAAGTGATTGTCTGCTTGGCCGAAAAAAGAATTAAGTGATTATCTGATGATTTTGCTATGAACAGCTCTGTGACAATTATAATCTTCACATAATTGACAGACAAAAGCATGAGAAATAATGTGTGAATATGCGATCTATCTTCAATATAAATACCATGCAACTTAGTGCCTTCTACTGCTACATTATAAAACTACCCTTCAACTATTTCCTAATCATTTGCTTAATTATCCTAAAACCAACTAAACCCTTTCCAAGAATAGTGGAGCATGTAAAAAAATCAATAATTTATTAAAGCTTGCCAATATTTTCACGTATGATTTATCAATTAATTTGTCAAAAAGACGAGTAATCCTGACGTAAAAAATAATAAAAAAAAACATGTCAAATACGACAATAACGCAAGGCATAAGTGGACTTATACCTCTTCGAGCTTGATATCAACCCTACATAATATGTTTAATTGATTTTTCGGTGCACCGCAAGTATCACACCCTGATAGATGACAACTAATCTCTTTTAATTGTTGAGCCAGAAATTTTTAAGTCAAGCCATTACGCTTAGAACTCAAACTACAATTCCTAAATTTGTTAAACCTTGGCGCTATCTCAAACAGTAAATGAAGCAACTCAGATCTAGGGGAAACCCAGTCTAAAGAATATCTTTTAAACAAATTAAGAAAATCTAAAAAATAAGCTTCCGTACAAAAAGTTTGCGAGGAGAAAGATGTGAGTTTATTCAAACCTCTCAACCAGTAAAAAAGAAACCATCAGATCTTGTATTTGTTTGCGAGGATTTCCATCAACTCTTTGAATTAGCAGCTAATTACTGCTCTAAGCTATAGAATCCAGCAACATGTTCCATCGACTGCATTGGGGTATTAAGTCCGAGATACCAGTATCACGTTCAATCGACTGCATTGGAGTATTAGGTAGCACTTTACTGAGTCCATCAATATTGTCAGATTGGGGAAACTCCAACATGGGCCACTCTATGGTATGTTGTCCCGCATAGAAGAATTTCAGTTTTGGTAACGCCAGAAGAATGAACGAACTTAATTGAGGAAATGCAAACCTCATGACTTGTTGTTCATCCTTATCCACTGCAACAACTTCTTCAACCCCACAGTGGCATATCTTGAGTTTTTCGAGCTGGGAAAGGCCTTGGGCAACTGACGGTGGAAACAGGTACCTCAAGTTTTCACATCCCCATGTGAACACTTCAGACAAATTCTGGAAGGCAGCTCCTTGAGGATATTCACTCCATATGCACCTGAGCTTTGGTAGATCTCTAATGGTCAAGTGTTCCAATTGAGCAACTCTGTCGGCAGAATGTTCTTTGGTAGATAACCCTTGCATTTCATATACCATTTCTAGTGCAGCACAATTTCCTATTTCAAGCTCCTGAATTCCCAAGAATCTATGCACTATGTTGGATGAAAAAATTGTCACTATATTATCAAAATCTGCCATTACCAGTTTTGACAGACTGGGGAGTGCAACCTGCAAGGTTATATTCATGTTAAACATCAAATGAAAAGTACTATTCAAAGAGCCATCAGTACATATAATAATAATTGCTTCAATCCAAATTTGGTAAAAATAAAGATCAGTTGATGACCGTAGATGGTAGCCTTGTAGATCCTAACATGGTGTAAGGACACAATCTATATAATTTTATACGCACTAGCTACATGGAGGGATCATTTGAAACTTGCTTTTCAGCAAACAAATTCTTATCACCGGCCTTATAAAAAGAAACAATTAACTACCAATTCACTAACCTTGTCACTGAAGAAGGATGGGCTAGTGCAGTTAGATGGTCCTCCTACCCCCTCTGTAGTAGTGGAGTAAAATGACAGCACATTCGGGCATTTGCCTATTTTAAGTTGCTGTAATGTTGGGAACTCAAGAGCTTGCTTTCCTGCACAAAAGTTGATTAAGTTGGGACAGTCCAATATACAAAGTTCCTTTAAATGAGGAAATATAACTGTCTCATTCTGATTCGGTGTTGTTATTTCCTCTGTGATGATCTCTTTCATCCTTTTACAGCTTTTTACACGTAAGACTTCTAGCAGACTGAGGTTGAATGCCATGGAGTGGTTGAAAAGGTATTTCAAATTGTCAAACCAGGTAAAATCCAAATGCTTGAGGCATTTGAAATTTGTAACGTCTTCTAGATTTCTGTTCAATATCCGTGTAAAATAAGTCTGCAGATTCACCATAAGTTAAGAATGAAAGATGTGAGAAAGAATCTATGTAATCTCAATATAAATATTAGTAATTCCTAAGACATTAGAACACATTAAATTATGGTGGAGCAAACAAAGTTATTAACACACTTATATATTGATTATGAACATTGTTGTACCTTTTATATGTGTCTCAAAATCTTTTTTTTTTTTAATAAGATCATATGTGCAATACATTATTTTCCATTAAGGATTCTGGATGTAATTAAGGGAAAGATTTTGGAAAAAGTAACTAAAAGTGATTATTTCTATCTATAGTGATTATTTGTTTAAGGTGTTCTGCAACTAAAATATATAACACACTTCAAGAAGCTTTAAAAATATTTTACAACACTTTTTGTAAAATGTTAGCAATTTTTATTAATATTTATTTTTTTAACACTTGCTACATAAAAATTTAGAAAAATCAATTACTCCATTTTAAAGATAGAATCTAAAATAGATGCTATCTTAAAAAATATTTTATTTTTATGCATTTTGATGTCATTTAAACATTTAGATGTTCTTTTGAATTTTGATGGTATTATTTTGTTCCATTATGTTCATTTGATGTTTCTTAAAATTCTTTTATTTGATTGCTTTTATTCTCCAATGTATTCTTATGGTTCACTTATTTTTTTTGTTTTACTTTATATTTATTCTTTAAATATATCTTCCAGTTCTCCTCTGTTTGTTCCCTATTCTTAGGCATATTCTTATTGTTTTCTTTCTACATCTTTGTTTTTTTTGCTCTACGATTCTATTTATTCCCTTATATATATCTTCTTTCTTCGAACAACTAAAAGATATAAAAATAACAAAAATGCACAAAAGAATAACTTAGACACAAAAAGTAGTTAAAATGTGCAAAATAATGCATTAAAAATGTTAATAAAAAAAACTACAACATAAGAAATCACAAAACATAAGTAGAAGAACAACTGAAACACAAAAAAAGGACAAAATTAGACAAACGAACAACAAGGATACTTAAGAATGATTACAAACCAATAAAAATAAAACTAAAACACATAAAATGAAAGAAATAATAACTTGCTCAGAAGAACATGATACCCCACTAAGGTTCAACCCACTGGTCAAGGGCCCACTGAAGACATATTGGAACCTTACGAGATTCATCCTATGGTTGGATCCTGGTCCACTAGTTGGACAGCTCATTGGAGACTCTCACCCATGAGTCATTACTTAATGAAGCCTATTAGAGCATTGCCAATAGAATATAGAGTTAATGGGCTAACTACTAACTATGGAAGACATATGTTCACAGGGATCCCCATGATCGTGAAGGTGATCACGTATTGGGAGCATTCCCCTCGTCTCCCTTATTATAGGTCTTCTTCATGAGCAAGCAAAGTACGTTCTATATACTAGCCTATAGCTCTCACTAAGTTTTCTCCTCTCTCGAGCCATCTTTTACTCAAGCATCGTAAGGTCTTCCCCAGACTCAACGCCGGGGTCCCTGACCTTGTCTTTGATTTCAAGTCCATCCATCTTTAAGGGTCTCAAGTATCCCACTGTGAATTTTTGGTATCAACATAGCGCCATTTGAGAGAACACCTAATATGTTTAAAATCACCAGATCTAGCCTAAATAATGAAATTGACACTGAGGAGTAAAAGCTGATGCCTTTATTGAGGCAGAAAGAATATCCCCTGCAGATTAAAGGCATCCCATAGGTCAAGGGGCAGATCTACCTCCCTTTCCATAAGACCTAAGACGAGGGAAAACCCTTGTGGCTCTAACAGATGACCAGTTCAACGCTATAAAACATTCCTTTCTTGATGATCTGCAGGAACGATTAGGTTAGGAAATTCGAAGGGCTTTCATCTGCATACTAAAAGAAAAGGTAGACAGCCACTACATCGATATGGCTAGACAAACCTTCATGTCCGAAGGGGCAGTAGACCCACCAGATGATCAGCGGAGGTGAAAAATCCAGGAAGAATTGGAGGTCAACAACATAAACACTATCCTCTGAAGGCAAGACCCAATAGAGGAATGACAAAAATAGGAGTGCACAAAGGTAGAACACAAGGCCTCAAAAGAATCATTGTTGGACATTAGCTATATGCACTTTTTTCCTTTTATGGATGAAATCCAGAATGTACTAGACCCCAAGGCTTTTAGATGCTAAAGGTGGATTTGTATGATGAACTGATAGATCCTGTTAACTACCTTCACAGGTATACCATGACGATGAACTTGGAGGAGGTTAATAATGCCATTATGTGTAGGGCATTCAACTCTATGCTTTTAGGGACAGTATCGATTTGGTTCAGGACATCGAAGAGGTATAGATTTCCCCTCCTTTGAAAGGTTCTCATAAGAGGTTCTACAGTGATTTACGGGAGCTACCCTCTCTAAGAATATTGTAAACAAGCTCCTGGGCACCAAGCTAAAAAAGAATAAACCCTTGTAGGACTATTTAAGGAGATTCAATTTGGAAGCCCTATAGATTCATAATTTCTCTTCGAATGTCAAGTTGTTAACTTTCTTTAATTAATGGCATCCTTTTAAATTCAAAATTCTCCTTATCTATGTAGAACCCTGCCTAGGGCATGGAGGATTCCACAATCAAGCCAATCTTTATATCCAACTAAATGATATCAACGTCCATAACAAGCATAATGAGATAGGGAAGGGCTGACATGAATAAGATGACACTGAGCCTAGTCTAAATGCCCTCTAAGATACCAAGGCGAACATCCTTTATGCTAGAGGCAAAAACATGGCTATCAAGTGGCCGTAACTAATAAACACATTGTCCTTGAAAGATAAGAAGAAATACTACATCACAAGGATTATGGATATGATACGAAGACCTTCGAAGAGATTAAGGTGTTCATGGAAGAACTAGTACTAGAAGGCAAACTACAATAGTTTATTTAGGACGTCTCGCCTTGGAAAAAGGGGTACAATAGCCCCAACGGAAGGTCTGGGACAAATATCACTAGGGCAAAAGAGCACGCTGACAAAGGTCCCCATGAGCTAGGGACTAGGAATATGACGTACCTGCTAAGTTCAACAAGATGATCACAATACCTTAAAGGTTAGTCAGCCACAAAAGGAAAAAATGCAAGGTCGCTCATGTCAAGGTAGTGGACTAAGAAAAGCAATTGAGAGAGAAAACGAATCTTACAACCTAGTCCCACATGTGGACCCGTTATTGATCTTCGCTAGCATTGCTATCTATAGTGTGTGGAAGGTCTGTGGATAAAGGGGCCAATGTCAATTTAATTTTCAATAATGCCCTATAACCTCTCAACATCAAGAGATCCTCCCTCACTCTGATATAGGGACTCACTTATCATGTGTGGAAGGAGGAGGTTCCAACCTTAGGGACTATTTAACTTCCCTTGATGCTAACGGGAGTCACTCTAGGGGCCAAAGAGAAGGAGTGCCATTCCCAGACTACAAAGTTCCAAGTAATGGATGTCCCCTTGGCCTACAATGTAGTCCTCCTGTTGACGTTGACCTTCACGAGTCTCTAGAGGAACACAAAGATTGTTGTGCCAAAGGAATTCGCTTGGAGATCCAATTTAGTGAGCCTTTGGGGTCCCAAAAATGGTAAAACACTAAGTGGTGAACCTCCGGGGGCAACATCAACATGAGCGAAGGGAACCAAAGGCATTCGCATTCACCCCTAGAACCGAAACAGAAGGCACGACATTAACTCCCAGTCAAAGTGCTATGACAACAGCAAACCCTCTGGAGAACGTATCATAGTGTGTGCACTTACATTATATACATGTTTGCCTTCTTTGTGCACCATGGCTGGAGAAAAACTTTGGAAATAAACAAGGCGATGCGCGTTAGGGCCCAAGCATGAATAGGAGACCTTGTGGAATACCCAAAGGAGCTTCTTGAAATAAAGAAGTATGGATAGCCTATATTAGTCCACACCACCTAGAGTGAACCAACACTAATATCTCTATAATAAGTGATGTCGCATCCCTAGTAACCTCCCAACACTAGAATTACTACAAACAGTATAATTTCTCTTGAAGTCATCGTTTCACCTTTTTGTAGAGGCATCCATTGCGGTGGCTGAGAAGTGGACAACATAATCATGCCATGAACCTTTGTCTCATCTCCTGGTTGTGATAGTCATCCTGGCATCATGGTCATAAGGAAGATGAAGGGAAGTGGATTCTGGAGGCCAAGATTGACTGGTTAGTAAAGGTAAAAGTAACCAAATCCAGGAAGCTACATACTATTGCCAGGTCCTTATCAGGCATACTCCACATAATCTTCATTTTCCTACATGACAGGAGTTCTCATGCACAATACCAATATTAGATCAATGTTTTGAGAATACTTAAATTCTGATCTAAACTAGCATTTTTCAAAATACTATAATATTTTATCAGTCCAAAAGGTGCCCCATGCTTGGGACCTAGAGGAAGATTCCCCATCCAAAAGCATTGTCGAGGCACCAGCAAACTCTGGAAAACTCCTTCTATCAGCTTCTTCCAATCAAGAGGTACTCTAGAAAGGGATTGAAACATTCCCACACATGGATGAACCATCTGGGGGGAAACCTTCAACATGAGAGAGGAGAGGAAAGTCTTTACATAAAGGACTTGGACTCGGGCTGGAGAGCCTTCAAGGATACACCATGAATAGGGATGTGGAATGTATGAAAATAGGACAGCTGAAATTTAAGCAAGAGTCCCATCAAAATGAACTGGGAGGAACCATACATAGCCTTTAAGAAGCATCCAAATAGAGACTCTCGCGGACCTAGAGCATGTGAAAGTAGGACACCCCTCGTCACCGGCTGAATGACCAATGACCCATTAAGAATAGACGGATAGAGCTCTGGGAATAGGCTTCTTCCAAAATAACAACGGAAGGGCGAGGCCTTCATACATACCTTGTAATATGCATGATCGACAATGCTGGAGAATGCTTAATAGAAGGGTCGTCCTTGAAGAACAGAATGAGGAAACAATCGAAGCATAAGAGCTCTAGAGTACATTCTGCCTACTAGCTTACAGCTTTTACTAAGCATTCTCCTCTCTTAAGCCATTACTGACTTAAGCATTAAAGGGTCTCCCCCTAACACACAACTCTGGGGTCCTCATCATTGTTTATGGTTTCAAGTAAATCATAGAAGGTCTCAACATTCCGCTATGTATTTTGGATATCAGAATAAAAAAAGAAAACCCTTTAAGCATTCTAAAATTGTCTAAGATTTCCACAAATCTTGAAAATTTGATTTGAACTTAGATATAATATGTATCAAATTCAGATCGGCAAAATTTTTAGACAAACAAAAAACATGAAAGAAAAAAAAACAAAATAAAGACAAAGGAATAGCAAAAAAAAAAACCTAAGACAAAGTCAAAACTAAAAAATGTGTTACGGGGAAACTACTTCACAACTCCAATGACTCTGTAAACACAAAAACTTGTCTAATTTATGCTTAAATTATACTCCCTCCATTTCAAATTTTTTCTATTTCACTTTTTTTACTTAAATTTAACTTGAATTTATTTATATTGTTACTTAATAAAATTTTTCTTAAAAAGTATATTTAAAAAATATAAGCCTTGTAGTTTCTAAATATAATTTTAAAAAATATTAGATAATAATATAAATAAACTTAATTCAAACTTAAGGTAAAAAAAACTAAAATGAAAAAAAGAATTTTAGATAACTATAGCATATATTATTGTCTTAATTAGAGTGTATAATCTAAGCAACTAACCTATAATTAAGTCTAATATACACCATACCCCTTATATATATATATATATAGTATTAATGTTCTTCCTCGCTTAAATAGGCATGGATGCACCAAATTCTACTTTTTGCCAAAATTAGATATATGTATAAACCAGATAACAGATATATATAAAGCTCGTGTATAAGGAAAGTAGGGGATTTGTAGGAAACATATTAGATATATATATAAATGGGACAATAGATTTGTTACTAATATATTGAATAATATGTACGAGTTTAAGCCTTCATCCTTAAAAATAAGCATGAACACTTCAAGATGCACTTCGGCCAAAATAAGACATACATACAAATTGAATGACAAATATATATCAAATTGATGTGCAAAGAAGGTGATAAATATGTAGAAATCATGTGATACATAGTTTTAGAATCTATAGAAAATTTCTTAAATTAACCTTCATCAAATTAGCAAGAAAAAAAAAATGTTAACAAAACAAAAAGGCATTACATACATAATCAAAGATCTGTATAAGTAATATATAAAGAAAGTGAGGAATATGTACAAATTGTAGAGACATGTATACAACTCTATTAAGCTAAAGTACATTTCCGTAAAATATATATGGATATTAATAAATATATTTACACATATGTAGAAATATATAAGGTTGTATTTTGCATGTAGCATTATTTTTGCAAATAAGTTTATTCTTTTATACATATGTGATTATATGTTTCTGTGATTGTGTTTATATGTTTGTATATATTATACTCCAATATTAAAAAAGTGATTCAATATTATTCTTGCATGCATATAATTTTATATCTTCGTTCGTATTATTTCTCACATGTATACAAATGCGTGCTTGGAAAAATTTAAATAATTAATTTAGAGAAAAAGTAAAATGACAAAACAAAGGTTTTGACCTTCAATCCTTTATTTACATTAATTGCAAAATAATTAGAATAATTAGTTCTCTCTACATCTTCCTCTCACCCATTTTTGCCTTCATCTGACACTGCCATCTGCCTTGCAAGCCTAACAACGCTGTCCACCACCAATCTCAGCCTCCACCCCTTCTCCAACTCCTTAGCCAATTTTCAATTGACAGACTCTGCCATTTCCTCCCTTACCTCCACTCCTATCAAATCTATGATGCCCTCGCGATCTTTTATTTACCCTACTTTTCCGAACTGATGCAACATGATGTAGCCTCTTCCCTCTGCCGCCTATTAACAACCACATGCAGTGGCAGAGCCAGGTTTTTCTGCTCGGGACTAGGCGGATATAAGACTAGCAACAACCAAAATCTTGGAGAAAAAAATTATTTAAATAATTATTTAAAATGTTTATTTTTTATTGTAAATTCATCTCTAAGTTTTCAATTTTTGTATATTTGTCTCAATTTCATCACTAACAACATTAATTGTTAGTCAAAGTGGGAATTTACAATGCCAGACAATGATTTTAAAGCAATAGTTGAGAGGTTAAAAACACAACTTACAATAAAAAGTAAAGGTTTATGACTGCTACGCAATTTACCTTTTTAATATTCTTCATCAGTTCGGGGGAATATCGAAATTGGTTTTTAACTCCTCACAAAATAACTAAATTAGTACTTAAAATTTATATACCATGGATATCATGCACATATGTCTAATTAGACATAGGAATGATTTTACTATTTTACCCCCAAAATTTTCTTCATTAACCAGTCATTTTCTCTTTCTCATCCCCTCCGGCGCCGACCACCGCCGCTCTTCGTTCCAGACAAATTGTCGGCGATCGAATCGCGTCGCCGCACTCTCTGCTCCGATCAAATCGCGCCTGGCCTCTCGTCGCGCCTGGCTTCGCCTCNGCAAAGCTGGGAGTAAATTGACATTTTGTCCCTTTTTTTTAGACACTTTTTTTAGAGACACGCTTTAGACATTTTGTCACTTTTTTTTAGACACTTTTACACATTTTATTAGACACTTTTTATTGTTTCAATTAATTATTTTTGAAAAGAATAAATTGTCTACGTATTGGTCAGACACTTCTAAATATTTCTTTAGACATTTTTACACATTCATTCAGACACTTTTTTGTTATTTTAATTAGTTATTTTTAAAGAGAGTAAATTATCTACGTATTGGTCAGACACTTCTAAATATTTTTTTAGACACTTTTCGTCATCCATTCAGACACTTTTCGTCATCTATTCAGACACTTTTCATTTTTTCGAATATGACATATGACGTATACTGCGAGATCATGATGTATGACAGTTCGGCAGCAGCACCGGCAGCAGCAGCAAGCTAGGGTTTTTTTATGGAGAAGAATATTTTAACTAAGGGTATTTTTGTCAATTGTTTTAATAATTTATGCCTTATATATAGAAGATTAAGGGATGGTTTACTATGTCTAATTAGATATAGGTGCATAATAAAAGAACTAATATTTATAGACTTTCAAAATTCTCGGAGACAGCAGCATCCCAGCTATTGGAGTCTCCGCCACTGTCCACCTGTCGATACGTCCCTGAAGATGCCGCGCATTGAAGGTCGAACAACTTTGGGGGGATGATTAATAAAATGAGAGATCGACAGACGATGGGAGAGGAACAATAGCGAGATTCAAAGGAAGAAGGAAAAGACACGAAGCTGCTGTTAGGGTTAAATCAACCAAATAGAAGAGTACCCTTATTACAAAAATGGGGTGGGAAGAGAGAGAGAGAGAGAGAGCGAGTGCAAGATCGAAAGTTTTCCCAAGGACGAGAAATCATTCTATTGAGTTCAAATCGAAGGAACGGAAATGGTTTTCCAGGAGTTTCTACATCTCCTACGTCAAAAATTTTCCAGATGATGGGGTAGCAGAGATTTGTGGAACATTTTCAGCAAATATGGGATTATGATGGTTGTTTTTGTACATCGTAGAGGAACTCCTTGGGCAGATGATTCGGTTTTGTTCGCATCAAAAAATTGAGAAGTTGGGAGCGTTTGCAGACAGACTTGAACATGTTAAAAATTGGTTCCTATAAGTTATGTTTTGGACCAGCAAAGGAATCAAGGAGGAATTGGAGCACGAAAATCTGTGAAAGCTGAAGATGCAGGCGGATGGCATGATGGTTCCAGGGAAAAGCCTTGCAGAGGTGGTAAAATCCTTAGGTCTATAGGGTGATAGGGCCAAGAGTAAGGCCGCTAAGTTTTCGGAACTCCTGGAAAAAGGCCACACGTGCCGTGGAGGTTTTCACATTTGCGATCAAACTCTCAAGGTCTTGAGGCTAGGGAGTTGATCTCGATGGAAAGTGCCATGGTTACCCTTTCCTTTAAGGCAAAGCCTGACCTTCTTATTTCTTGAATGACCTGGAGAGTGAATGGCTGAACCATTGCTTGGTAGCGATGGTAAAACACCCTGATATTATCAAGTTTTTGACTGATATCCAAATACAAATTTCGCTGTGAGACAAAAACCATGGAGGGGAGCTAGTGGTGATCTATATTTCTACTGTGGAAAATTGTGACTCCTTTTAAAATTCAGAAAGCTGTGTGGTTGGAAATTGGTTCTTTTCAATCAAACTATTGGAGGATGATATAAATAGTAAGAAAGTTTTTTGAGCAAGAATGGAAGGAGTTCCCCTGAGGAGTTCCCCTTCATGCTTTTAGCATTGGTTTTCTCGCCGAGCTAGGTAAACTCTGGGGGAGTTTTATTGCGGTGGATGATGATACATTATAAAGGAAAAGATTCTACGTAGCTCGTATCTGGAAGTAATGATGAGAGTGAGTTAATTGTTGATGCAGTTGATGAGTTGGAAAAGAAGAATAACCCTTCATTTTCTGTGTTGAATGATGGAAGTTCAGGAGCTAATTGCATGGCCATCGACAATGAAGGGAGGGGGCCATCGACAATGATGGGAGGGGGCAGGGCGGGCTTTAATCGGGATTTGAATCATGATAGGCAACTAGTGCTTTATACTAGGGCCTTGTTCTTTGAGTGGTGATGTCGGGTTTGTGGGAGATATAGGCCGATCCAATGACTCATCTTTATTAAGAGGGCCAGGCCAGTCAAATCTCAACTCGAGCCTGTTGCATGATGCCCATGTGGAGGCATCCTCTTGTAATTCAAGAAATGTGAAGAATAGCTCTGAAGACATGTTTAAGTTGCAAATTAAAGAGGTAAAGGGTTTTAACTTTTTCAGCTAAAGCGTGGGTGAGTTCGATTGAGGAAAACAAAATGCAATAAGGCTAAAGGGAGGCATCTTAAGGCAAAAAGCAGGCAATCTCCAACAGGTTTGGTAGACATTTCAGTGGACGAAACATCAAATCTGGCAGACAAACAAGCAAGCAAGGTAATTCCTTCTGGGAATGGTTGAAAGAGGATGAGTTAAATCCATCAATGAAGTCAAAAGTAAGGCTGGAATCAGAGAAAGTGATGGAGTAAGCAGCCTTGTTGGGCCTGGTGTATGAAGGAAGGCAACACAAATTGTTGGGAGCCAGTAATTGTGAGATTTAGAGTGTCTTGCAAGATGCAAATCCTCATTCCTTTCGAGAGCAGGGAGGGTTATTCTTAGTAAATCTGTTTTAAATTCTCTTCCTCTATATTTCGTGTCTTTACTTCAGGTTCCAGCTGTGTTGAATGAACTCGACCAATTTTAGATGAATTTCTTCTCGGGACACAACCCAAGCAAAAGAGGTCTATCCATGTTGGACTAGAGTTCCATCATCAAAGACAAAATTTTAGGTGGCCTTGGCATTGGCTCTTTGAAACTCAAAAGTAAGGCTCTTCTCAGTAAATGGCTATGGCGGTATAGAAATGAAAGATTGTCATTATGCAAGAGGCTGATCGATGTGAAGTATGGCTGAGAGAAGGCGTGCATGCTTCCCTTAGCTATCTAGTTTTTCTTAGATGTCGCCAATTTGGAGGAGCATTATTCTCCAGTTATCAAATGATGAGGCGGACTTCGGGGTGCTAAGAAGGGGTCTCTGGTTTACAATGGTAAAGACAAATTTCTGGATGATAGGTGGGTCGAAGAAGGTATTTTGAAGTAGAAATTTTCAAGGATTTTTGTGCTCTCGGTTAAGAAAAATGGTCAGGTTTCAGATTTCGACTAGTGGGAGGAAGTTGTTTGGTGCTAGGACATTAAATTGCACATGCATTTATTTGATTGGGACGTTGATGTTTTCAGATCTTGTCTTGCCCTCCTAGAGCCCACAGTGTTAGCAGCAAACCTTAGTGACAAGGCTGTTTAGATTTTTGACACTTCAGGAATTTTCAGACCCAAATCCTTTTGTGATCAGGTAAAGCGACTGTAATCTTTTAAAAATCAACGTTTTTTTTTCCTATGGAAAATCAAGGCTTCTCCAAAGGTCCTTACGTTCTGCTGGCTGCTATTTCTTGGAAGGCTTCCTACCAGGGAAGCTTCGTGGCGTAGAAATATAATTTCTCTAGAGTTTGCTGGTTTTCCCCTATGCTTTGAGGATGTTGAAAGTGTCAACCTTTTGTTTCTTCAGTGTCAAGTTCCTTGGAAATTTTGGTGCAGCTTATTGTCGTGGTGGAGCTTTTTTTGGGTGGCTCCTAAAAGTGTTAAGGAGTTTTCCTTTGGTGGTTTGGCTTTTATAATGGTGTTACTTGCAAAGAAGTATGGTCGCTGGTCTTTTGCTCAACTTTATGGTCACTGTGGTTATTCCGTAATAAGACGAAGTTTGATGGATCAAAAGTGGATGGTTCCTGCATTGCAGATCTAGTTAAATCGAGAGTTGGCTTTTTGTGCAAGGCTTTGTGGCCAGCTCATTACAATTCGATCTTGGATTTTGTTGTCAATTTAGCAGTCGTTAGTGCTTCAAGGCCTATCCTGCCAATTATGGGAGATGTAGCTTGAAGCCCACAGGCGGGAGGTGGTTTCTTTTTCAATGTTTGATGGCTCTGTCATTAGGAACCCTGGTCCAGGAGCTATAGAAGGTATCCTAAGGGATGGTCCGTGCATTGCTTTGGCTGTCTACCTATGATTACGAAGGAGTTTTATCAGATGAAGTCTATTAGGATTGGTACTCCTAATTACTTGTCCAAGTTAGTGTTCTTATTCCTTTTGGGAATTAGTATTGTTGATTCTTGAGCCTAGAAGTATGTTAGTGGGCATTAATGCCATTGTACTCCTAATCCTACTTGGATTTTAGCTAGGGACTGTGAATCTGAAGCCTACATAAAGCTCATGAGCGGTCAAGCAAAGAAAAGAAAATTTTACATTTTTTATCAATAAAATTTAGAGATATTTCTATCTTTTCAACGCTTTACCTTTTCTCTCAAACCTTAATTTGTTGTGTACAACTAATCATTCTACGATTGGAAGGTGTTTGCACATAGGAAATTAGTTATCTGATTAGACACCTTAGAATTTTCACAACAACTAATAGCACAATTTAACACTTAGAACTTTCAAACCATGTTGGCCAAAAAGGAAAACTTCAAACCGCTAAGAGTAAAATTTAAATTATTATTATAATACTTGTCCCAAATCCTATGAGTTTCTATTTTGGAATGTCCGATGATGATAATATACTTTCCTAAATAAGTAAAAAAATTAACTAATAAATTCCCTTTTTTATCTTCCAAACGTTCATGTATGTTGCTTTTATGAAGACAAACATTGGAAATGTGTCGAATAGTAAAAGACTACTAAAATTCTGCAAAGAAAAAAAAAACATTTAGATCATAGAGATTTGGATGGAAGGAGAGGGTATTTTTGGCAACAATTATACTTCAACTTTGGTTTGGTTAATGAGTTATTAATTGTAAAAAGTGTCATTCAAAAAGTAAGAGAAATATAATAGGCATTGAAAATGAAATAGCAATGGAATAACTAACATATAATTACTTCTATACTTCAAGGAAAGAGACAACATTCAGAAGCCAACTTTTAAAAATAATGAATTTAACGAGCCTATCAGTAAAATAAAGGTGAAATTGAACATGGAATATATAAATTTTATGAGTTGTTGGTTGCGGTAAAGCATGAAGTTATAAATTTTGCCAAAGATTTCTCAACCAATAGAATTTGTTAGAATACACATAGTTTGAAGTAAGGTTGTTACAAAAAAAAATTCATCTTAAAAATATAATAAATAAAAATTAAAAGCATTTAATTTTTCTTTCTTTCATAGTTATATTTCATGAACTTTATTTTTCTAAGCTTTGGTACAAATAATAAAAAAAGTTCATGCACATGAATAAAACTTGCATTCTTATAAAAAAATTAAATAAATAAAAGAAAACAAGAATACATGTCCCCATAGAACTAGTGGATGTTTGTGTAAAGGTTGGTTGCGAATTCTAGCTGAGTTCAAGGAGGAAAATTGAGCAAGAATAAAAATGAAATATAAAATAAGAGAACTGACCTTGTCATTAAAATGTGGCTGCAAATCGACATCATGCATGGAGGAAAGTGCCTCTAATTGGTAGCACTTATGCACCTCTAACCACTCAAGGGAAGGAAAATCGACATTATAATTTTTTGAGCAAAATCGTCTCAGCCTTACCATGTGGTCAAGCCTCAATTTGTTTAGTCGAGGGAATGAAAGTTTGGCACCAAGCTCACTGCCTGGATTTGTTTCCTCTCCCAATACAATCACTTCCATGTTTTGGCACTGACTCAAGTTGAGCTCTTGGAGCTGCTCTAGAGCTCTCACAATTGGGAAGGGGAAAAGGTAATTCGAACTCAATTCTCCAATCGTCAAGGTGGTCAGACTTGTGAGGCCATGGGGCATTCCAAAAAGCATTGTGTTTGGCGTGTGAGGCAAGAGCATCTGCACAACCAATGCATGAATGTTTAGCGCAAAGCAAAGGAATTATTTGTCAAGTAAATAAAAACATGGCAAATAATCTAAAGAAGATTATTAAGGCTAGAGCTAGTATAGTATGAAACTAGAAATTTTAAAATTTCACTAAAAAGTGTTTGCATTTGCTGATCTAGTGTACAAAAGCTAACAAGTTTTGGCAAATCCAAATGTATAAGGGATAGTCAGGGATAGAGTTGTAGGATTCATTCAAATCGAAAATAGGGGATGGTGATAGCGTACGGTTTTGGCTTGATATTTGGGTTTGGGGTGAGAAACTGAAAAACTTGTTTCCGAGATTATTTAGGTTATAGGAAAAAAAAAAGTTGTCGGGTTATTGAGAGGAAGGTTGGCGTTGGTGATAGGGTTTGTGGTTGGAGGAGAGAGTTAAGAGGAAGAGAAGTTAGGGATTTACTACAGGTTCTCCAGATCATTGGATGCGGCCGCTTGACTCATATTGCAAATTCTTGGTGCGGCAATTATCACAACAAATTGACTATATAATTATTTTGGCGGTGGAATTCATGGATATCGGACATAGTCTTCATTTGTGTGGAATGTGTTGTGGTAAAATTACCACTCAAGTGCAATCACAAAATTAATGGGATTTCTTTTTTACGTGGGCCATGGAAGAGAAGTCCAAATTGGACTTTAAATCCAATTTCTAATTGGATTAAATAAGTGCGAGAAAGAGGCTGTGAGAAATAAGTCCATTATCAGATGCCATGCAGATAGATTCATCAATGTCAATGCGTTACATGACTATCACCACGGTGAGCTATAAAACAATCACAAATTGAAGAGCAAAATGATGAAAAATTTCACTTACCCAATGAAGCAAGGTTCAAAAGCGTATGAGTAAAATACATCACTAATTCCATAACCTTTAATTTTCATTACAAGTTGATCCTCAATTTTGTTTTAATGCATATTGGCTCTTAACCTTTACAATTCACTGCATACCGTTTTCTCATTATAGGCAAGATTGAGTTGACATCAAAACCCAATTTATACGAAGAAAAAGTTAATAATATAAATAGTCTATTATTGTAAAAAAAAAATTATGACATTACTTGAATTTATGAGAAAACAACTATCAAAAATTTTAAATTTAAATTAAAAAACTTGATATTAGATGGTAACACGATGTTAATGACTCAAATTGTTCGATCATTTTCATCTAATAAATGCAAACCTTGTTATATTTTTTTGATAACTAATAAATCATTTAAACTATCAATTTTTCATCTCCCTAAATCAAGTTTTATTACCAACTCGGTCTTGCCGTTGGGTAAAGACCTAATATACAATGCATTTTAAAGGTTTTGGACTATCTGCAATCAAGTGAAGTTGAAGACCAACTTGCCCGAAAATTAAAAATTTAGGACAATTGAGGATACCCAAATGGTGTGAAATATAAACCATCATTAATCATTTGAGATTAGAATACTTTTCCTCAATCAATCAGGGGTACCAAGAAATAAAGAAGGAAAAGGTAACTTCGAAAATGAGGTGATCGCTTAATTTTGCTGGACAAAAGGACTATGAGATTAGAAGCAATTTTCAAAGGAACTTTTGTTGCCTTTTAACTGTATGAAGCCAACAGGTTCCGTGTTGAGTGTATTTGTAACTAAAGAATTATTCCAAAACTACTTAATTCATGGTTTTGGGACAAATGATGGCGTTAGCTCTCTTTTAGTGATGTTGGGAATATTTCCCATGGTGTAGCGTAGTGCTAGGGATGACAATTGAGTCGGATCAAGTTTAAGTCACGTCATTCAAGTTCAGGTTTAATTGGGTTAGTATGTATTTGGGTCTAGGTCAGGTTATTTGAGTTCGGGTTAATTTCAGATCCAATCAGGATGAGTTATCGGATCTTAGACCATATTTAACTTAATTGTCAAGTTACTCGATTCACTAATGCATAAGCTGAAATGGCTGAATCAATTCAATTTTTTTCCTTAATTTTGATTAAAATTTAATTTAACCAGATATAAAAAAAATAATATAAAATTTATGAAGATATATTAATATATAATTTCTTTAACAAAATACTCTCTCTGTACCAAGTTTTTTATAACATTCACTATTTAACAATTAATCTATGATTTTCCATTTTCAACATTTTAGTATATAAATGAGTAATTATTATATTAAGTAACAAATAAAACATATATTTTCTAAATATATACTTTCTTACTTTTTTCCTAACAAATAATCTCTCTCCATCCTATTTTCTTTGCTCCATTTAACTTTTCTGACTAATTTGACTTGAATTTATTTATATTATTGTTTGTTCAAAATTAAAAAAATATATTTAAAAACTAGAAGTCTTGATTTATCATTCATGTATAAAATATTTTATTTATATATTAGAATGTTGAAAATAAAAAAATATAAATTAATTGTTAAAATATGAATAGTACAAAAAATTTGAGACAGAGAGAGTAATATGAATAAATTCAATTCAAACTATTCAAAAAAGCTAAATATTTCAAAGAATATGGGACGGAAGAAGTATTATAACTTCTAAAACTTAATTATTTTTACTTCTCTATCACCGTTTCACTAATCATTTACCATAGCTCTTACTCATTGGCTCTACAATGTAAAATAAATCAATAGAATAGAAGAAACTCATCGACATATATTAAATTATAACTTTTTTGAAGTTTTTGCCAATCATATATTTTATGTTGATTTAAGTTAAAATCGAGTCTTACCGGTTTAGTCATCGGGCTATTTTGGGTTAGAGTCAAGTCAAATTTGAGCTTGGGTTTTCTCATGTTTCACTTCAAACAGGTTCAGGTTCAGGTCGAGTTGAGTGCAGTCGAGTTTAGGTCGTTGACTTTTCTAGTTAAATCAGTTCAAGTCAGACTTGGGTTCAGGTGGATCAGATCAGACCTTCGAGTCATGTCAAATTTTGCCATCCCTTCGTTGTGCTGGTGGGCACTGTCCGAGTTCTCACACACTTTGCATTTCTAACCTTAGCCTATTTATAGGCTTGAATCCACCAACAATGCTAGCTTTTTCTAGTAGGAGGTTGTGACCCATAGTTTCTAGCCCATCATCATACAATGTTCCTAGACATTTTTACTTTTCACATGTAACCTTTTTTTTTTTTTAATCATTCCAGAATGGGAATTTTTTGAAAAACTCCTTGAGGTTTAGTTGATACTTCACTTCACCCTCTTCTGTTTACCCCTCTTCCATAATATTGAAAACTAAATTGCCCTTTCCTTGTCTTTTTAAAATGGCTGAATTGACAATAATGCCCCTAGGAGGCAAAAACACTGCTAAATTAACAAAAAATTTGTACAAAATTATATGTGACAAAAATCATTTTTTCGATCATCAATAAAATTTTGCTAGTCAAACTTAGTATAAATAACATTACTCTTTCAGAATTGTGTCTCAATTGTCGTATTTGAAATATCGTAGCTAATCAAAGTTTGTTATTGAATGTGAAATATGTGAAACAAATCAGCAATTAAATATATTTTTTTAATAACTAAAAGTCCCTGGCAAAATGGTTGTTACATTAAGTAAGAAGTAAATTGTCCATTAAGAGCACAACAACAGTAGCAGCAACAACAACAATAATAATAATAATAGTAATAATAATATTAATCTAAATCAATTCAATAAAAAATAAGAATAAAGAAAAATATTATAAGATGTCAATGAAAATTAAGTTATGAAATATAAAAAGACGAATGTGATCAGACGGATGTAATGTGTTTGCCACATATTATGTTAGCCACTTTTACATATTGTTTCATATAGTTTTACATAGTAACTTAGATATTTTTATTTATTACTTCACATACTTTTATTTTTGAAGTTTTACATGTCTATAATATAATAATTGCTTCAATTATATGTATATAAAATGGACAATATGTAAGTTAATTAAAGTAAATCTTAGAATTAGATCATTTTTGCATCATTCTTATATAAAGTGACTATTTAGCTAAAATTATTAATTTATTAAAATCCCATATTTAATATGTGACGGCTCTCCTAGTTGATTAATCAAGTAAGTGTTTATTTTACTTTGATTAAGTGTTTATTGAATTAAGTACCTCAAGTTAGCACTTTGATAAGCAAGTAAGGTAAGCTTAATTAAGTGAGTTCCTAAGTGTGATTTGGCATAGTTAAATTAAGACCATTAGTTATTCTAGCTTTTAGAACCATCCTTGAAAGTTTTGAGAACTTGTGGCACTAAGTGTTCTTTTTGGGCCATTTAAATCTTAAGTGGCTAAAGTGTCCAAGGAATTAAGTTTGAGAAGCTTTTTAGCATCCTTTAGAGCAAAGGAGAGTGAGAGTTAGTGACTCATTTGAAGCTTTTGAGCGCTTGTGGACTTAAGTGCAAGAGAGGGAAAAGTTGCCTTAAACACATATATAAGTTAAGTCTTCTTCTCCCTTAACCATTTGCCTCAAACTTCAAATTTCGTAGCTCCATCTCCTCTCCCAAAATCGCAGCCCAAACTTTCA